>OY757010.1:171406033-171652748 GCA_963580285.1 Lucinisca nassula
TAACACTTTGGATTGGCGTAATTTCACACCTGGCAGCATATTGGTGTTTCTTCCTTTATTTGACATTAGAATTCGCCAAAGGTTTAAAAGAATTCAACTGTTTTACGCTGTAATAAACACTTTCTCTGTCCTACTGCCTTGAAGCAATATGACAGTTGACGGCCAGGGCTTTTCCGGTTCTATTTTTAGAACCATTCGTATGTAACGAATAAAGCTCCTATATGCCTGTGTCTCCAGTTATCGTCATGTCTCATGTTTTCGTCAGCATTCATTTTCTGGTAACTATGACTAACTAAGAACTCTGGTAACAAAGAAGCCACTAGATACTGTTATAGCAGTAATTAAAAATCAAGAATCATTGACCTTGAGGAAGCTGGTGATGCTAAATTGCGAACAAAACACCTTATTGTTCTATTTCCTCCCATTTTATACAACCATGTGCAGCAGACAACTGGCCTCCATTTTATTTTCCCATTATTTGGTCACGTGACATTTGTTTTCCAGCATTCAACCAATAAAAAAAGGCTACAGAAAATATGCATAAGTTTTGGTCACTTACTACATGTTTAGGTAGCCCCTGCTTATGCTATAACGTCATGGTAACAACGTGTGACGATAACTTGAGAGACAATCCAAATGTTTTAAGGGCAAGGTAAGCTATGTTTATTTAAAGATTTTGCACAGTAAAATAGTAATGGAAATCATAAGTCTTGAAAAACTGATTGATTATTAAATGGCCATTATATTTAAATTAGAGACATTTTGAATGATTTAAGCAGACAGTTGTTACAGTCACTCAAATTCTTAGCATGACGATAACTGGAGAAAACAGCATAGGGGGATTGAGGGCGGGCAACATGAAAATTATGAGGCAAGAGCTCTTATTAAACTTGGGTACAAGTGCCCTTGACTTGAATACTTTCTTTGACGAAAACCAAAACAAAGATGATGAAGAACCAAAAATTCACCGTGAAGACATCTACCAACAATTAGATGTTTTCATATCATCAACAAACAGATTTTAAATTTAACTGGGGGGGGGGGGGGGGGTTGATGCTAGGACATTTCAAGGTAATGGGGTTGTTTGGCGTAAGAGTGATGCAATCATTATTTCTTCTGAAGGACAGGAAGTGGCCGATACGGCTGTACCTGGCCTGACGATATACATACATATGATACATTCATCATACATTATGGGAATGGGTGTGGTTCACATTCAATTACTTCATCTATCTTGATATATTGAAATCATCATTTGTTTTCATGGTTATAGCTGGAGGACAGGAAGTGGCCGACACGGCTATACCTGGCCTTCCAAAAAAAAAAAAAAATCATCAAACATTATGGGAATGAGTGTGGTTCATGTTTTCATTGTTATATCTGGAGGACAGGAAGTGGCCGACACGGCTGTACCTGGCCTTCAAAATTCATCAAACATTTTGGGAATGATTGTGGTTCATGTTTTCATGGTTATATCTGGAGGACAGGAAGTGGCCGACACGGCTGTACCTGGCCTTCAAAATTCATCAAACATTATGGGAATGAGTGTGGTCCATGTTTTCATGGTTATATATGGAGGACAGGAAGTGGCCGACACGGCTGTACCTGGCCTTCAAAATTCATTAAACATTATGGGAATGAGTGTGGTTCATGTTTTCATGGTTATATCTGGAGGACAGGAAGTGGATGGAGTGCAACAATAAATATGTATTTAGAGTGCATGATTAATGGTCTCATCTATATCTTAACCCTGTTGATTGCTGTTTATGTCTGATTTTCATCATGTTGGGTGAAAGAGGGAGGGAAAAAAAAAATAATCCTCTATACTATGAGTTATTACGCAGACACTACTTGTGAAAGATTATACTTGTGAGTTATCTCGGCCAGTAGAAGGCTTTGAAATGAAATGATCTGACAGAGGGATTAAAACTTGGTAAATAATTTTGAAAAGACAGTAACACAAGTGTATTTTAACTGAGGTATTAATGGTTAAGTGCAACCAACTCAGTATATGAAGATAAATAAAATACAACAACATAAACATTTGCACAACCGGAAATTACTACCATCGATAACTGACACAAAAACTTGCTACATGAAAAGGGGTTCGTAGAAATACCGGAACACACCAAAACACCGGAACACACTGGTAATTACCGGAACACACTTGAATTTTTTATATTTCTTTTATTAGAAATGTTATATTTGACTTATTTGCATTGTTTTATTGTGTATGGTGTTGTTGAAAACATTTCTGATATAAAAAGCATAAATAAATTTATCTTAGTTCAGTGTTTTATCAAATGTGTTCCGGTCCTGTAGGTCTAAATATATACAAGTAATTATACTGAGCAGTTTATGTTTAGATTTGCTCTCTCTGATATAACTCATTTGATGACCAAAAGAATACAGTTTGACAATTCTTCTAGTCACAAAAAAAGCTTGACATTTCCAGCATAGTGTCGCTATTGGGAAGAAAAACATGAAATGTCAACAACCTTAGCTCGTAAGAATTTCAATTTTTTTTATATCAGATTTTCACCAAGTTTGCTAATTGGCAACTCTGTCTGTGTCATTTTATTTTTTTTTATTATTATTACATGTATAATTTCTGGCCCAGTCAACAGCTTAGATCATTCCGGTCCATTGTGCATTATTTCAAAATTCATCAATTCATTGTAATTATGTTATATAACTCTCTCTCTCTCTCTAAAAACAACGTAAGTATATAAAAAACAATGTATATTCAATGCACCCCACCCTCTGGGCTTGGGGAGACCGATCGTGCTGCATGGTGCTCCCGCGCTGAGCTGAAACTGTTTGCCTTCGAGTAATGATAAACGACTTAGAATTACTAAGCCTTTCCAGTCAGTGTTGCGAATGGGACTGCCAAATTTGGTTTCGATGGGTGACGAGAAACATCTCCAATATAACCTGAGTGGTGTTGACGGGATTATTCCTTTTGCCGCCGTCGTCCGTTCTGGTTCTGCACTATTTGATTAGACTTGCCTGCCGGGACCGGCAACATTCTTTCGTGGATATTGACCATGAAATATATTCTGCTATCATTCTCTCCCTTCCGCTGATTCAAGAAGGAAAGCTTTTTTCTTACTACGGGTAACCAAAATAATATGGACTGGGCCATTAAACTCCAACACAAAGAACCAAACAGATTACAACAAAATATCGATGAATTTATTATCATTATAACAGACCTTTATATTATTAATCCCCTTTAACCCCACTTTTTTGTAGCTAAAAAGGGGTTGACGGGGGTATTTTTTTCCTGCTCAAAAACATAGATTGTGGGTACTCATTAGAAATTCCCCAAGGGAGGCGGTCCTAACGAATACTCACAATCTATGTTTGTATCAGAAATATGAAAATTGTCACATTTTTTTAATCTGAAATTTTTCGCTCTTTTTTTTCACTAAATATAAAAAGGCATGTTTTTTTCTCAAAGATCTTGTTATCATGTTATATATTTTATTTCCTATTGTCTGATCTGATTATTGGTTTATCGATTAGTTTATGCATCACATAATTCAATTTTTAATTTTAAGACCCCAAATCTCATGCGAATTAAGAAATTATGACCAACTAAAATCTCAAGCGAAGGAATAAAACAGGATTTGGACAGGCACGTACATAAAACGAAAAGAGCGGACATCATGCAGTCTGAGCATTATCTTGCTTCACGATTAACGGAAGCGTGTTATTAGCGCGTGCAGTTACTATTGCATTATACACTAATCCTCAGGCTGGCGGAGCTTAAGGGGATTATATGGTTTGTTAATCATAACTATGTTGATTAGATCACTGATGTCATTTCTTGAGTACATCGACTCAATCAATGTCAGAAAGGCGCTAAAACAAAAAAAAAAGTTTTCTTCCACAGAATAAGATGGCATATTTTTTTTCTTTTTCTTTTTATTTTTGCGCAAAACATAAATTACGGGGACTCTATAGAAACACCTCGACGTACTCTATCGATACCACAATCTTCATTTTTGAGCAGAAATAAAAAAAACAAGATGTGTTTGTGAAACACTGATGCCCCCGGACAGCGCCAATGTTAATGTTTTTAAAAATTTTGAAAAAAATAGGTCAAAGGTCAAGTTCAAGGTCAAGACATCAAAAATTATGGTACCACTGGAAAGGTCTTGTGATAAGGTATACACATGTGAAATATGAAAGCTCTATCTATTACCATTCAAAAGTTATGCCCAATGTTAAGGTTTTTGTAGACAGACAAACGGACAAACAGACAAACAGACAGACCAAAAACTATAAAATTATAGTACCAATAGAAAGGGCTTGTGACAAGGAATGCACATGTGAAATATGAAAGCTCTATCAGTTACCAATCAAAAGTTATAGCCAATGTTAAAGTTTTTAAAAAGGAGGTCAAAAGTAGGTCAAATCTCAAGGTCACGAGGTCAAAAATTATAGTACCAATAGAAAGGTCTTGCGACAAGGAATGCACATGTGAAATATTAAAGCTCTATCAGTTACTAATCAAAAGTTATAGCCAATGTTGAAGTTTTTAAAAAGGAGGTCAAAAGTAGGTCAAATCTCAAGGTGAAGGTCACGAGGTCAAAATTTATGGTACCTCTTGAAAGGTCTTGTGACAAGGAATGCACATGTGAAGTATGAAAGCTGTACCACTTACCATTCAAAAGTTATGCCCAATGTTAAAGTTTTTGCAGACGGACAGACGGACAAACAGACCAAAAACTATATGCCCCCCAGAATCTTAGATTCCGGGGGCATAAAAATGTTTACCCTGGTTTTACATGTACTATATAAAAGTGGGGTTTCAGGGAGTGTGTGTGGGGGGAGGGGCGCAAATTATATAGGCGGGTTCTCATGATGACATTGTTCATTCTGATCATTGATATTCCGCCCTTTTCGGGTTTAATGCAAACAAAAACTATAATTTGAGCCCCCGCCCATCGGGGCTTGGGTACGTAGGCAGAGGTGCGAGTCGGGCCGTCCTTGTATATAAAACTTCGGTTTCATTGGCCGGCAGGGCTTGAGAATACATCTTATATGAGTGTAGGTAAAATCACCCAGAATTGAAAGAAACTTCTCCAAAATGACACATAAAGTGTTCTGAATCAGTGTCGATGGAACGTAAATCCTTTATATGAGTGTAGGTAAAATCACCCAGAATTGAAAGAAACTTCTCCAAAATGACACATAAAGTGTTCTGAATCAGTGTCGATGGAACGTAAATCCTACAATAAAAAAATGAAAATCAGAAATAGTATTCACCTTATTTGCATTATCTGCTGGTTCCTAGTCTGAAAGTTATCAGTGTTGGAAAAACAGGTAATCAGACCCCCCTGACCTTTCAAGGTCAGGGGGGTCTGGTTACCTGTTTTTCCAATATTGACAATGTGCAAGCTGGGAGCCAGCAAATAATGCAAATATGGTGAATAACTTATTACCGCCGTAACAGTTATTCTAGGTTTAAATAACATTTTTTGACGTTTAATGTATTTCTTATAACTGTCTTATGCCTAACGCACTAACGCATAGTGACAAAAATACACCGGATAACATTGCCATAAATTATTTGATGCGTAACTGGGCTAGGGTTTATAAAGTATGTTTTTGTGTCACATTTGGTCAATATAAGGCATATTAAATATATGTCATAGTATATTCCTCCAAAATACATTTATTAAGCCAAATAAAAAGCTTTTTTTGAGTGTGTTCCGGTAATTACCAGTGTGTTCCGGTGTTTTGGTGTGTTCCGGTATTTCTACGAACCGCATGAAAAGGACAGCTTAACAGGCAAATCCGTTAAAACCTAGCAGGCAAGCTCAATGAAACACAGTGCAATTTTCAAAACAAAGTAAAACAGAACCTCTGCGAGGAGATCTACTTCTACTTCTTGGCATTTTTAATGGTATTTTCAGCTGTGACGAGAAAGACTCTCACACGCTCCCCAAGAGTTAACGTCCCTGTAAAACAGTGTAAAATACATCACCTGGACGGTAACAAGCCGTTTCGCCCCAAGACGTTTTTCCCCTGGTCGTTTCCTAATCTGGTAGTTACCTCCCCTCGCTCGCTCTGTTACAATCTTTGATTAGGTAATGCAGTGCGGGACTAGTCGTTTCGCCTCCTCTTTTGGCCCTAGTCGTTTCGCCGCACACCCCTAGTCGTTTCGCCCCTAAAAGATGTTCCCATATTTTTTATATATAAAGGATGTATTATCTCCATGTGTGACAGAGACAAAATGAGAGAAAGAGAACATGTAATTTAAATGAAAATGTTAATTAGGAATTATGATAAGTATTAACTGTTTTGATCATTACCGTTAATCACGTTGTTTATTTGATTTGACCGACATTGAGATGAAATGACATCTCAAGCCCTGCCGCCCAATGAAACCAACAGGACGGTCCGACTCGCACCGCTTTGCCTGGGCAGGCTTAGATCCTCTAAGCGATTTACCAGTACTCATGTGCAGGTCGGATTCAACTCTGCGTGGAAGCATCATGCAGCCCATATATTTCTCCAAGCCCCGATGGGCGTGGGCCGACAAGTCCCTTATATGCTGTCTCTTTCCCACCCTAAGGACACTGATAAAAATTTCGCCTCAGGAACCCAAGTGTTCTATTCGCCGTTGTACACATGTTGCTATGTGGCAAGACAGGATTCAAGACACAGAAGTCATGAAAAGAGTAGGGATGTCAATGGTCAGGCCATATGTTGCCAGGATGCCTGAGGAACGTTTGTCAAATAAAATACTCTATGGAGAACCGACCTCATGGTGTTCAGAAGAAGCGTTTCAAGGACACCCGCAAAGCCTCCCTCAATGACTTTATTCAACATACCAACAGAGTCGTGGGAACAAATTGCATAGGACCGAGCAAAGTGACGAGGAAGGTGTGCTAGTGAATATGTGTCAAAAAGAATCATGGAAGCCGAGCAGAGTGCAAAGGCAGGGCTAAGGTATCACCAACAGAACTATCTTTCCAAACTCTCCGTTGCTCTATCTGCAACAGGCAGTTCAGAGATAGAATTATTCTCAGCAGCCACGTTAGGAGCCGGCCTCGGTAGCTCAGTCGGATGTGCGTCTGACTGGTGATCAGGAGGACGCGGGTTCGATACCTGCCGGGGTCGGCAACATTCTTTCGTTAAGATTGATCATGAAACCTTTTCTACGGTCATTCTCTCCCTTCCGCTGAGTCAAGAAGGGCAGTTGTCAGTTTCTGGCGAAAGAATATGCACTGTACTGGTTAATAGCTTACGTATAAGCCTGCCCAGGAAAGTGTGGACAGGCAAACTGAACCGGCTCAAAAATTACCTAAAATACTATTGACTGGGCCGTTAAACTCCAATACAAACAAACAAAGAAACCAGTCATGTTAGAATACACAAACAGTAGCATTTCTTGCATGTGATTAAGATTGGTCATTGTCCGTAATGACGGACGAACTATAGAGTGGATAGGTAAACTGACCGGCTCAGTATGACCTAAATAGTGTTGACTGGGACGTCGATTTCCCAAATAAGCATACATGACATGGAAAATAAGTCGTTAAAGTGTATGATTGTGTTTAACGTCTGCTAATAGAAAGTATGAACCGGGTGCCTTTATTTCAGAAGGCTGTAAAATCAAAACACTGACAGTACCGGTGGGTCGATTGTCTCTAAGTGTTACATCATGGAGAAACGCCTGTATAATTTTGACCCTCTTAAATCCCACTTTTATTTAAATTAAACCTGCGGTTTACAGGGGGTATACATTATTTTTCTTATTTCTGCTCATCAAAATAGAAGTTGTGGGTACTCTTAAGTGAATACGCCGAGCCGAGCCGGTTCTAACGCGTTCCCGCAATCTGTGTTATGAGCAGAAATATCAAAAGTTTTATCTGAAAATTTTCATTTTTTTGGCAGTGAAATTTCAATATACATATTTGAATATGCGTGTTTTCGTATTGGGTGACTAAATGGTCCTGAACGGGACTTAGACTTTCGTTTAACTTTTAAATTCCTATACTGTAAGCATTGGCCCCCGCCTATCGGGGGCTTGAAAAAATAGATCGGCTGCATGATGCTTCCACGCAGAGCTGAAACCGAGCACACACGAGTACTGGTAAACCGCTTAGAGGATCTAAGCCTGTCCAGGCTAAGCGGTGCGAGTCGGACCATCCATGCTTATCATGAAACCCTTTTAGTTTCATTGGTTGACAGGGCTTGAGATGTCAGTTCATCTCAATGTCGGGTAAAAGTCACACAAAATTGGAAGCAACGTCTCCAAAATGACCTATACAGTGTTGACGGGGACGTTAAACCTAAAAAAAACAAAACAAACAAACAAACAAAATGCAGTGTGAGCAAACAGGGTATAGACGCCGCATTTTTCGGTATCAGATCTGAGTCTACTATGTTTGCCAATGTCCCAGTTCACGAGCCCAGTCCAGATTTTACCTGAAGACTAGCCCTGCTATAAGTAACCGGTATCTGGTTTGGTACATGGTCAGCGATAGACACGTGGACAAGAATAGGCGGGAAACTTCTGTAATAAGTAACTTTGGGTCGATTGATAAACATTCGACCCAAAAATTATTAAATAAATAAATAAAGTAAAATTCCTATATAAAGACCACCTTTGGGACTGTTCAAAAGTGGTCTAAAGACCACTTTTGAACAGTCCCAAAGGTGGTCCCTGACCAGAGGATATTGTAAGCAGAAAAACAAAAGAAAAATTCAGTGTACCCTTCAAAATAAGCTTTTTATAGCAAAATTAGTCCTAATTTTAGGTGATCTTAATAGCGGAATTTCACTGTAAATATACAACTCAATCTGATTGAAACCCGATCTAAGCTGAACTATGTACGCCTAGCCGCAGCGAGATCGGATTTTAATCAGATTGATATACACCTGATAGTACATAACCAAGTTCTCCGAATGTGACAAGTAAATTTAAAAGGTGCGAAAAGAAGTCGTTACGGACAAGTTACAATAGATTAATGATGATTGTCTAATTGTCCATCAATTAATTAATCAAGAGTTAAGAACATGCCAGTGATGGCGGTAAGTAGAGCTACAGAGTAGAGCTGTGGACTAGAGTAGATCTTTCAAAGATTATTCCTTTAAATAATGAAGTAGGTTACAAAGAACAGCATATAAAATCAGTACTTTCATGAAGGTAAAACTCTGGGTTAGCAAAGTAAGAAAGATTACAACACGACACGGGTAAGTAGTTTTCCATTCTAATATGATGGGATGTATTGTCACTGTGCTGTTCATTAATATTATTATCAAATGTGGATACTTAATTTTATTTATTTTATTTTAGTTCATTTTTTAATTTTTATTTATTTATTTATTTATTTTTACATTGAATATATGCATTTTTTTTTAATATTCTAATAAAGAATAAAGCCTATGTTGCACAATGTAAGCTTTCTATAAACAGATTTCAACTAATGCTTTGTGCAAAAATTGGATCGCAGCATCAACTTCCAACATCTCAAATGCAAATTGAACTTTCTCTGTCCTGCAATCACAAAACACCGGCAAAGGCGCTTCGGAGCCCCCACCCCATGGCCATGGAAAAGGGCAGGGTGCTGGTTCAGAAATAAAGGCACCTTTTACTCGTGAAAGCTGTCTAAAAGGACACTTTAGTGACTTGATAATATAGATTGGGATGCATAGTTCTTCCATGCAGAGCCGAAAATGACCGCACATGAGTACTAGTAAACCACCTAGAGGACTCTATTGCATGGCTTCATTGGGCGGCAGGGCTTGAGATGTCATTTCATCTCAGTATCGGGTAAAAGTCCCACAAAATTGGAAGCAACTACTCCATAATTACTTAAGTAGTGTTGACGGTGACGTTAAATCTCGATTCAAACAAACAAACAAATATACAGTAAAATTCCACTATTAAGACCACCCAAAATTGAGACTAATTCGGCTGAGAAAGTCTCAGTTATTCTTTCTTTGTGTTTTCTGCCTACAGTGTCCTCTGGCCAGAGACCACCTTTGGGACTGTTCAAAAGTGGTATTAAAGACCACGTTTAAACAATCCCAAAGGTGGTCTTAATATAGGAATTTTACTGTATTATGTAGCCTATTATGATGATTACAGGGCTTTTTTATATGGTCAGATTTTGTCCACAAAAATGATGTCACACCAACACCCTGCTATAACTCTTTAGGGGGGAATTTTTTGGAGGTTGGCACTGATTACACTTAAGCAGTATGCCTAGCGTCCTTAAAATTGACACTGTCATACATGGAAGACACAGATCAGACGCCACTTTCACGTCGTCTGATCAGTGTCTTCACTGTAAAGGTAGATTTCAAACTTACAACAGGTCCATCAAATCTGACTCCCGTTAATTAAATTAGAATTATTGCTATTGGTTGACGGCCCTTTCAAGATTATTTCACTTATTTCGAGCCGATCGTTAATCAGAGGTCCATGGGCGAAAACGGGGCATCATATGAACTAGTCCGTGAAATAAAGACCCCACTTAACCCCACTTTATATAGAAAAAAACCGGGGTTTACGTGGGTAAACATTATTTTCCTTATTTCTGCTCATAAATATATAGGTTGTGGATACTCGTTAGAACCGCCTCATTGAGGCGGTTCTAACGTGCTCCCACAGCCTATGTTCTGAATATAAATAAGAAAAATATCACAAATTTTCATCAGAAAAATTACCTTTTTGAGTTATGAAAAAATGCACTATATCATACGGGTGTGTTATCATAATGGTACCCGGAGTAGAACCTGCAGAATCGAATAATGAAAAAAAGACCTTTTATGGAAGATTATATTTGTCATTACTGTGTTAAAGAAAAAAGTAAGCTAATTCTTTCGCCGAGACCCCTTTACAGCAAAAAATATTTCAGAGGGCTCATTTTTGGAAAGCAAAGTTGTGATAGTTTCCCCCCTTGTATAAAAGGCAAATGTTTTATTTATTTATTTACCTTTTTGTTTTAAACAGAAGGCCACAAGATACGCAAGAATGAGCGCATTTGGAAGAAAACAAATTGACGAAAGCAGAGAAATCACAGAAGTGTTTGAAGCTGACGACTTTATGAGACGCCGGATAAGCTTGTCCACACAGCCTCGGATACATCCTGCAACCCGACTCGCTTCAGTCGCAGACCAAACTTCAACAAAACTAGTTCAAGTACCAGAATCGAACAAATGCAATGAAGTAGACGGAGTGCTTCACTCATTCAGTAACTACAGTGACTTCCATTCATCAAGTCTTAGGGATGTAGCAGTTCTCAAAATAGAGAAAGAGCTACTAAAGAGGGCGTCGAGGAATTTGAATCGATCTGAGACCGTTGAAAATACACCCAGTACAAGGATCTTGCGACCTCGATACCCACGCACGCCCATACCAGAAACCGCCTTGCTGTTAAGCCCAAAAGTTTCTACATCAAGAAAAGTGAGATGTTCGACAGTGAAACCAACAAGATTGTTGTCGGCTTTCTCTCCAGGGTCTGCTACCAAAACAACAGCTGATCCTCAACAATCTTTTTCACGTTCAGAGCGACACAGGACTCCTAAGACCCGTTTGCCCAAGTCCACGCCAAAGTCAAAAAGGGAGACACCCACTCTACCAGGAACTCCTAAATCAAAAACTCCAAAGGGCCTGAAAAACAGAGAAAGATCTACACCAAGAACGCCCCGATCAGGAATAGCCCGACCTGGAACCCCAAAAGCGACACCAAAGTCTTATAGGGTAAGTGATGCAAAGGATTGTTACTTAACGAGATCGTTAAAGGCCAGGGGCCAGTTGTTCAAAACTAACGACGTTGCTAGTTAACGAATCGTTAAAACTTTGATCATTTAATATGGCAGTTATAATAATATTTTTGCTGAAAAAAATGTGAGTAGCTTTTGCGTACGCAAAAGCTACTCACATTTTTTTCAGCAAACATAACAAAATTTCAGATATTGTACTTGATAGAACAGTTTACAATATGACCACTAACGAGCTCGTTAAGCTAATGAGGCTTTGAACAACTGGACCCAAATTGTTAAATGCTCTAGCATGTATAATATCTAATACGTTGTAATTTTTGCTGAAATAAAAGTGGAGTAGCTTTTGCATTTGCAAAAGCTACTCGCATTTCCGACTTCAGCAAAAATATAGAATTTTTGCTATATTAACCCTTGTTCTGCTGAGCCCGGATATGCCTTTTCTTTGAAACAATGTAGATCCAGATCAGATGGCTTCTGAAGAAGCCATCTGATCAGGATACACATTGTTTGTCATTCAGATTGTGAATTTGTTGTAATAATTTGCTACAGTTAATCTGATTGGTTGATAATCGGTAGTGGGTGTGGCATATATGAATATTCAGCAGGACAAGGGTTAATGTTGTTAGTTTTGGACGACTTGGCCCTGGTGTAAATCTTTGACGCAACAAACATAAATCTTGGTTGCTCGTTGGAACTACCTCAGTGAGGCAGTTCTAACGAGTACTCAGTTTCTGTTCATGGGCAAAATACAGAAACTATGTAACCCTTGCAAATCCGGACCACCTTTCAACATATCAAGTTGGATACAAGCGTATTTATTACACAGACTTGTTAACGCGGTGATTTGCTGTTTGCGTGCCAAGGTGTGGTTATGGACGGTGTGACTAGAGCCTTAATTCGCAGCTTTTTTCACCATGATGATAATAAAAGGGTCGAGGATCGACTGGGGGTTGTGATAAAGTGGCAGTGGTGTTTTTCGACCTACGGGCAATTTACTATGCTGTAACTGAACATAACTATACGTAAAGAGCCTTCATCACGAAAACACGTCTATATATACCCCCCCCCCCCTTCTCGAACCCCACTTTTATATCGTAAAACTGAGGTTTACAGGGGAAAAGTTTATTTTTCTTATTTCTGCTCCAAAATATAGATTGTAGGTACTCGTTAGAACCGCCTCGAGGAGCCGGTTCTAACGTGTACCCACAATCTAGAACCGGCTCCTCGAGGAGGCGGTTCTAATGTGTACCCACAATCTATATTTTGAGCAGAAATAAGAAAAAAAAAATCAAAATTTTTCTTCTTATTTTTTTTTTAGGTTTTTCGGCAGTAAAGTTTACCAAGTATTTGTATAGGCGTGCTTTCATAATGAAAACGCATACGAATCTGCGATCTGTGATAATACTGTTCAGTTACATGTTGTATGACCACCACTTGCAGTGTAAAGACTACCTAAAATTCAGATAATTATGCTTTTAAAAGATTATTTAGAAGGTTTCAGATATATGTTTTTTTTTTTACATCCAGTGTGATATATGTACGAGGCCACCTTTGGGATAGACCCGTCCGCTGAATTGTATACATTTTCCTTATATTCACACCCCCGCCCCGGGAAAACAACGGTAATCACCAACCCCGATTAAAACACATCCCTGCCATCCACGAAATACAGTAAAATTTCTATATCAAGACCACCTTTGGGACTGTTCAAAGAGTGTATGAATTTCAGTTGGTCTTAATGGCGGAATTTCACTGTATAGTATTTCGTTTGTCATGTAAACGGTTTTTCAGATGTTTATTTGTGATATATTTTTTTCCTTATTTTTTGCTCGTAACGTAGATTGCAGCTACTCTAAAAAAACTCGTTTGAACCACATTAATGATACGGTTGAGGTGGTTCAAACGAGTACTCTTGCTTTAATGTTTGAGTAGAAGTGAAAAAATTGAAGTGTGAAAAAATTGAAGTATCAGTTTTGGCCACAAGCAGAAATGTGTCTTTGGGCATGCGTACCAGAACCCCAACCCTAACCAGTAATGATCTAATTTGTAAATGCACACGTCCATACGATCAATGTTTGATCGGCATCTCTTTCGAATTCGAAAGATGGGGTTGTTGAATTTGGTAGTTTGATACGTTCGGACATGTTTAAGACCTCAAAGCTGCTGCTTCATAGCAACAGTTTAGTATTTTGTGATAGAAGGGTAGTTTTTGTCAATTCTCCATAAAAACCTATGTTGTGGGTATCCATTAAAACCGCCTGACCTTATGGAGAAATAAGGAAACCTATCCATCAGTTATCACAAAATACTTACCTTATCTGCTGCTATGTCCGGCCCCCGCCCATCGAGGTTTGGAGAAATAGATGGTCTGCATGATGCTTCCATGCAGAGCTGAATCCGACCTCACACGAGTACTGGTAAACCGCTTAGAGGACCTAAGCCTGCCCAGGCAAAGCGGTGCGAGTCAGACCGTCCATGCTTATAAACCCTATTGGTTTCATTGGACGACAGGACTTGAGAAGTCATTTCATCTCAATATCGGCTAAAAGTCCCACAAAATTGGAAGCAACATCTCCAAAATTACCTATACAGTGTTGACGGGAACGTTAAACCTTAAATCAAAAAAAAAAAAAAAAAAAAAATCTGTTGCTATGCGTTTAACCCATATATGACAATGGAACATTCCACCTAATGAGTTTGGAGTGGTCCATTTCCTATCATAGGGCTGTCTGATTTGCTAAGTGTGTAATAAGTTTAAAAAAAATGTGCATTCTTTAAGCAAACAGTATAGACACAGATCAGACACCCCGTTCTGCGGCGTCTGATCTGGGTCTACACTGTTTGCCAATGTCCCAAAAAGGACCGCTAGGCATATATGGGTTAAGTCAAACTTTTGAGGAGAAAGCTGTTACTTTTATATTGTGCATGTATGGCCTTTATATTTCTGTTCTACTGTGATCTTAAACCTCGTTGGCCCAGTCAGTCGGCGGGATCGTATATGTTATTCAGGAGATCGCATATTTGAAACCCACCGGATCCGGCAACATTTTTCATGATATATTTTTTACGGCCATACTCTCCCTTCCACGGATTCTTGTTTTTTAGATAGAGAATGATCAGTGTGCTTGTTAAACGCTTTTGTATTAACCCAGACATGCATAGCGGCCCTTTTTGGAACATTGGGAAACAGTGCAGACCCAGATCAGACGCCACAAAAAGCGGGGTCTGATCTGGGTTTACACTGTTTGCTGAAAGTACAACAGTTTTCTACAAAACTTACCGCTATCAAAACAAACCTGGCACCCCTATAATTAGAAATCGACCTCTCCAAACTTATATGGTGGGAGATTCCATTGTCATACATGGGTTAAGCGTGCCCAGGCGAAAGTGTGGTCAGGTGAAATGACGGTTCGAAATGATCTTAACAGTGTTGAGTGGGACGTTAAATTCCAAACCAAACCAAGTCTCAAAACATTAACGTCAGTCCCTTGTTCTTTGGAAATAATGGCTGTTGACGATATATGTATTTCAGGAAGAAACCGCGTATGTCTGTGAGATCTGTGGCGAGATGCTACCGGGAAAAAAGGAAATGTTGAAACATCAACGTTTGCACGGTCGACATACAACCGAGGAAAATAAAAGTACGCCAAAAAAGGTAAGTGATTCTACATCTTTATTTATATTTTTGTATGTATCCTTTCGAAGTTGATAAATATATGACTGAGTCACGACAAAGAAAAATGAGTTTTCGGACGTGTGCGCTCTGACTAACCTCGGTGACGTAGCAAGAGCAGAAATATTGTTGCGCACAACACGGAAAAATCTAAGTAAAATCATCTGTCCCCGTGATAGGGGCTACTCTTAAAGGAAAGATTTTGCCCCCTCTCGGGCAAATTCTTCCCTTTAAGAATAGCCCTATAAATCTGTAATGAAAACTGCTATTCTTTACTTGCAAATTGCAAAAGTTAACATCACATACATGCGTAATATGCGTATTAGTTGCTATGCCTATTATTAGTCTTTGTTTGCTTGAATTTAGGTTTAGCGTCCCCATCAGCACTATTTATGTCATTTTGGAGACATTGCTTCCAATTTTGTGTGTCTTTTACCCGACATTCAGATTAAATGACATCTCAAGCCATGCCGTCCAATGAAACCAAAATGCTTATATGCACTGGGAGGTCTGACTCACAACACTTTGTCTGGGCAGGCTTAGTCCTAAGTAGTTTACCAGTACTCATGTGTGGTCAGTTTCTGCTCTGCTTGGAAGCACCATGCAGCCGTATCTATGTCTCCAAGCCCTGATGGGCGGGGCAACGCTATGCCTGGGCCGGCTTAGACCCTCTAAGCAGTTTACAAGTACTCATTTGCGGTCGGTTTCAGCTGTGCGTGGAAGCATCATGCAGCCCAATCTATTTATTCAAGCCCCGATGGGCGGGGGCTCGCACCATAAAAGGTTTTGGGACGATGCTTCCAATTTCGTGGGACTTTTAGCCGACATTGAGATAGCCCTGACGCCTAATGAAACCAATAGGGTTTATATGCACGGACGGTCTAACTCACACTGCTTTGCCTGGGCAGGCTTAGATCCTCTAAGCGGTTTACCAGTACTCGTGTGTGATCAGTTTCAGCTCTGCGTGGCGGCATCATGCAGCCCATCTATTTCTTCAAGCCTCGATGGGCGGGGCCGACACCACAAAAGGTAAAGAAGACTGAACTTAATGTGTTATATATATAGACTCTTATAGTCAATATTATTGGTGGGATTTCTTCTAACAATGGGGAAGGATTGGGATGACATCTGTTTATGTCACCTTCTTGCAAACGTTTTGATTGTTTTTTTTTTTTTTGCTTACAGGCAAACAGTGTGGACCCTGATCATACGTACTGGGTCCACATTGTTTGCAATGATGACTTTTAAGTAACTAGCTAACAGCAAATCACACGACAATTGTTGTTTACCTTTATTTGTGATAACTTTCAGGTTCCCTTGACCAGGACGCCGAAATCAAGAAAGAAGGATTCCGTGAAATATGAGTGCGAAATCTGCCACAAAAAGTTCAGATTTCGTTCAAACCTTAAATCTCACGGCTTGATACACCAAGAAGAGAAAATATTCAATTGCCATCTGTGCAAGAGAAGCCTTTTAAAAATTGCAGAAGATGATGGTCGAATTATGGTGGAGAACTTGTTGAAATCAGAAACCGGAAGCTCTCATGACTTCTGCGAAGGCTGTTGCCATGGATACAAACTCAGAACAGGGCAGAAAGAAGATGGAAAATTCATGTGTGAAAAATGTGCTCGGAGATTTGGTTCTGAAACAAATTTTAAGATCCACATGAGGACCCATGTCATCGACAAAATTAGAGACATTTTAAAGACAACTTCATCAAGATTTACTGTTGAATGAACATTCTACACGTTTAAAGCAGTTTTAACCCTTTTTGTACCAAATGGAATATTCCACCTTATATATAGCAAGAGTCCATTTCAAAATTTAGGGGTGTCAGGTTGTGTTTTCTTCACAAAATTTATTTGTAAAATGGCTTAACTTTTCGCAAACAGTGTAGGCCCTGATCAGACGCCGCGTTGTGCGGCGTCTGATCTGGGCCTGCACTGTTTGCCCTGGTACCCGTTTTTGGGTTTCCGGTACTAAATGGGTTAACATTGAAATTTCGTCGAGTCAACGATTGGTCTGATGGGGCAATGTCTTCATTTTATGTAAGAACAAAATTAACTTTTATCCTGTTGAATAATTAATTTTGCCATACCCACTTCTATCAACCATTCAAAATACTTGGTATACTGTATTCATTTAAATTCGCAAATTAAATGATAAACAGTGAAAATCCTGATCAGATGGCTTCAGAAGCCACCTGATGTGGCTCTACACTGTTTCCAAAGGTAGGGGTTGTCGAGGGTTAATGGTCCAATATTTTAACCAATGTGAAAAGCACTGAACAGGCTTGGTGACCATAGCAAGAGATAAGGTTAGTATTTTGTGATAATTGAATGCTAGTTATTGTCAATTCTCGATAAAAATATATGTTGTGTATATTCATTAGAACCGACTCGCTGATGCCTTAACTCTTATCATGCTGTTCACGACAACCCCTATCTTTGGAAACAGTGTAGATCCAGATCAGATGGCTTCTGAAGAAGCCATCTGATCGGGATCTACACTGTTTGGCATTCAGTTTATGAATTTGTAGCAATAAATTACATCAAGTAATTTGATTGGTTGATAGACAGAAATGGGTGTGGCTTAAATGAATATTCAGCAAGAGAAGGGTTAATACACACAACAAAGATTTATAAGGGGAAATAACGAAAACTATCTTTCAGTAATAAAAAAAAAATACTTACCTTAACTGTTGCTATGTTGGTGACCAGTTGTCGGGAGTTAGATATGTTCTATAGAAGGGTTATTCTTTGGAAGCAAGGAATACACTACAGAAGTGAAAAATATGGAGTGTGCATGTTTTCTGGGCCAGACTAGCTAGTTTCGGCCAATTAGGCCTCATCAGTGACCCTCAGATATTTTCAAAATTCCACAATGGAATCAATGATCCCAAAGGAAAAGAAAATATAAGCTACACTATGATGTAGGGCAGGGAGACGTTTTACCTCCGCCACACATCCACACATAGGTCATTTTGGAGACGTTGGAGAAACAAACACACATGTAAATGGTATATTTGATAATTTAGGGAGATTTTTTTTCTTTCTTTGTCTTGAAACTGTATGTTGTGTGTACTCATTAGAATCGCCTCGATGAGGCGATTCTAATGAGTACACACGACATACATATATAACTTTAAAAGAAAATCGAAAATACACCTTCGTTATGCTTCATGACCAAGCGCTATGATTGAACCCTCGGTGTCTCACCTACCCCTGTCTCAAACAAACTTTATGGTCTGGTCCCGAAGGTATTCGAGCTGTTCGACTGTATTTGACACTGGAAATCATACAGATCTAGATTGATTGAGTGTTTGAGTTTTATGACTCTCCAACAGCTAAGGTCATACGGAGACGGGACCTCGGTTAAAGTCTGTAGAAGCCCGGGACCGATCCTGCGCCCCTTGGTTTACAAGGCGAGTAGCATAACCACTACACCACGGAGGCTTCTATACAGATCTAGAGTGTCACACTAAACACTGTCAGTGATGGTTCAGGCGAGCCTGAGAGTAGTCTATGCATAGTCTCGCCTCAATCTACTCTTTTATCTAATGCGACATTGTCCACCCTTTTTATGAGGAAAGGAATAAGTTAGGTGTTAGCTCCGTAAGCTGTTTGGACATTAAAACAACTGTTTTGCTTAACACTGTAAAATATTACTTTTCACTTATAATGTCCTATGTTTTGTTCTTTGTCTTGATTTTGTTTGTTTGATTTGAGGTTTAACGTCCCCGTCAACACTGTAAAGGTCATTTTGGAGACGTTGCTTCCAATTTTGTGGGACTTTTACCCAACATTGAGATGAAATGACATCTCAAGCCCTGTCGCCCAATGAAACCAATAGGGTTAAATAGCATGGACGGTCCACCTTGCAACGCGGTTCCTGGACAGGCTTAGATCCTTTAAGCTGTTTACCAGTACTAGTGTGCGGGCCGGATTCAGCTCTGCGTGGAAGCATCATGCAGCCCATATATTTCTTGGTCTTGAAAGTAATAAAAATAATATGTGAATCCTGATTTCAATTTGATTTTAATCATCTTAACAGCGATGCGCAATCCTTACAAGGCAAGCCAGATGCATTTCTCCGGGTTCTGCAGTTTTATTTATTTTGATTTTTTTATAAAAACAGTAAAATTCATGTATTAAGACCACCTTTGAGACCGTTCAAAAGTGGTCTTAAAGAATACTTTTGAACAGTTCCAAAGGTGGTGTCCGACGAGAGTACACTAGATGTTGCAAACATAAAGAATATGTACCTGAAACATTCTAAATTTGCTTTTAAAAGCATAATTTGTCTTAATTTTAGGTGGTCTCAATAGCGGAATTTTACTTTATTTATAGATCGTTCATCAAAGCACTGACAGCGCTGATATGCCTGTTGTCTTGTCTTCCTCTTTGCACATCACTCCGTCACAGTGACATGAATGTTGCGGTTATAAATAACCGTTTCCTGTATTTCGTACATATGTGGTGCCGTTTTACTATTTAATCCGTATTTATAGATATCCATAAATCGAATTATGGAAAAAGTGGGGGCTATATTGGATTTGGCTTGTCCGGAATTCCGTCTGTCTGTCTGTCTGTCTGTCTGTCTGTCTGTCTGTCTTTCTGTCTGTCTGTCTGTCTGTCTGTAATATTTGATAGTGGGTACCTTGTGACCGCAACTCCTCTTACAGTTCTAGGTCAATCCTTTTGAAACTTTACAGGTGTTTTCATATAGGTCTGAAGATGTGCATATTCTTTTTTCATTATCCTTAAATAATTTTTTTCACTTATTTCACCTTTTTTAACTTAGACAATTTTTGAGATCTACTAATGTTAAAATGTATAGGGAGTAGCTACCTTGTGACCGCAACTCCTCTTACAGTTCTAGGTCAATCCTTTTGAAACTTTACAGGTGTTTTCATATAGGTCTGAAGATGTGCATATTCTTTTTAGCTCACCTGAGCCTTTAGGCTCATAGGTGAGCTTATAGTATAGCCATGGTCCGTCGTCCGTCCGTCCGTCCGTCCGTCCGTCCGTCCGTCCGTCCGTCCACCATTTTCAAAGATCTTCTTCTCCTATACTGCAGGGCCAATCAAAGCCAAATTTCATATGGAGCCTCAGTGGGATGGGGGAACGAAAGTTTGTTCGCGGGGTCTGGATCACATGACCAAGATGGCCGCCATGCCCATATATGGTAAAAAGCCTTCAAAAATCTTCTTCTCCAGAACCATAAGGCCAATGGCCTTGAAACTTGGCATGTAGCATATGGTACTCGGGCCCATCATGGCTTGTACAAATGGTGACCCTGGGTTGACCTTGACCTATTTTACAGCAATGTCAAATATGCCAACTTAGGCTTTTGCATGGAGAAAAGTGAAAATAATGGATTTTTAGGAAACCATTGAAGACAGTGTCACCAAAATTTGTAGATCAGGAAAAGTAATTGAATACATGAAGATCTATGGGTTAGAAAGGTCAAGGTCATTCATTGACCTTAGACCAAGGTCATTCAGGTTCCAGATTTCAAACATTTTTTTCTCAGAAACTACCGAACCAATTGAAGTGAAATTTGATATGGAGCCTTTGTGAGTTGAACAAATGAAAAGTTGCTCATATGGTCTAGGTCACATGACCAAGATGGCGGCCACGCCTATATATGATAAAAAGCCTTCAAAATCCTTCTTCTCTAGAACTGTAAGGCCAATGGCCTTGAAACTTGGCATGTAGCATATGGTACACGGGCCCATCATGGCTTGTACAAATGGTGACCCTGGGTTGACCTTGACCTATTTTACAGCAATGTCAAATATGCCGACGTAGGCTTTTGCATGGAGAAAAGTGAAAATAATGGATTTTTAGGAAACCATTGAAGACAGTGTCACCAAAATTTGTAGATCAGGTAAAGTAATTGAATACATGAAGATCTATTGGTTAGAAAGGTCAAGGTCATTCATTGACCTTAGACCAAGGTCATTCAGGTTCCAGATTTCAAACATTTTTTTCTCAGAAACTACCAAACCAATTGAAGTGAAATTCGATATGGAGCCTTTGTGAGTTGAACAAATGAAAAGTTGCCAATATGGTCTAGGTCACATGACATAGATGGCGGCCACGCCTATATATGATAAAAAGCCTTCAAAATTCTTCTTCTCTAGAACTGTAAGGCCAATGGCCTTGAAACTTGGCATGTAGCATATGGTACTCGGGCCCATCATAGTTTGTACAAATGGTGACCCTTGGCTGACCTTGACCTATTGACCAGCAATTAAAGTTTGTTTGCGGGGTCTGGATCACATGACCAAGATGGCCACCATGCCCATATATGGTAATAAGCCTTCAAAAATCTTCTCCAGAACTGTAAGGCCAGTGGCCTTGAAATTCGGCATGTAGCATATGGTACTCAGGCCCATCAGAGCTTGTACAAATGGTGATTGTGGGTTGATCTTGACCTATTTTACAGCAAAGTCAAGTTTGCCGACTTAGGCTTTTGCATGGAGAAAAGTGAAAATAATGGATCTTTAGGAAACCATTGAAGTTAGTGTCACCAGAATTTGTAGATCAGGTAAAATAACTGAAAACATGAAGAGCTATGGGTTAGAAAGGTCAAGGTCATTCATTGACCATAGACCAAGGTCATTCAGGTTCTATATTTCAAACATTTTTTTCTCAGAAACTACCGGGCCAATTGAAGTGAAATTCAATATGGAGCCTTTGTGAGTTGAACAAATGAAAAATTGCCAATACCATCTAGATCACGTGACCAAGATGGCGGCCACGCCCAGATATGGTTAAAAGATTTCAAAATTCTTCTTCTCCAGAACCGTAAGGCCAATGGCCTTGAAACTTGGCAAGTAGCATATGGTACTCAGGCCCATCATAGTTTGTACAAATGGTGACCCTGGGTTGACATTGACCTATTTTACAGCAATGTCAAATTTGCCGACTAAGACTTTTGCATCGGAAAAAAGTGAAAATAATGGATTTTTAGAAAACCATTGAAGACAGTGTCACCAAAATTGGTAGATCAGGTAAAGTAACTGAATGCATGAAGATCTATAGGTAAGAAAGGTCTAAGGTCATTCATTGACCTTTGACCAAGGTCAATCAGGTTCCATATTTAAAAAAAAAAAACATTTTTTTTTCTCAGAAACTACTGAGCCAATTGAAGTGGAATTCAATATGGAGCCTTCGTGTGTTGAACAAATGAAAAGTTGCCAATATGGTCTAGATCACCTGACCAAGATGGCTGCCATGCAGATATATAGTAAAAAGCCGTCATAAATCTTCTTCTCCAGAACTTCTCTAAAAATCTTCTTCGCCAATGGCCTTGAAACTTGGCGTATAGCATATGGTACTCGGGCCCATCATAGTTTGTACAAATGGTGACACTGGGTTGACCTTGACCTATTTTACGGCAATATCAAAGTCAACTTAGGCTTTTGCATGGGAAAAAGTGAAAATAATGGATTTTTTGGAAACCATTGAAGAAAGTCTCACCAAAATTTGTAGATCAGGTAAAGTTACTGAATACATGAAGATGTATAGGTAAGAATGGTCAAGGTCATTCAGTGATCTGGGACCATATTTCAAACATTTTTTTCTCAGAAACTGCTGGACCAATTCAAGTGAAATTTGATATTGATCCTTTATGTGATGAACAAATGAAAATTTGCTGATATGGTTCAGGTCACATGACCAAGATGGTGGCCATGCCCATATATGGTAAAAACCCTTTAACATTCTTCTTCGGAACCGTACGGCCAATGACCTTGAAACTTGGCACATAGCACTCAGGCCTATCATAATTTGTTCAAATGGTGATTCTGGATTGACCGTGACCTATTTTACGCCAATGTCAAATTTGCCGACTTAGGCTTTTGCATGGGAAAAAGTGAAAATAATGGATTTTTATGAAACCATTGAAGACAGTGTCACAAAAATTGGTAGATCATGTAAAGTAACTGAATACATGAAGATTTATGGGTAAGAAAGGTCTGGGACCAAGATCACTCAGGTTCCATATGTCAGAAACTACTGGGCGAACTGAAATAAAATTTGATACGGAGCCTTTATGCGATGAACTAATGAAAACTGCTAATACGGTCCAGGTCACATGACCAAGATGGCGTCCATGCCCATACAAAGTAAAAACCTTTCAAATTCTTCTTCTCTGGAACCATAAGGCCAATGACATTGAAACTTGGCAAGTAGAATTGGGTACTTGGACCATTATTGGACGGATTTTTAAAAAAAATTGGACTTATTTACTCGGACCTATCATAGTTTGTTCAAATGGTAGCCCTGGGTTGATGTCAGGTGAGCGTTTACAGGACCACTGGTCCTCTGGTTTTATTATCCTTAAATATTTTTTTTCACTTATTTCACCTTTTTTAACTTAGACAATTTTTGAGATCTACTAATGTTAAAATGTATAGGGAGTAGCTACCTTGTGACCGCAACTCCTCTTACAGTTCTAGGTCAATCCTTTTGAAACTTTACAGGTGTTTTCATATAGGTCTGAAGATGTGCATATTCTTTTTTCATTATCCTTAAATAATTTTTTTCACTTATTTCACCTTTTTTAACTTAGACAATTTTTGAGATCTACTAATGTTAAAATGTATAGGGAGTAGCTACCTTGTGATCGCAACTCCTCTTACAGTTCTAGGTCAGTCCTTTTGAAACTTTACAGGTGTTTTCATATAGGTCTGAAGATGTACATGTGCTTTTTTCATTATCCTAAAATTATTTTTTTCCACTTATTTCACTTTTTTATCTAAGACAAATTTTGAGATCTTCTAACCTTGTGAACGCAACTCCTCTTACAGTTCTAGGCCGATCCTTTGAAACTTTTCAGGTGTTTTCAAAGAGGTCTTAAGATGTGCATGTGTTTTTTTCATTATCCAAAACTTATTTTTTAACTTAGACTGTTTTTCAGATCTAATAACGGGAAAAGTCCATAAGGCGTAGGTACCTTGTTAGGGATTTAACCCTCTCACAAGTCTTTACCTTTAATTCATGAGTCTTTCTCCTCTGACAGGGCTATAGCGGGGCTATAGTCAGATCTTCTGACAGTTCTAGTTCAAATTATGGATATCCATAAATCGAATTAAGGATATCCATAATTCGATTAATGGGTATCATTAATTCAGATCGATTGGACATCCATAATTCGATTTATGGATATCCATAATTCGATTTATGGATATCCATAATTCGATTTATGGAATTATTCCTCTGATTTATGGATATCCATAATTATAATTATCCATAATTGTAATTATGGATATCCATAATTCGATTATGGATATCCATAATTCAGATCGATTAATGGATATCCATAATTCGAATTATGGATATCCATTAATCACCGCCGAAGCTTTTGGTTTAATGATTTCTCCCTAAGACACGTGATTGTTTAATGTAAAAATCTTCAAAATCTTCAAGTCTTCATCATCGCTGGAAGATGATGGCCAGTCAAAGGGACCTCTCTGCCGTGCAACCTTTTCAGCCCGTAAGGCTTCCAAAGCAACGGATGCCAGACGGTGAACGCCCGCCATGTGTGCAGTTAAATATCGGAACCAGCCGTAAAACCTGGAAATTCCGGTCAACGCGTCCGGTCCCTCTGGAATCACCTCTATGAGGAATGCGCACCTACGGACACTGAAAGTCGGACGTATGATTATAATGATCCAAACGGGGAATCCGTGCATGCTTTCTGGAGAAAAATGCACATGGTTGTTATATATAGTCTTAACATATATTCATATAATATTCTATATACTTGAGATGTATGGAGTACCAGGCAGATTCAGATATATCTCCTGGCCCCGCCCATTTGGGCTTGGAGAAATAGATTTTGCTGCATGAGTCAACACTAGCCAACACTAATTTAGGCCATTTTTGAGCCGGTCAGTTTACCTATCCACACTTTTCCTGTGCATGCTTATACGTAAGCAGTTAACCAGTACAGTGCACATTCTTTCGCCAGAAACTGACAACTGCCCTTCTTGAATCAGCGTTAGGGAGAGAATGACCGTAGAAAAGATTTCACGATCAATCTCTGCTAGTCTGATAATTAAAGTCTGATCAATTTTAGTATTTTTATTATACTAAAAATTTATCACCTTGTTGATATTGGCAAATCTATTTGGAAGAATCTCCAAACTTAGTAATCTCAAATTAAGCCAGAGAGACTAGACTAGCTAAACGTTTATACACTATTCATTTTAATGCAAAAGATGATTTTAATTTCATATTATCCATTTTAACGCCTAGTTGCTAGGCGAGGCTAGGTGTAAGTGTGTATTCATTTCACGTTCTTGTGAAAGTGATGTGTAAATTATTTGATGACTCCGAAACAAAACTGCCCTTCTTGAATCAGCGGAAGGGAGAGAATGGCCGTAGAAAAGATTGCATGATCAATGTTTACGAAAGAATGTTGCCGACCCTGGCAAGTATCGAACCCGCGTCCTCCTGATCACCAGTCAGACGCGCATCCGACTGAGCGACCGATGCCGGCGGTATTGAGATGTCATTTCATCTCAATGAAGGCTTAATGCCCAACATAATTGGAAGCAACGTCTCCAAAATACCATAAATAGTATTGAAGGGGACGTTAAACCTAAAATCAAACAAAACATCTCTCTTCCACACCATAGGCCACCACTAAGCTCACCCTACATTACCTCCACCTCCATCCCGGCTGGTGTGTGGGAATGTGTGGCGGCGGTAAAACGTCTCCCTGCCCTACATCATAGTGTAGATTATATTTTCTTGTCCTTTGGGATCATTGATTCCATAGTGGAAATTTGAAAATATCTGAGGGTCACTGATGAGGCCTAATTGGCCGAAACTAGCTAGTCTGGCCCAGAAAACATGTACACTCCATATTTTTTGGTTCTGTGGTGTATTCCTTGCTTCCAAAGGATAACCCTTTTATAGAACATATTTATTACACACTTAAATGGGAAACCTGACGGGAATAGTCGATTTTGTTTTGCAAAGGGAGCAGTCATTATTCATTAGGTTTATTTGCAGAGGAGAATAATGGATATTCATAATTCGAATTAAGGATATCCATAATTCGATTTATGGATATCCATATTTCGATCTAAATTAATGATATCCATAAATCAGTTTATGGATATCCATAATTCGATTTAATGTTATCCATAATGTGTTTTATGGATATCCATAAATCAGCCGAATAATGGATATCCATAATTCGATTTATGAATATCAGTAAATCGAATAATGGATATCCATTATTCGATTTATGGATATCAATAATTCAGTTCGATATATGGCTATCCATAATTCGAATTATGGATATCCATAATTCGAATTATGGATATCCATAATTCGAATTATGGATATAAATAAATAATTATGGATATCCATAAATCGAATTATGGATATCCATAAATAATTATGGATATCCATAAATACGGATTAAATAGTAAAACGGCGCCTCATACGTACAAACCCTATTTGCCCGGACAGTGACATGGACATAACATTTACGATAACACACTCGTATGGCATTGCGTATTTTATAATGTCCAAAATGGCCATGTCCTGATGAAAATTTGTGGTATTTTTCTATTTATACTCCAAACACAGGCTGTGGGTGCTCGTTAGAAACGCCTCATTGACGCGGTTCTAATGAGTACCGACAACCTATGTCGTGGAGCAGAAAGAAGAAATATAATGTTTATAGAGGATCTTACAGGAGTGCTCATGTATTTTTGAATTTATTAAACGAGTTGAGGAAAAAGGATAAAATGCGAGGCTTTGCCGAGGCTTTGCCGAGCATTTTATCCCTTTTCTTCAACGAGTTTAATAAATTCAATAATACATGAGCACGAATGCAAGATTCTATTTATCATATGACATTTCAAACGTATTTTATTCACGATTGTTTACAAAATGTCAATATTCCACCATTAGTAAACGCGACGTCGTAAAGGACGTCGTACATGTAACGTTACGGAACGTATCTAGCTAATTTGCATATTTAATCCACTAGTGGATTATCGAATTATTACATGGCGTTATAACACCCTCAGACGCGACGTCATATGATAAATCATTGTAAACACCAGTTTTCTCTATTAAAATGGGGTTTACGGGCACGTTCATTACCCTGACGTGTTAACATGGTGGGTAACTGAACTCAGATTAATTTTGTAACTTTCGGTCGATTGACAACAGTCGACCCAAAAAGCACGATAGGACTTCAGCAAACTAGTTACCATGTTGTAGAAATAAATAAATGGTTAAACTGCTCATGGAGTGAAGAGTACAGTAAAATTCCTATATTAAGACCACCTTTGGGACTGTTAAAAAGTGGTCTTAAAAAGACCACTTTTTAACAGTCCCAAAGGTGGTCTCTTATTATGAGACACTGGGATAGAATAACTAAAACCTTCTCGGCAGAATAAGTCTTAATTTTAGGTGGTCTTAATAGTGGAATTTTATTGTATTTGTAATTACTTCTGGGCCCAGTTGTTCAAAGCATCGTTAGCTTAACGAGCTCGTTAGTGGTCATATTGTTAACTATTCTAGCAAGTACAATATCGTAAATTTTGATATTTTTGCTGAAAAAATGTGAGCATCCGCAAAAGCTGCTCACATTTTGTCAGCAAAAATTTCAGCATATTTGCCATATTTAATGATCACAGTTTTAACGATACGTTAACTAACAAACATCGTTAGTTTTGAACAACTGGCCCCTCATGATTTGTCAACCTTGAAGTAAGTGCAGCAACTTGCTTCAGACTCAGAATCGTGTCAGTCGAAGTATATATCACGGTGGCGTGTGTGTGCGAGTGTGTGTGTGTGTGTTATTCAGTTTAACGTCCCACCAACAGCTAAGGTTATACGGAGACAGGCCCTCGGTCTCTTCAGAAAGTCTGGAGAAGCCCGGGATCGAACCCATGACACCTGATTTATAAGGCGAGTAGCTATAGCATAACCTCTACACCACAGAGGTTTCTTGCGACATAACAACAGTGGTATAAAATCGATGAACAAAATAAAGATAAACGGTTAAATTGCGACAGTTAAACTGCAGTATAGGATGCCTCATGAAGTCCAAGAATATCCGATTTTTGGGGCGATGGCCCCAGAGTGATTAGAAGAGAGTGAAATTGTACTACTGCAAAATGCCTATTTTGTACAGGAAACCCAAAACTGTTAATTGGCAAACAGTGCAGATCCGGATCAAATGCCGCCTTCTGTGGCGTGTGATCTGGGTCTATTCTGTTTGCAAATAATTTATTATTTTAAAAATAAATTTTTAAGAAAACACAATAAATTTTTAAGGAAACACAACCTGGCATCCTAAATTTTGAAATGATCTTGTGCTCATATGGGCCCCGTCAAGCGATTTTGGTACTTATCGCCTATGCGAGCAGCGAAGGTTCTGACGAGCCTGCGCATCCGCGCAGTCTCGCCAGAACCTTCGCTGCTCGCTCATACAAGCAGTGAATCAAGAGAAACCTTCAGACAGAAGACATATCCCTGGCCCCTCTGAACGGCTGGGCATGCGCTGTTAAAATTTGTCATGACGGAATGCTCGAAGACACAAATTCGCTTGGCGGGGCTCATATTATCGACTGCAAAAAGATCTAGCAAAACAGCCGTACAAGTGTCAATCTATTGGGCTCGCGTAATCACAGATTGTTTATAACTGCGTCATACTGTTCAAGCATAATAACCAATCAGAAGTAGTTTTGTGCAAGAGCGTTACCGATGATTGTCTATAGTCCGTTTCGTTTCATGCAAGTTTTTCATTGACGTGTTTCCACAGCATCAGCCCTTATTTTGACGAACCTCCAGCTTGTTGATTGATTGATTTGAGGTTTAACGTCCCCGTCAACACTATTTATGTCATTATGGGAACGTTGCTTCTAATTATGTGAGACTTTTACCCGACACTAAGATGAAATGACAACTCAAGCCCTGTCGCCCAATGAAACCTAAGGCTTACATGCATTGGGCGGTCTGGCCTGGCCAGCTCAGCCTTCTAAGCGGTTTACCAGTACTCATGTGTGGTCAGTTTTACCTCTGCGTGACACAGCCCATTTTTTTCTCCAAGCCCCGATGGGCGGTGCAAACTGTCGCTTGTTGTCACCATGTATTATGGACAAAGGGGGAATTAGCCGTTGAATTTCTCCGCGGGCAGAAAACTCAGTTTGCTTATTGGAGTATACGGTATTTCATACACAAATGTTGTTTGATTTGAGGTTAATCGCCCCCGTCAACACTATGTAGGTCATTCTGAGACGTTGCTTCCAATTTTGTGACTTTTACCTCGACATTGAGATGGAATGACATCTCAATAACTGCCACCCAATGAAACTAAGAGGGTGTACATGCATGGACGGTCCAACACGCATCACTTTGTCTTGACAGGCTAAGATCCTCTAAGCTGTTCCAGTACTCGTTTGCGGTCGGTTTTAGCTCTGCGTGGAAGCATAATGCAGCCCATCTATTTCATTAAGCCCGGTGCCACCCCAACACCGCAAATATTGTGGGTGGGGCCAGCAATATAGATACGGTTTTTTATTTTTTTTATTTTTTTCACGAGGCCGTGCATTCATATTACAGTAATGGAAATATGTGTTTAAATCCAGAGGAACTGGTTAGAAAAGACAACTGTGCTATACACCTTTTTTGATTGTTTAGAGGTTTAAAGTCCCCTTCAACACTGTGTAGGTCATTTTTGAGACGTAGTTTCAAATATTGTGGGACTGTTCCGAGTCGGACAGATTATGGTTGTAATGTTGGAGGAAGCAGGAACTGAATACGTGTTCACGCCTGTTTTCGCGCCCACATTAAACCCTGTGGAATTGTGTTTTCAGTACATCAAAAAAACTTCTTCACACAAGCGAACTTCGAGCTGCGGTTAAAGACAACCTTCAGTGTGCTATTATGACTGCGGTAAACAGAGGTACATCTTCAGATTGTGCTGGATAGCAGATATAAACAATGACACTATCGGGGCCTGGAGAAATAGATTGGGCTGTACGATGCTTCCGCGCAGAGCTGTAACCGACCGAATTGAGTACTGGTAAACAGTTAAGGTCTTAGCCTGCCCAGGAAAAGTGAAGCGAGTCGGACCTCTCCTTAAACCCTAACGGTTTTTATGGGCAGTAGGGCGTGATTTGTCATTTCATCTCAATGTCGGGTAAAAGTCCCACAACATCGGAAGCAACGTCTCCAAAATGACCTTTACAGTGTTGACGGGGACGTTAAACCTCAAATCAAACAAACACTATGCCCAAGTGATTAACCGGGCCTTCCTGGCTTGATGGGTAAAGGCGCTGACTCTTAATCTTTGGGTCTCTAACCGCTGTGATTCGAGCCCCACTCGGATCACATGTGAAACGCCAAGTTCTGCAACGGAAGGTCAGGTGTCTTTTCTCCGAGTACTCCAGTTTTCGCCCGACTCTGATTAAGGATCGCCCCGATATGTGAAATGATTTTTAAAGGTCCGTAAAAGCAGAACAAAAATATCCAAGAGGTAATGGTTAAAAATGTGGCATGCATTTTAGCGGGATTTGGTCCATATAGCTATTTTAGCTCACACGTTCTCATTTAGGCTTCCCATCTATTTTGCTTTTCATAATTTTTGTGTCTAGCAACACATACGAATGCACATCTGTCGCACTGAATTCGGTAAAGTTACACTCATGATCGAGTAGCCAACACTTAACGTCCGGCTTCGGTAGCTCAGTCGGATGCGCGTCTGACTGGCGATCAGGACGACACGGGTTCGATACCTGTCGGTGCCGTTGAGATTGATCATGGAATCTTTTCTACGGTCATTCTCTCCTTTCCGATGATTCAAGAAGAGCAGTTGCCAGTTTTTGGCGCACTGGTTAACCGCTTACGTATAATCCTGAGAGATTTTTGCTTATCTTGTATCTGGTTTTAAGTACATATATTAAAGACCTACCTTGGCGAGGTACCCTCCGTTACTTTGATATTAATTCTCAATGAGTCAGTGCTCCCACAAGACTCACAACTTTGTGATAGTTGCGTTCTGTAAGTTCTGTGTACTCGTTTTCCAAATCCAGGAAAGAAACTCTCAAGAGTTTGAAACTTACACCTCTTGCAAAAAGTTGCAAAATTCAGTATACGTCATGCTGTATGAATTCCCCATTGACGCTTCAATTAAGGAGCAACGGGTGTCCCCACTGAACTCTATGTGGACCTTAAATGTCAACGAGATCTTCTGGAACCATTTTAGATGCCATCACTGATAGCAGATGCCTAACGAGTTGTGATTTAAAGAAATATTCCGCGCTTGTGCCCGTGTAGAGGCCTAAAAGACACTTTTATATGGGCTCATGGGTACGACGGATAGATTGAAACACCCGCTATATGTAAAATAGGCCTGTGATTTGTTAAAAAAATGTCAGAAACCAATTTAAGCAACTGACCAGGATTCTGATTAGAGGGTAGTTCCCGCCATATGTAAATTAGAACTAAACGTAAGAAAATAACTGATAAAATTTCAAGTGTTCCACCATGTTTTATTGAAGGACCTATTAACGTATAACCATGATTGATATGTTGTTGCAAGATGAAACGTAGGTCATAAAGATTATCATGTTACGATCTCGAAATGGTCAATGAAACTGTGAAACTACTTTGCAGTTTCACCAAGGCAGAAAATTGCCTCACATTTGCTCCTAACAATAACAGAATGTGGGAATTCAAAAGAGCCGCCTAGTCTTCGTCTTCCATGAAATGGTCAGAATGTGAGTGTGAACTAGTTCGCCATACTTCTAGTTAAGGTACCTGAAGCTTTCAGCTTGCTTTGACCAAACAATGGAGTTAGGACTACGCTCGTACTTATGGTTTTGTCAGTGACGGAGAATCTGATTTTCCTCTACGCTCAATGCCATCACTATGATATCCGTCATACATGCTGTCTCCTTAATAGCAAGACAGAAGCCTCCGTGGTACAGTGGTTATGCTACTCGCCTTGTAAACCAGGGGTCGCAGGATCGATCCCGGGGCTTCTCCAGACTTTTGGATGAGTCTTTAAACCGAGGCCCCGTCGCCGTATGACCTTAGCTGTTGGTGAGATGTTAAACTCAAACATTCACTCACTCTTTTAGCAAGATACAGAGTGCGCATTCGTTGATTGTCTTGTCTCGACAGAAGACTGTGACAAAACCATCGACTGAGAGAGAGAGAGAGAGAGAGAGAGAGAGAGAGAGAGAGAGAGAGAGAGAGAGAGAGAGAGAGAGAGAGTCATTAGAACACTTGCTAAGATTTTCAACTTCGGTTTGTATGGCTCTTTCAGCCGGATGCGTGGCAACAGTGTATGCCAAAATTAATCTCAAAACTTTTCTGAATGGTATTTCATCAACATGCTGATGAAAAATCAAGGCATTGAATACCGGTGGGTCGATTGTCTCCGAGTGTAGGCTGGGAAAATAGTCCTGGACATAAAAGGTTTTGTTTAACCCTTAAATTCGTATTTTTAGCAAAATGTGTAGACCTTGATCAGACGCTGCGTTTTGCGTCGTCTGATCCTTAATTCCTGTACTGTAAGCAAAGAGTCCAGTCCCTGATAAGACGTCGTGTTCTGTGGCGTCTGAGTTGGGTCTACGACATTTGTCAAGCCCGACCCATGGTTCCTGTCCAGATTCTATAGATAACCTACTGCGATAAAATTAGCGCTACTATTTTCTGTAAATAAGTTATATGGGTTTCATGCAAATCAGTGATAGTCACATGAACTTCAGCACTGAAGCGTTTTTATGCTTAGTTACTTTGGGTCGATTGACAAACAATCGACCCATAAAGTTGTTGGTGCTTGAAAGGTCCATGTCTGATTATAGCCTGCGCACAATGCCGATCTTGTCAGAGCTTTTGATGCTCGTGTATATCAACAAAGAGCTTTTGTGGTTTCTGTCCGTGGCTTTAAAGCTGGCGATAGCTGATAAAACATAAATTGACACATTCATCGCCATAATCATTTTCAGATTTAAACTTCATATACTAAGGCCCCGCCCGTCGGGGCTTGGAGAAATAGATTGAGCGGCATAATATGAAACCGACCGTAAACCGCTGACCATTCCTATTTATCGCTCTCGTCGCGTTTATGAAACAGACTTTAATGACTGTTGTAAATTTCCGTCCAAAAATACCCTCATTCACACACGGCTCACGTCACAATTTGACATGTCAAGTTTGCGCTAGGATCGATCGATTTGCTAAATCTTTCCGCAATGCATAGTATAATTTAGCAGATTCCATTCAGTACAAATGGGTTAAACGTACTCAGTTATAGAAACTATAGCAGAGTTCAATGATATTCTCTAGACCAATCTAAAATAGCGGGTGGTGGTAAAACAGAGGAGGGACAGATCAAATGTCGCCTTCTGCGGCGTCTGATCGGGGCCTACGCGGTGTGCAAACAGTTTAACTACATGTATTTCCCAAATAGATTTTGAAGAAAACACAACCTGACATCCCTAAATTTTGAAATGATCTTGTGCTTCTTTAGGTAGCAGATTCCATTCAGTATGAAATGGGTATTAAAAAGTATAAAAGAGTTCAATTATATTCGCCCTGTTGAAGAATACACATAATTATGTCATTTTGGGGGTGTTTCTGATCGATAAAGAAGTCATTTTTGTTATAGAAAATATCTAATCGCATTTCTTTGACGACATGCACGTAGAACTGGCTAGTGCTTTTTAGAGCATGCACAATCGAACGAGTAGAATTTTAAGGAGAGACCAATCTAATAACAGCAGGTGAGGGTAAAACTGGTGACTACCATGGTGTGTGTGTGTGTGTGTGTGTGTGTGTGTGTGTGTGTGTGTGTGTGTGAATTCGGGTTTAACGTCGCTTTCAACAATTTTTCAGTCATATCACGACGGTGTCTGGTTGCGACAGGGAGCTCAATGCTCACTTTTTTTTTATAGTGCTGCCTCACCGAAGTATCATGTCCCAGACACATTACATGATACCACACCCAGTCACATTATCCTGACACTGGGTCGACCAGTCCTAGCTCTACCCCGTAAATCTGAATGCCAAGCGAGGAGCAGCTAGTACCATTTTTAACGACTTTGGTATGTCGCGGCCCGGGATCGAACCCGTGACCTCCCGTTCCTGACTACCGTGGTAATGGGATGTTTCGTACTGGAGACGTTTTGCCCCAAACTGTCACAAAACCGGGACACAATAGTTCCTATTCTGCAATTATTCTACCTAGGTGTTCTAAGTGGGGATAGGTAATGGAGAATCAGGTGACAATCATTTTATTGATACTTTATTAATATAGTAGATGGAGAAAGATTCCACTCTAGAAGCTATTTGCAACAGAGTCTGACTGCTTTGTTTCTTGTGTTCTTGTAAACATCGATATATTATTTATAAATTTATACAGTTTAAATACTTGCATGATATGATAAAGAATAATGAACTTGCTTTCTAAAATGGAAATTAATAACAACCACAACAACAATGAAAACAATTTTGATGACCAAACAGTCCCTCAGTACCTGAGCTGTAGTTAATGCCTTCTGTTAAGATTTCTGCTTTGGATCAAAGACATGGAAACCGTCAGGGCCTCATCAGTGACCCCCAGTATATTCTAGCCCTATTTAAACTACTATATTCTTTAAGCCTGATTAAAAAAAAAAACTACTAACAAGATGCAAAATTTTCCTAATGCAAACCATCACCCCATCAGCACTGTCAGTGCTTTGATTAATGACAGAGTCCATCTTTCTATTCTTGCTGTGCTGTACGTCCTAAAGTAGTTCCGGTTTTATTCCGGCTTTGACTGCCATACGAGTCCGCACAAAATGTAGTCCGGTTTGGCGCAGTAATTAAAAAAACAAGCTATTAGAATTTTTGAAGCAGTCGACTTGACGATTTTATCTTACCTTTCAGAGAACAGATTTTGCATGTCATATGAATCAGCACATCATGCGACGGTTTTGGCAAACACTGTACAAAACAATGCGGCGTCTGCTCAGGTTCTACACTGTTTTACTAACAGTTCTGTCAATATTTTACCCTTAAAGACTAGCCTGCTGTAGGACAAGGTCAGTTGCAGACAAGTTTTCTGATTTTCGAGGTAAAATCTAGGTCAGTTGCAACTTAGGTGTATAATAGACTTTGCGTACACAGATGCGACTGGAGAAATTGGAAAGAAAGGCTGTCCCTTACAACCCTGGAATATGGTACAGATACCTATGTGAACAGTGTATGTCCTGTGATATAATTCTAGGTGCCATATTTAGCAGAATGGACGAGCCCAACTTCAGTGATGGAAGAGTACACTCCAGAAACTCAAGGCAATGAATAATCAAAGCACGGACAAGACTCATGCCGATTGTCTCTGAGTGCAGGCTGGTTATGACCGGGGACTTGGGCTGTTTCGTTTAAACTTTAATGTCAGTAACTAATGCAATAAGTGTAGAAGAAGATCAGCACCGTGTACTGCGGCGTTTGATCTGAGTACATTGTTTGACATATCCAACATTTGATTCAAGTACAGATTTTACAGATACCCGACACTGACAAACGACGCAGCTATGTTTGGGTTGATTGCGAAGTTACTAATAAGTAAAGCGCTTCAGTGCTAGCGTCTACGTGACTATCACTGACTTATCACAGAATAACCCTTTTCCTTGTAGAAAATAGCCGCAATCAAAAAGACTAAAGAGGGTTATCCTGAAATCATAGGGTGAGCTTGGCAAACAGTTTAGGCCAAGAGCGGACACTCCAGAACGCGGCTTCTTATCAAAATCTTCATTATTTGCTTGGAATTTCAGAGTTAAATGAAACAGTTTAAATCTCAACCCGGACTATTACCCCAACCTACTCTCGGAAGCAATCGACCTACCAGCACTCTTAGTGCTTTGATTCTGATTCTGATTCTAAACGATTACATGATTACAACACGCTTAGGCACCATTCCATTAAGCAAAAAAGGTTAAATCAAACAACCGTGACGTGTGGTTACTAGTCCAGCTACGTCGATCCTGTGTACCACCTTCACACCAGTAGGATAGAAACCACATGTTCAGAACCAAACTTTTGATTTGTTATGTAAGGGCGTGCCTAGAAAAGAAGAAACTGAAATTTGTTCTCAAAAAGCTTTAAGTCAGAGCGTATATTGCAACGTGTTTCATTAAAGGATCGCAAGCGTGCCCCTGGACAGTTAGAAGCTGGTCGGAATACGGATGAAATTGACTCTGATTTCGGGTGCCACATGTGTATGATCTATCGTCTATAGGAGCGTCATTTTACTATATTTACATTTCCAGTGTAAAGTCTAATGTAAACCTATAGAAAACAACTGCGTTCATATGTCCATGAACGCATCGAATTACATGATTTTCAGTGACGATAAGTGACGTCATTCTAAACCATTGTTCTCTACGGGCGTTGATGACGTCAACGCTGCTCCGCTCTTTGTAGAAAAACAGCGTGTAAATGTTTCTCAGCTTTAAAAGTTTGCCCTACAAGCATTTTTTCGCCTAGTGATGAGGGGCAAATAATGTAAATATAAAAAATAAACTTAATTTTTCTGCTTTTCATGAAAGTATGAACGGCAGTGGATCGCTAGCAAAGTTTATATGAACCCCGAAGGGGTTTATTTACTTTGCACGCGTCCCACTGCGTTCATACTTCCATGAACTGCAGAAAAATAAATTTCATTTCTTAAATATATAGAAGACGCTGTGGACGTCGACGTAGCGGAAGACCGACGTCACGATCGATTCATCCGTCAGACGCATATGCGAAACAGATTTCCGCCGGCAGCTGCTATACTGTACATGTAGATAAACAAGGGGTCTCAACTACCGCTAATAAGCACTGACACTGTCCGTCGCCCTTATACGATGCAAGTTGGAGAGCTAGATGTCCAGGTCGTGACCAAAGTTAACGCGTCGACACAGTACGGACAGCTTACGCTGGTACATGAAATACATAAATTGGCATCTAAACGACTGACGTGATATGCGTTGCAGTGACAAATCGCACTTCAGCGTGAATCACGCCGATTGTCGTTTCCGGGTGTTTCGACGTATAGGTGTAAGGTATGCCGAGGCGACGCGTGCGTAATAGAGCGTGACATATCGGATGGAACAAGCGTAATTGTGTGGCGAGGTATTGCATGTAGTTAGCGAACGCAGATTAGTGTCATTAATAACACTCAAGATCATGTCTGAGACGTGGATTGAACAGCGAGACGTTACAACAATCAAGAGCTTCGGCCTCACATAGCTCCATTTATTTGTTTGCGCTCAGAATCCGGGATATCTTATCCAGTAGGATTACGCGCGGGCTCATAGTGCTGTTCTTACTCAAAAAATTCTTCAAGCCAATGGAATTCATGTACTGGCATAGCCAGCCTTTCTCCTCCGACTTCTCCCATAGAGTATCTTTGGGGAGAGTTGTCCACAACGGACCAGACAAAAACTGTTACTTATGGACATAGCATTGTTAAAACTTAACTTCTAATGTTTGGTTTTGAAAATGTAAACAGTTTCTTTCAAAAATTTGAAACATCGAATGGCACTTCATAATACCACCGGTGTATAGACATCTGCAAACATATCATATAGCTGAGTTTGCCGAACTACATTTCTAAATTTTAAGATCTTTTAGGGAGGTTTTCTGTAAGTTTTCACAGTGTTATGATTTTCTCATAGAATCTGTCATTTCAGTGCCTTTGGCGCTTTGATTGTTCTATCCTATTGGCTATTGATGTTATGTACAACAATTTTCGTCTGCTTTGTCGTCTGCTATTAACTTTAAAAGTAGCAGTCTGATCATGGTCCACACTGTTTGCCTGTAAGAGACTAGATGTGTTTGTGAACCACGAACATGTCCCCGGGCCAAGATCATTATTTTTCTTTAAAGTAGGTCACAGGTCAAGGTCACAGGTCAAACATTTTTTTGTTCGTGTGGGAAGCCCTTGTCACAAGGAACGTGCATGTCAAATGTGAAGGCTCTATCTGAATTGGTTTAAAAGCTATGACCAATGTTATTTTTTCTTTAAAGTAGATCACAGGTCAAAGTCAAGGTCACAGGTCAAAATTTTTGGTATGGGTGGGAAGCCCTTGGAACCTACATTCCAAATATGGAGACTCTGTCTCATATTACCAATGTTAAAGTTGTACAACAAACGGAAAAACTAACGGACAAACAAACAGACAGGGAAAAACAATATGTTCCCCTGTCGCTAGCCAGGTTGCAAGAAGACACAGCAGACGACACAAACAGACGACATTTTCAGATGCAGTTTTTCATGGCATCTCATGGTTTAAAACTATATATTGTTAAAGGTTCCGTCCAGTAAGATTTTGATCACGTTTTAGGATGAAAATAAAGATCTTTTGTCAACCTTGAAGTAAAAGCAGGAACTTGCTTCATTTTGGTCGTAAATATGTCACCCGTGTTAGACTCAAAATCGTAAGCTACCGCTCTGTTCACATAGGTTAATAGTCGAAGTATATCAATAGTGGTACCATACTTGTCCAGTGTATTCACAAGTGCTTGAATAAACCACGAACCGTTTTGGCTGTTGCGCCACGAATAAAATCCCGGGACAGTAGACTGTGCAATAAGGAAATCAGCCTCGTTTGGGATCCGAATGATCTCATCATCAGGAAATGCTGTGTGAAAGTCTCGTTTGGCATCTACTACATCTCTCGCAACAATAACGTCCTCTCCCCTGTCAAACTGCCGGCCTCGACAAGCTTGAATGATGAATATCTTTGGCTTTCCGATCAATGATGGACAATGAGCTCCGTCAAACATCTGAAAAATATCCGCCAGATCAACTTTTTCATCATAGCCGTATATCATATCCGGTTCTCCATGGCTCAGCAAAACACAGACGAAACAATCAGCATCACTGTGATCCTCATTTGCATATTGATTAAATATTTGCATCATTGTCTTTGCGGGGGCATCTTGCCGTTTATCGACTTGGAAACCAAGCAACTGTAGACGTTTACAGATTCTGGAGCAGTCAATATCCGTTCCCCGACGTTCGGTATATCCTTGCCGCTCTAAGTGTGGTGCAAATTTTTTATTGTTGCAAATAAGTGCTTTTCCCCGTCTTGGATAGTCCATTTTATAGGTGTCTGATAAAAGCTCTTCTCGGGTAATCCTGGCTTTCCTTTTATAGATCTGAAACAATTTGTATGTTATTTTTATAAAACATATTTTCGAATACCCTCTCTCGAAATTGCAATAAAAATTGAAACCTTTTTGACCGAATGATAAACACATTATAAGAAAAGTCAACTTTAAATAGCTACAGCCCAAAATGTTAAATTGGCTATTTACAGCCAACTACTGACACTGTTTTAATCGAAGTTTTACGTCCCGTCTACACTTTTTATGTCATTTTGGAGACGTTGCTCCCAATTTTGTGGTAATTATATCCAGCACTGAGATGAAATAAAATTTTAAGCCCTCCAAAACAAACCAAAGTTGTTTATATGTATCATATGTAGGAGTCCGACTCGCTCCACGTTGCCTGGGCAGGCTTACATCCTCTAAGCGGCTCACCTCTGTGTAGAAGCATCATTTCTCCAAGCCGCGAGAGGCGGGGACAAGAGAGAGTAATATCAGAAAGGTGTTCGACCCTTCCCCTCCCTAAAATATACACGATGGCACAAAAGAAGAACGCTATGCACACGTATATATAGTTCTAAATACGACTATACACGAGAAGGTACTTAAAATATTGCCTACGGACACCGATGACATGCGAAGGAAAAACGCGCGCGCGCGCGAGAGAGAGAGAGAGAGAGAGAGAGAGAGAGAGAGGGGCGTACTTCCTGTACTTCCTGATCTTCCTGTAAGACGTCATCATCGTCGAATTCCTCTATTTTAAGCACTTCTTTGACTTTCCTCACCAAACCAAATCCAATAGCATCCGTCTCATTGTCGCCTGTCTTTTCTGCCATCCTGGAGTGATAAATGAAATGTGGTGGGGCTTTTTTTTAGACATCCTGGGGAGCAAGTGCAGAAGTGAGAAGGCAGAGGGTATAGATATTTTTCTCTCTTTGAAACAAGTGCCTGTGGAATACATTGACTCACGTGAAGCCAGTAAAGTAGAAATAAACAATGGTTCTCTTCAATGTGATTGGACGATGGCGACGTTATAGCGCCAAAGGCGCTGTTCCGCTGTCTTGTTTGTTTGATCTGAGGTTTAATGTCCCCGTCAACACTGTAAAGGTCATTTTGGAGACGTTGCTTCCAGTTTTGTGGGACTTTTACCCGACACTGAGATGAAATGACATCTCAAGCCCTGCCGTCCAATGAAACCAATAGGGTTTATAGGCATGAATGGTCCGACTCACACCTCTATGCCTGGGCTGGCTTAGATTCTCTTAGCGGTTTACCAGTACTCGTGTACGGGTCGGTTTCAGCTCTGCATGAAAGCATCGTGCAGCCCATCTATTTCTTCAAGCCCCCATGGGCGGGGGCTGCTGTTCCGCTGTCAATAAGAAAATTGCGTGCAATTGTTTTCGACTTACATTTTAGCCCTAAACAAATTTATCAAACGTTCATCGAATTATGAACAACATTGATTTCGTCTCGAGCAAAGTTAAAGTGAACCCCTTGGGGATTCACTTACTTTGCCCGTGACCCGATATGTTCATACAGTCGAACTTCAATGGCTCGAACACCTTTGGGACCTCGCAAATCTGTTCGAGACAGGGGTAGTTCGAGCCACTGAGGGCTACTGTCAGGAGGCATAACGAGATACCTTTAGACATCTTTTCGGTGTTCTATAATGGAAATGTATGCTGTGTGTACTCATTAGAATCGTCTCGTCGAGGCGATTCTAATGAGTACACACAGCATACATTCGCAAGATAAAAGACTAAAATCTCCTTAATTACCCCCCACTATTTCTCATGTAGAGGATTTCGCTCAAGGGGCTCAAGAATGGGTTCGACACATCCATGGTAAACGAGCCATCGGTGTTCGAGCCATCGAAGTTCTACTGTACTTCGATGAAGGTCTCCGAGATGTAGTGGATAAGCTAATCGCCTCACAAATTATGGGTCGTGGGTTCGATCCAGGGCTTCTCCAGACATTAGGATGAGTCTTTAAACCCAGGTCCCATAGCCTTATGACCTTAACTGTTGGTGGGACGCAAAACTCAAACACACTCAACGTTAAATAATTTACATTCATTTGTTAAATGAATTCATTGACCCACGCGAAGTCAGTGTTTGTTTGTTTGTTTGTTTGTATTGGAAATTAATGGCCCAGTCAACACTTTTTAGGTCATTTTTCAGTCGGTCAGTTTACCTATCCACACTTTTCCGGTGTTGTTTCAGTGTTGTTTCCTTGAGCAAGAGACTTTATCCACAATGCTTAGTACTGGTTCTACCCAGGAAAAGAGGGCCACATGGAAGATTAGTACTAGTTTACTAAATGTGTTACCCTCTATAAATAAGGTCGATTATTATTATTATTATTATTTCCTGGGCAGGCTTTTACGTAAGCGGTTAACCAGTACAGTGCACATTCTTTCGCCTGAAACTGACAACTGCCCGTCTTGAATTAGCGGAAGGGAGAGAATGACCGTAGAAAAGATTTCATGATCAATTTCCACGAAAGAATGTTGCAGACCCCGGCAGGTATCGAGTCCGCGTTCTCCTTATCACCAGTCAGACACGCATCAGACTGAGCTACCGAGACCGGCGCGGCGTCAGTGACGTCAAAATAAACGATGGTTCTCTCCGGTATGATTGGACTCTGGCGACGGTACGGCTCAAATGGCGCTGATACAACTGCGTGCAGTTGGGGTCTTGTTTAACTCTTTATGTACCAAATGGAATCTTCCACCTTATATATAGCAGGAGTCCATTTCAAAATTTAGGGGTGTCAGGTTGTATTTTCTTAAAAAAAAAACGAAACTGGCCGAAAATTTTGCAGAAAGTGTAGGCCCTGGGCGTCTGATCTGAGCCTGCACTGTTTTTAGGGTTTCTGGTACCAAATGGGTTAAATCTTAGCCCTTAAACCCTTTTTCGTAAAACAATGAATGGGAACTAATATCAATATAAGTACTTAATAAAGGCAATTTAATAAGCATCCATTGAATGGTCACGAGCAAAGTTCGGGGTTCATTTAGTTGCGAGTGACCGGATGTTGTCCATACTGCTACTTATCGTTGAATATATTACTTTCATTTCTTAAATATTTGCTATCTTGGGCTATGAGTTCAAATCAGCCATGGTAAACGAGCAACTGGTGTTTGAGCTATTGAAGTTATAGTGTATATAGCTCGGACGTGTGCATAAAGATCAATGAACTCTGTTTGGCATGTTAGTGAAAGAGTAACATGCCCCTGATTAACTTGCTAATTTTTGCGGCGGTGGCAATTATGCCTTTAGTGATGTTTTCCCTCTGAAGCAAGGGTGTTAGAATTCTGACAGACCATCCCGACCACATCGGGTGGGTCCCTATATTTCCCGATCGCCCTAAAACAGAAATACAAAATAATCAAATTTTGTAGAATTTACTGACCTGTCTTGGATGCCTTGACTGAAACAAAACAGTTTTTTTTTCAATCGTTTATTATAAAATCCACTTTCGTTTTGAATATTTGGGTGTATTTTACTTCCGTCCTACCCGCATATACTTGTAGGTATGAAAATGATATTCAAATAGGTGTATAAAGAAAGAGCCATGTCATGAGAAAAACTGTTTCTGCCATTCACCTTATTTGCATTATCTGCTGGTTCCTAGTCTGAAGGTTATCAGTGTTGGAAAAACAGGTAACCAGACCCCCCTGACCTTTCAAGGTCAGGGGGGTCTGGTTACCTGTTTTTCCATTATTGACAATGTGCAAGCTGGGAGCCAGCAAATAATGCAAATATGGTGAATTGGCGAACAACTAAGGTGATGATCAGACTGCGCTTCAGCGCAATCTGATCCGGAGCACCTTAGTATATTCGCAGAATTCTGGTCTCTATTCTCTCGATAGTCTATGTAGCTGGCAGGCCGGTTTGTAGCTCACCTGAGACGGGTTTTCTCTTTTCTCGCGCCGAGAAGTACAAAGGCAGTGTAAAAAAGAATGACTAATTTTCAAAACAACTTGATCAATTACTGTACAAAGATATTGTGAATGGTTTATTGACAAACTGTGTACAATGCATAATTATTTTTCGGTTTTAAAACTTTGCATATTGCCACAAAATAGAGATGGGTCACCTGATACTGGTAATGCTTTGCCCGTCGGTCAAGCAGTCGGCCGTACGATATTTGGATAAAATCGGTTTATTTATCTATTTTTTATTTTCTGTACAAGGCATAATTAATCCATTTTGAACTGAATGGAATCTCATGCCTTATATACTGAACAACAAAAGAAACTCGAAAAAACGATTTCTTAATATATTTTGAAAAAGGTACATGTAATATTGAATAAATTCATTAAGAACAATTTTCTGCAAAATCTGAACACAATTTTCACAGTAAGCTGCTGAAATTCAAATTTAACAAAGCTACTGTCGTAATCAATAAACTTGTGTGTGTGTGTGTGTGTGTGCGTGTGTGTGTGTGTGTGTGACGGGCCTCCGTGGCCTAGTGGATAAGAGCGCTGACTCTTAGTCATTAGGTCTCTCACCGCCGTAGGTTCGAGCCTCGCTCGGGCCACGTGTGAGACGCCAAGTTCTGCAACGGAAGGTCAGGTGGTTTTTCTCCGGGTACTCCGGTTTTCGCCCACCTCTGATTAACGATCGGCTAGATATGAGTGAAATAATCTTGAAAGGGCCGTAAAACCCAAACCAAAAAAAAAAAAAAAAAAAAAAACTTGTGTGTGAAACTTGTCAGTCTCGGGTTTGACCTCCATCAGCGTTGAACACGGCCGTACAACCTCGTCCCAAGGAGTTAACAAGCCTGCTGCATATTGTTCCATTCTTGACGTTGACGCAGCTCGTTCGCCGTCTTCATCGGTTGTGGATATGCCTTCCAACTAGTCCCAATCTATGCAGCTATAGGGCGAGATCGTGGGAGAGGGCTGGCCAGTCCTGTACATGAATGCCAATGACTTGAAGAAAGTTCTGAGTAAGAACAGCACTACGAGCCCGTGCGTTATACTACTGGAAAAGATACCCCAGATGCCGAATGAAAAATGGAACCCATGAGGCCGAAGAAACGTTTTTGAAAGTGCAGAACAGCAAGATGTGTTCGCTCATCATATCCGATGCTTCCTCATAACATAACGTTAACAGTCCCAGTAAGCATTCTACATAAATCTACAGCGGGCCGTTAACGGCCCGTCAGGGTAGCTGACGGGCCGCTAACGGCCCGCTGTAGATTTATGTAGAATGCTAGCAGGAACGTTTGCTTCATCCCAACTGCCCCGCTCGATGACACTTGCGTTGGCATACCTTCACCTGTAGGTCTATACACACGGAAATGACCATCGGTGTTATCAACACAGAATCGTCCTTTGTCACTGAAAATCATATCATGCCAGTCTCTTAGACACCGATTTACGTTGTTCCTGCACCAGCGTAAGCTTTTCGTCCTGTGTCGACGCGTTAACCTTGGGCCACAATAGGCACGCCTAGCTCTCAAGCCTATTTTACTTAGGCGACCACGTTTAGTGTCAACGCTTATCCATCGGTTGTTGGGACCCCTTGTTTGTCTAGAGGTAGCAGCTGCCGACTGGAATCTGTTTCGCAGATGCGTCAGACGGATGAATCGATCTTGACGTATGGACGTCATCCTGGGTCGTCCGCTACGTCAACGGTCACTTGCGTCTCCTGAAATAGGATGACGCTCCAACAGACGATAAATCGTAGACATCTGACACCCAAAATCGGCGGCAACGTCATCCGTATGCCGACCAACTTCAAACTGTGCAATTGCACGCTCACGGTCCCTTAATGAAACGCTTCTGACGTAACGCTTTCTGAAGCTTGCATTTCATCCTGTACACGTGGTTTCTTTTCGCATTGGTGCACATGTGGGTGACTGGCATACACCTTTTTAGCTCGCCAGACATGTAATGACAAGGTGAGCTTTTTGTGATCACATTTTGTCCGTCGTCTGTCGTGGTCCGTACGTCCGTGCATCCGTGTGTGCGTAAACAATTTCTTCAAACAACATATCCTTCTAAACCACTGATTGGATTTTGATTTTGAAAAAAAAATAAAACTTGACAGTTGTTGTTCAAATGGATCCGGTCCATTGCACATCAAGGTCACAGGGGCCCTAAATATATTTTCTTAAATGAAAACTTAAAAAAAAGATCTTCTCTTAAACCGCAAGGCTCAGGTCTTTGATATTTGGCATGAAGCTTCATCCAGTGGACCTCTACCAAAATAGATCTAGTTCAAATTATAGCCTTGGGTTGTGTTACATAGACTTTCGAGTATATACTAGTAGGAAAAATCTTCAAAACTCTTCTTGTCTGAAACTAGAAAGCCCAAGTCTTTAATATTTTCCAGTGGACCTCTACCAAGATTGTTCAAATTGTAGCATTGGTGCCAAAAATGGCCCACATGCTTTACAAACATTTATAAAGGGAAAACATTTAAAGATCTCCTTATCTCAAACCAGAAGGCCAAGGTCTTTCATATTTGGTGTGAAGCTTCGTCGAGTTGACCTTTACCAATATTGTTCAAATTATAGCATTGGAGCCAAAAATGGCCCCGTCGTATGTGTTGGTGTGTGTGTGGTGTGTGTGTGTGTGGGGGGGGGGGGGGGGGGGGAAGGGGGGACAAATGTTTTTCGTAGTCTCATATAATAAAGGGAAACCCCTTTATCTTTACAAACATTGTTCAAATTGTAGCCTTAGGTCCGTCATGGGACCCACATTTTACACAAACTTATAGGGATAATTTAAAAAATCTTCTTGTCTGAAACCAGAAGGCCTAGGTCTTTGATATTCGGTATGAAGCTTTGTCTAGTGGCCCGTAACCAAAATCAAAAAGAGAAACGATCAGGAACCGATACAATCAGATCCCAAATTCTCCACACAATATCACTAGGGAAAGAAGTTGAAATATGGAGTGACGACAGTAAACAAAACGGACAACCGGTAAACCGAGTCAGCAACTCTTTTCCCAAACAGGCGGTGACTCAGAATATCCAATCCTAACTAAAAAGGGGCAAAATTCATAATGGGGGAAAGAATCAGAATCACCAACATGACAAACATTACACTGGAAGGACAAACGTAACTAAAAATGAACGGGGAAGAATCAGAATCATCAACGTAACAACATATGATTAGGGACAGAATCAGAACCACCAGCACAAAACATGAAGAAACCACAGCAAAAGCACCGACTTGGAACGGTCAGCAAAATTACTGGTGTGTTTAAATTAACCTTACGGGATCCCAACCCTCACCCTCAATTTCAAAACTGGTCAAATTATAGCCTTGTGCTTAAAATGGCCCCGTTCCGGGGCCCACGTGTTTTACATAGAGTATTATAGAGAAAACCTTTAAAAATCTTCTTTTCTGAAACCATTAGGCCCAGATCTTTAATATTTGGTTTGAAGTTTCATCTAGTGTACCTCAGTATACTAAGATTGGTCAGATTATAGCCTTGGAGCCAAAATGACCCGCCCCGGGACCCACATGTTAATATTCCCAGAAACCAGAAGGCCCATGTCTTTGATATTTAGTATGGAGCTTCATCTACTGGACCTCTTCCAAGGTTGTTCAAATTGTAGCCCTAGGGCAATAAATAGCCCCTCTGTGGCGCACTTGATTGTTACAGTTTTGTTTTATATACAACTATATTAACAACCCTGGGTATATATGAAGATTTGTATATCAATCTGGTAAATAAACATGCCTTGCCTTTCTTCACAGTTTCTCTTTTTCTTAACATTGCTAATGATTTTCTGGTACACAGGAGAGCGATACAGCGCCATCTTTGCCTTCTTCTTTGTTTAAGGGACTGGTGCTCGATGTAACTGTAATGACAAAATTCTTTGTATAAAAAATAATTTTTGTTTTTGAAGCTTTTTTTAACTGATCCGAATTTATACCTCGAGTCTATTTCGAAATGTATGGGTGTTAGGTCGAGTAATTTTTAGAAATTGCGGAAAATGGCTTCTATTGAACACAGTGAATGATCCGGTCTGATCTTGCCCTGTGATGTTTTTCCAGTGTCCCGTTCGGATTTTCCCATGTAAAATGTGTTGAGATAGTGTGCCGTCTGTTTCCTTGTCCATCAAACCCCACCTGAAAACTACTCAAACAAGAGATTGACCAATGCAGAACTTGTTTGTAAATGATTCAAAAGTAGAACAGGTCGTCAACTCATCTAGCTTCGATAGGTTTTGAGACATTTTGCTGAGAAGATTTCACCCAAATTCTTTTAAAGGGCCCTAATTCAGGAAAGGGGCATAATCCGGATGTGAAAAAATACGTGTCATCTATTGTTTCATGAGGAATCCAACACCCTAGCATGCAAGGTTCAAGATATGTTACGCATAAAAAGCATGTAATGTAAAAATGCCAAAGTTACAAAGTGCTATAATTCATGAATTATTTTTCGGAATTTATTCAAAGTTAATCAGGCCATCTACTCATCACTATCAATTCATTAAAAGACTTCCAAGGCTCTAGCTTCAATAGTTTTGAACTATTTTGCTGATAATATTTCATCCAATCTTTTTCAAAGGGCCGTAACGGAGCCAAGTGGCATAATCCAGATGATAAAATGAGCCCCGCCAAGCGAATTTGGGTCTTCGAGCATTCCGTCATGACAAAGTTTAACTGCGCATGCCCAGCCATTCAGAGGGGCCAGGGATATGGCTTTCTGTCTGAAGGTTCCTCTTGATTCACTGCTTGTATGAGCGAGCAGCGAAGGTTCTGGCGAGACTGCGCGGATGCGCAGGCTCGCCTGAACCTTCGCTGCTCGCATAGGCGATAAGTACCAAAATCGCTTGACGGGGCCCAAATAAGTGTCAGCTATTTATTCATGAGGTATCTAAGTATGGAATTTCAAAACCCTAGTATGCACGGTTCAAAAATATGCTATGCATCAAAAGTCATGCAATGTAAAAATGCTAAAAATTACAAAGGGCCATAACCACTTAAGTATTTTTCAGAATTTATTCAAAAGTTAATCAGGTCATATGCTCATCACTACCAATCTACTCACCAGGTTTCAAGGCTCTAGCTTCAATGATTTTTCAGATATTTTGGTGACAATGTTTCATCCATATTTTTTCAAAGAGCCATAACTAAAAAGAAGCATAATCCTGATGGAGAAAAGTACCTGTCAGCTATTTTTTCATGAGAAATGCAAATTATAGATTTCCAAGCCCCTGCATGCACGGTTCAGAAATAATGCTATGCATTAAAAACACGCAATTTAAAAATTAAATGAAAGACGTTGCATTACGTTCTGACTTAATGCTTTTTGAGAACAAATTTCAGTTTTCGTCCTTGTTAGGCACGACTTATTCTTATTTATAGATATCCATAATTATTTATGGATATCAATAATTATTTATGGATATCCATAATTCGAATAAATGATATCCATAAATCGAATTATAGATATCCATAAATCGATCTGAATCATGGATATCCAAAAATCGAATTATGGATATCCATTATTCGATTTATGTATATCTATATTTCAAACTATGGATATCCATAAACCAGTCAAATTATGGATATCCATAATTCGAACTATGGATATCCATAAATCGGATTATTGATATCCATAATTCGATTTATGGATATCCATAATTCAGATCGATTTATGGATATCAATAATTCGAATTATGGATATCATTAATTCGAATTATGGATATCCATAATTCGGTCCATTTATGGATATCTATAATTCGATTTATGGATATCCATAATTCGTTTGGGCAAATAAAAACAAAAAATAATGACTGAAACCAAAGGCTTTTGCGGTGAATTATGGATATCCATAATTCAGCCCGATTTATAGATATCCATAATTCGATTTATGGATATCCATAATTTAGTTTATGGATATCCATAAATCAGCGGAATAATGCATATCCGTATTTTAATTCATTGATATCCATAATTGAAATTAGTGATATCCATAATTCGAATTATGGATATCCATAAATCGCTCTGAATTAATGATATCACTAAATCGAATTATGGATATCCATTATTCGATTTATAGATATCTATAATTCGAATAATGGATATCCATTATTCAGCTGATTTATGGATATGGATAGCTATAAATATGGTTTAAATAGTAAAACGGCACCCCATAGTTTCTATTCGTACTAGTGTAAAGGTGGTTCACGGGATCGACGTGGTCGGACTGGTAACCTAAATGGGACTGGTAACAATACGTCACGGTGATTGATTTGTCAAAATATATTACTGGGTTGTACTTCGTATCTTTGATCTATAGCAAAGAAACATTTGACAGCGTGCCAGGAATAGAATGATTCAACTAAAAGGAAAAGGTCATGACTTGTTGAATGTTATTTTCTATTGACACGGTCATCAGTGTAATAAGTAAAAATAATTAAACCCTGATATTGACCCAAACGCTTCCTTAGTTTAAACACGTTCTAGTGCCTACAAAACCAATATGCATTCTGGGTTTAAACGATGTTAACTTCCTTTTCTATTTCAATACAAAATGTAAGACAGCTAGCTTGGATGGCATTTTTGTCTACAAGGTTAACCTACAATGTGAGAGAATACAAGGTAGATATGTATACCTGTCTTTACCGGCCTCCGTGGCTTAGTGGACAAGAGCACTGACACTTAATCACCAGGCCTTTCAGCGATGTGGTTCGAGCCTGGCTCGGGTCACACGTGAGATGCCAAATTATGCAACGGAAGGTCAGGTTATTTTTCTTCGGGTACTCCGGTTTTCGCCCACCTCTGATTAACGATCGGCTCAATATGAGTAAAATAATCAATCTTGAAACGGCCGTGAAACCAAAACCCCAAAATATGTACCTGTCTTATGGATTTTTAATGACAGATTCACTCTGTCATTTCTAGCTGTCCTGCGTGTTGTAAAGTAGTTCCGGCTGTCTTACGACTTTCTTCCGGCTTTGACCGCCAAAGAAATATGAGTCCGCACAAAAATGTAGTCCGGTTTGGCGCAGTTATCAAAATTGTACATTCTATAATCGCAATACAACCTTTTGAAGCAGACGACTTGACGATTTTATCTTACCTTTCAGAGAATAGAATCAGCATTTCATATGAATCAGCTGCATCATGCGATACTGTATACCCAAATCAATGCGGCGCCTGCTCAGACGTCTGCTCAGGTTTTACACTGTTTTCTAACAGTGCTGTCAATATTTAATTCTTAAAGACCAGCCGGACAGCTGCAGACCAGAATATTAATGGGTTTTCCGACATTCGAGATCAAGTCTAGGTCAGTTACAACTAGGTGTATATCAGACTTTGCGAGAGAGGCTTTCCCTTTCAGCCCTTGAATATGGTACAGATACCTATGCAAACAGTGTAGGTCCTGTGATAAAATTCTAGGTGCCATATTTAGCAGAATGGACAAGCCCAACTTCAGTGATGGAAGAGTACACTCCAGAAAGCAGTGAATAAAAGCACTGACAACACTCATGCCGATTGTCTCTGTGCAGGCTGGTCATGAACGAGGACTTGGACTGATCCGTTTAAACTTAACGGATGTTAGTAGCTGATGCAAAAAATGTAGAACAAGATCAGCACCGTGTTCTGTGGCGTTTGATCTCAGTCTACATTGTTTGCCAGATCGAACATTTTATTCAAGTGCAGATTTTACAGTTAACACTTACATGTACCCAAGACTGACAAACGACCCGGCTATGTTTGGGTTGATTGTTTGGTAAGACTAAAGAGGGTCATCCTGGAATCATAGGGTGAGCTTGGCAAACAGTGTAGACCAAGTTCGGACACTCCAGAACGCGCTTCTTATCAAAATCTTCACTATTTGTTTGGAATTTCAGAGTTCAATTAAACAGTTTAATCTCAGCCCAGGACTTTTACCCCAACCTACATCCCACCAACACTTTCGGTGCTTTGATTTTGAAACCAAACGGTTGCATGATTACAACACGCTTAGGCGCCATGCCCTTAAGCTAAAAAGGTTAAATCAATCAACCGTGACGTATGGTTACCAGTCCGGCCACGATCCTGTGTTTTGTTTTGTTTGATTTGAGGTTTAACGTCCCCGTTAACACTGTATAGGTCATTTTGGAGACGTTGCTTCCAATTTTGTGGGACTTTTACCCGACACTAAGATGAAATGACATCTCAAGCCCTGCCGCCCAAATGAAACCAATAGGTTTTATATGCATGGACGGTCCGACTCGCACCTCTTGCCTGGGCAGGCTTAGATCCTCTAAGCAGATTACCAGTACTCGTGTGCGGGTCGGTTTCAGCTCTGCTTGGAAGCATCATGCAGCCCATCTATTTCTTTAAGCCCCGGTGGGCGGGGTCAAACGATCCTGTGTACCACCTTCACACCGGCACTGATAGAAATCACATGTTCAGGATAAAACTTTTAATGTGTGATGTAAGGTCGTGCCTAGGAAAGAAGAAATTGTATTTTGTTCTCAAAAAGGCATCAGGTGAGAACGTATTGCAACATTTTTCATTAAACCCTGGACAGTTAGAGTGAGTGAGTGAGTGTTTGAGGTTTACGTCTCACCAACAGCTAAGGTCATACGAAGACGATACCTCGGTTTAAAGACACATCCGAAAGTCTGGAGAAGTCCGGGATCGATCCTGCGATCCCTGGTTTACAAGGCGAGTAGCATAACCACTACACCACGGAGGCTTCTAATGGTCAGTTAGAAGCTGGTCGCAAAGCGGATGGCGTTGACTCTGATTTTGGGTGCCACATGTGTGTGATCTATTTGTCTGTTGGAGCGACATCTTACTATCAACAGAAGACGCTAGTGGACGTCGACGTAGCGGAAGACCGACGTCAGTACGTCAAGATTGATTCATCCGACAGACGCATATGCGAAGCAGATTTCCGCCGGGATCTGCTACACTGTACCTGTAGATAAACAAAGGGTTTCAACTACCGACTAATAAGCACTGACACTGTTCGTTGCCCTTATGCGATGCACTTTTGAGAGCTAGACGTCCCTGTCGTGACCAAAATTAAGACGTCGACACAGTACGGAACACTTACGCTGGTGCATGAAATACGTACATGAATATTGGGTCTAAGCGACTCGCGTGATATGCGTTTCAGTGACACATCGCACTTCAGCGTGAATCACGCCGATTGTCGTTTCGGGATGTTTCGACATATAGGTGTAAGGTATGCCGAGGCGACGCGTGCGTAATAGAGCATGACATATCGGATGGAATAAGCGAAATGGTATGTCGAGCAATTGCATGTAGCTAGCGACATTAAGAACATTCATGATCGTGGCTGAGACGTTAACTGAACAGCGAGACATTATGTACATCAATCAAGTGCGTCGACCTCACGTGGTTGCATTTATTTGTTTACGCTCAGAATCCGGGATATCTAATGCAGCAGGTTTATAGTGCTGTTCTTACTCAAAAATGTCTTCAAGCCAATGGAAGTCATGTGCTGGACTGACTAGCCTTTCTCCTCCGATCTCTTTGTGAAAAATAGAGTATCTTTTGGGGGGAGGTATCCACAACCGACCAGACAAAAATGTTACTAATTGACAGTAGCATTGTTAAAACTTGAATTTTAATGTTTGGTTTTTAAAACGTAAATATTTTCTTTCCAAAATGAAACATCGAATGGCATTTCATGTTACCATCGGTGTATAGACATCTGCAAACATATCATACAATGGAATTTGCAGAACTACTTTTCTAAATTTTAAGATCTTTTTAGAAAGGTTGTCTGTAAGTTTTCACAGTGTTTTGATTTTCTCATAGAATCTGTCATTTCAGTGCCTTTGGCGCTTTGATTTGTTTCGTTAGTACTAGATGTTGTCATGGTGATGATATGTAGTTTTGTTCAAAAAATTAACTTGAACATTACGAATCGTCAGCTGTTATACACTCTCATTTTACTTGCACATTAACCCTTGTTCTGCTGAGCCCGGATATGCCTTTTCTTTGAAACAATGTAGATCCAGTTCAGATGGCTTCTGATCAGGATCTACATTGTTTGTCGTTCAGATTGTGAATTTGTTGTAATAATTTGCTACAGGTAATCTGATTGGTTGATAATCGGTAGTGGGTGTGGCATATATGAATATTCAGCAGAACAAGGGTTAATACAACATACACATGACCAGTTACCAGTTTTATGACAATCAGGTCCCGCCAATCGGATCCTGTAGAAATAGATTGGGCTGTATGAGGTTCTAAGCCTGTCCGGGAAAAGTGATGCATGCATGTAAACTGTATTGGTTTCATTTGGCGGCATGGCTTGAGATGTCATTTCATCGCAATGTCGGGTAAACGTCCCACAAAATTGAAAGTGGCCCATGGGCACGTTAAACCTCAAATCGACAACACAAAGCTTAGACTCAACCTCTCGCGAACCTTTCAATGCGCACCTCAGTCTACAACTGCGCTAAAATCATGGAAACACTTTTCTTTGATGTTTGAAGTTTTGCGGTGTGTAACTATGTATTTATCACATGTGTGCTTACAGAGGCTATTCTGATCTACAATAGATTTGGACAGTACAGTGTTAACTGTTTGGAGTATATTATTGCTGTCTTGTTACAGTACGATTGAGGTCTTTAGCATTTAATAAGGCCGTGTAAGCGAAGAGATACCTTACCCTTTCCGACCTTCGGCCCGGTGCAGATACCCATGCAAACAATGTAGTGCCCGGTGATATGGCACATAATTAGAAATTCCAGTCTACATGGCTTGTCATTCTGTTGACGATTATTGGCCAGACACCCGATTTACATGTATTAGAATGGACGAGTACAAATTCAGTGATAGAAGAGTGCATTTGAAAAACTCGTGGATGAAAGGGCAAAATCTCAACCTGACCATTTTTAACTGTAGCAGAGGTCATTTCAACTTTTTTCTTAAATATCGTTACAGAAAACATGACTTCACATTTCTTACGACTCATCTGCTGCTGGCAGGTGATTCATATGAAATGCTGAATCTTATCTCTGAAAGTAAGATAAAATTGTAAAGTCGGGTCTGCTTCAAAACTTTGTGTGGCGCTTTTAGGATAACTAATACGCTTGTTCAATTTTTATTATTTTCAAAAGGCATGTGTCGTCTGATCATTCATGGAATTTTTTTAATTAAACCAGTTCATGCAAACAAAATGCGCTAGAAAATGTTCAAAAGCACACTGGGATGAAACTGCGCCTAAAACTGAATAAAATGAACTACATTTTGTGCGGACACATATTCCTATGGCAGTCAAAGCCGGAACAACTCTAAAACGCCTGGGATAGCTAGAAATGACAGATAAGAATTTGTCATTAAAAATCGGTCCATAACAAGTATAAGCTTTCACGCCATAAAGAGGCTCACAGGCAGAGCTCTGGCACAGAATTGCTATTACATTTGTACAAGCCCATATTTGCTGTCATATTTGTACAGACTAATACAAAATATACATCTACAAACTCTCCACCACAAATCGATAGGCGGACCACTGCCTATCCTATAAGCCAGGAGCCTAACAATTTTCAAGTATCCCATTCATAAGGTGTTACAAGCATATTAAAATTGAACATGTGCCGTTTTAAAGATGGACAACATTACATCATTTGCAACTTTGACATTTCAGACATTATACTTCAGTCGGCAGGATCCTGGGTGCCATTACTAAATTGCCAAAGACAGTTATTTGTATTAAAATAGAAGTGGAGGCAATGAACAGGAATCGATAAAATTAACCCTCAGCTCCCATCAGAGACACCAAAGGGAAAGAAACATAAACATGAAACAACAGACCCTAATGGAAATATCAATAGCGGAAAGCCAAAAGGACAGTTACTTTCCCACAAAGTGGCAAAAAGGCTATCCAAAATACGATAATATAAGCGACACAAACACCCAAAGACAAACCATGACAAAAAAATAATAACATTTGGGATATAAATTATTTGGGATATGACAATTAATAACATTTGGGATATAACAATTAATATGTGCTATGCATAGACCTAGCCCGCCGGCCTCGGTTGCTCAGTCGGACGCGCGTCTGATTGGTGATCATGAGGACGCGGGTTCGATACCTGCCGGGGTCGGCAACATTCTTTCGTGGAGATCGATCATGAAATCTTTTCTATGGTCATTCCCTCCCTTAAGGACAGTTGTCAGTTTCTGGCTAAAGAATGTGCTCCGTACTGGTTAACCGCTTACGTATAAGCCTGCCCAGGAAAAGTGTGGATAGGTAAACTAACCGGCTCAAAAATGACCTAAAAAGGTGTTGACTGGGCCGTTAAACTCCAATACAAACAAACAAACAAACAATCAAACAATCAAACAAACAGACAAACAAACAATCAAACAAAGCATATACCTAGCTTTTTGTAAAAGCTATACCTGTAATATCTATAGTAGTCGCAGATGGAGCTGTTGTTTGCAACTGCCTTTGAAATGTGACCGACGCGGTATCAGTAGAAAAAATAAAAGAAAGAAAGAAATATTCTATTCTAAGTCACTCGATTGTAGCACTAACACTGTTGTGATAAAGCGTGCGGAAGCACTTTACCGAATCTCTTCCTGCGGACTTGAAATTTGACCAGTGTTGACAGCACCTGAATTGCTTCGCCCTGTGTAAAATAGTCAACATGGTATAATAACAGCAATGCATACATTCTAAAGACATAACTGAGTAACTATATTTTGTTGATTTGTGTTCAGTTTTACGTGTCCGTCAACACTATTTATGTCATTTTGGAGACGTTGCTTCCGATTCTGTGGGACTTTTACCCCAAAGTTTGAGATGAAATGATCTTAAGCCTTACCGCCCAGGGAACCCGCTCGGGTTATAGGAGCGGTCCGACTCGCACCACTTTATACCTACTTTATGCGGTATACCAGTACTCAATTTCAGCTCTGCGCGGAAGCACAATGCACGGCATGCAGCCCAATCTATTTCTCAAAGCCCCGATGGGCGTGTGCGTAAAATGTTTTAAACAGTATTTATTTAAAACATTTGCATGCCAAAAAAAAAAAAAAAAAATACAGACTATATCATAAAAATCAGGATCTCACAGTACAAAAATGCTTGTCTAGAAGTCATCTCCTGGGCGCAAAATGGCTATATGAATATATAAATAAACGTAATAAATAAATAAACATTGGGTTGGGCTGCCTTGCAGTTAGATGTTTTTCGTAGCCACACCTGAAAAGATAAAAAGCATGTAAAATTATTGCTATTTCATGATATCTTCCTTTACCCATTTCATACGGGAAACCCAACACGGGACACTGGCTAACAGTCGAGACCCAGATCAGACGCCGCAGAAAGTGTCGTCTGATCTGGGTCTGCACTGCTGCAAAAACTTCAGCCATTTTTCGAACTTAATTTCAAAAATGGAATCAACCTGACAGCTCTAAATTTTGAAATGAACTCTATATCTATGATGATAAGACGGAAGCTTGTGTTCAAGTAAAAAATGGGTGAATGATAAGAACATTAATAAATGTTAAATGTTCCAAATCTGCTAGCCAGTTGACCAAATGAAATCACTAGAGATGATAGCCATAATTAGTTTTGGTGTGTTTTGTCTAAGTTTGACTGTAGATGCCAGGGTTTGGGGTAATCCATGTGATCTGATGCCAAATGGGTAAGTACTAACTATGATTGGTTTTTGAAAGTTGATTTTTGTTAAAATCAAGTTTCTTTGTCAACACATTTCTACTTCCGGTACTGGACCGCGTTAATCCACTTCCGCTGTTCGTTCGCTGCATAAAATAGTCCAAAGGAACTCTTGAAAATTAATTTTGCAGGCATGGAACTTGTTTCAAATATTTCATTTTTCGAGACTTTATACGGATTGAATATAAATTGGCACAGAAAGAGGAATTCTGAAAAGAAAACAATACCCTGGGACTATTTTCCTACGCGCTTTCCGATGAGTTTGAGATTTTACTCTTTCATCCCTGATTTTCTGAACAGGACTCTTCCCGCTTTATATATAAATATATATATATATATGAAAATCAAAGTAAAGCATGATACAGGCAATGAAATAGACAAATGAATTAGCGCACAAAAATCGGTCGCACCACAACCGGGACTCGAACCACGGATCTCCTGCATTCCGGACAGACGTGCTAACAAGGCCTTCCGACCTTGTACGCCAATTTTAACATTTATAAACCTTTAACGTCATTAGCGCTATTTAGCACCTTTCATTTACCGCCATAGGCGACCCTATCATTTTCGGTTCTTTTTTAACCTACGGACGGCGGCCATTTTATTACATTTATTTATTTGTTTATTTATTAGATTTACAAATGTTCTACTGTATCAGAGTAATTATATGAAAATCAAAGTAAAGCATGATACAGGCAATGAAATAGACAAATGAATTAGCGCACAAAAATCGGTCGCCGCCGCAACCGGGACTCGAACCACGGATCTCCTGCATTCCGGACAGACGTGCTAACCATTACACCACCGCGGCCTTCCGACCTTGTACGCCAATTTTAACATTTATAAACCTTTAACGTCATTAGCGCTATTTAGAGACCTTTCATTTACCGCCATAGGCGACCCTATCATTTTCGGTTCTTATATTCTTATAGAAAGGGATTTCTGATTAGTTCACTGACATGGTGGCAAACAATGTACATGTAGATTCCGACGAGACGTGCTACTACGTGTCGTTTTATCAGGATCTGCAAGGTTTGCATAGATTCGGTGTATTTCTAGCTCGGCGTCTGCACCGGTCTACAGCGTTAAAAGGGTTAGCTCGCTTCTGCTAAACACCGACCGACATCAAACACAGTTATTCACTTGCTTTCGAGAGCTCTAATTACAAAACATGTGTTGTAAGCTGTGGTTTTTAAATCAAGCTCCGTACTTTTGACAAATAGTGAATACACCGATCAGACGCTACATTCTGTGGCCACTTATCTGTCCTAACTGTTTCCGACTGTCCCAGTATTTAAACATTGAAACAATTGGCATTTATGGGTTAATGTTTTTAGGACCCCGTACAGGTTGAAATAAACGTATTTGGTAGTCGAAGTTTCGCTAAACGCGGCACCTGATCAGGGTTATAATGTCTAAATCAAATGGTTTAAAAATGATCTCTCTTTTTTTCGTCAAATTATCCTCTATTTTATGTCCCGACGCCCGAAGGAACATAGCTCCAAGCGGCTTCACAACGTATGTGCATCGTCGTATCAACGCGACGTTGCTAAGACCTCATGTGCCCGCCAGGAGAACTTCTCTGTTAGATTATTAGCAAATGGGACAAGCACAGAATTTACTGAGCTAATTTAGAAATTTATGGTTTTACCATGAAGCTATTAGCAGACACGTTTATCTTTATTCCTTTTTTTTCTTGGGGGGGGGGGGGGGGGGGGTAGTTGGGTGAGGCAAAGGTGATGTGTATCTTGGGGCGTCCAGCTGATATTGACTTACAGTTTGGCAAGGCCTGCCGTCCTTGTAGCAGGGGTAACGGTAGAGGGGGCGTGTTGTTATTTCTTCTTTTTCTACATTTCCATTCATTTTCCCCTTTCTCCTCTGTCCCTCACTTCCATCTCCTCTACTATATCTTTTATCTCCCCCCCCCCCCTTTCTCTTGGAGAAGACAAAAGTCATCCACAGGTTTGACCTGTCGTTAAACTCAAAACAATAGATGAATCTTTATTTTTTTTTTCTTCGTCGAATTTTTTAATCCTCAGGGACCATGTCAACAAAATATCTACATAACTGCTTGATCTTCGGCTACATTGTTATCATAATTATTATTCCTCATAAATCAACTTTCCTCAGTACTTTCAGTACTTTGATTATACTACGATGTCATATGGTGGTGTCGATAAAACTAATGTTACTCTTAGAACTGATAAAAAAACAAAAAAAAAAAAAAAAAAAAAACAAACAAACATTAAGAACCAGTTTAAACAAACACCATCATCATCATCATCATCATCATCATCATCATCTTCATCTTCTTCTTCTTCTTCTTCTTCTTCTTCTTCTTCTTCTTCTTCTTCTTCTTCTTCTTCTTCTTCATGCTGTTGAAGCAATAGGCGCGAACAGTGTGACATGTAACAGTTTGTGAATAAACTCGAGCCACATTATCAATTTCATGAAGTTTTTAGATATCTGTTTGCTTTCTTTCTTTTTTGATGGCCATTGACTAAGACTCCAATATATTCTGACCCCTTTGAACCCCACTTTTATATACTAAAACTGGGGTTTAAAGGGGTAAACGTTATTTTTCTTATTTCTGCTCCAAAATATAGATTGTGGGTATTCGTTAGAACCGCCTCGATGAGGCGGTTCTAACGAGTACCCACAACCTATATTTTGAGCAGAAATAAGAAAGATATCACAATTTTTTCGCTTAATATTTCCAATTTGGTCGGCGATAAAGGTCACAATGTATTTGTATAGGCGTGTTTTCGAAATGTTTGATTGCCATTGACTGAGAGCTATTATGAATTTATACGCAGGCCCAATGACAAACAATCCACTGTCGACGTCACCGTACCTGCTCACTGTCACTATGGAACATTCGACTGGAACTATCCTCAGGGGACCATTAATTTGCACTTTTCTAACCCAAACAGTACGAGTTTGTCCGTCTGTCTGCGGAACGACATTGGTGGATATATATTTACAATTCGTGACATCACCGGAAACGGATATGCGCTCATAGAGATAGACGCCATGCGCCATACGGATTCAGGTAGATCTGCTAAACAACACTTTATTTTATGGTCAGATGATAACCTCAGCCGCCATTTTTACCTAATTGTTGTAGTTAAGGACAAAATGCCATTGACATGCTAATTCTTTCTTGAACGCTCTGCATGCTTGGTAACTTACTAGCAGACGACATTTTGAAACATTTTTTTCTTATTTTTCCCAGCAAACAGGATTTTACATTTCATGCAAATTGTATCCTATGTAGATAATCTGCATGAGATGGCAAGCCTGGTTTTCCGGGGAAAAACCCAGAAAAAATATCAACAATTCCACGTCTGAGCGTGGTAAAGGTCAAAGACTAGAGTCTCGACCTGAAGGAAAGCAAACAAGAAGTTGTCTCCCTTGCAAACAAAATGGCGGAAAATAGGTAAAGTGTATCCATTCTCATTAATCAGAATTTTAAAAGCCTTCTCACTCCAAAAGGAGAAAAATCCCGTTCTACATTAACTGCATTCTGTTTTTTTTTTTTTTTTTTATAAATAATAGAAAATTACTCAGGTTTTGTCCATCGGCCTGTCACACCTTCACGAGTTAGGCTACGAGTTGTTAAGAGTGAACAACTCGCTGCATCTCGTAGAAATGTCATACTTATGTCGGCAGTTTTCGTACACAACTCTCGGCTTCTCGCCACGTCTCGTAGCTTGTCGCGGAGTGCCCACACGAATGTTCATTAAAAAAGCTGTCCAAATTGAGCGGAGCCGTACTCAGTCGTGGTTTAAAGATTCATTGTGGAATTGGCTTGCCATGCCAGTGTCGAAAATAGATTGATTTAAAATTTGAGATTTGAGAAACATGTAATTTTCTTCCATGAACAACTCCAGTTCTGCTTGGTTTCTAACCCCGTACAGGGGGTAGCTGGGTGAGGCAAATGTGGCGTGTATCTTGCGTCACTTGGGCACCCAACTGGTACTGGGTTGGACTACGCCTGCTGCCCTCGCAGCAGGTAAGGGTACAGGTTTTTTTTGTCTTCTGCTTCTACACTTCCATTCATTTTCCTCTTCTCTGTCCCTCACTTTCATGCCCTCTACTGTCTCTTCTATCTCTTTTCTCCCTTTCTCTGGGAGACGACACAAAATGACCCACAAGGATTGACGTGTCGTTAAACCCCAAACAATCAATCACCAGTCTAACTATAGTATATCAGAATATACCATAGAGACTCGTGAGTGATACAAACTTGTAGGAACTAGCAGTAATGACGAAGAAAAGTCTTGTGCATCTCGTACACGTCGGAATGGCGCAGAACTCGTACACTCATATGTCATACGGGACTGCAATAATATCGCCACTAAACGGGCCTCCGTGGCCTAATGGATAAGAGCGCTGACTCTTAGTCATTAGGTCTCTCACCGCCGTGGGTTCGAGCCTCGCTCGGGTCACGTGTGAGACGCCAAGTTCTGCAACGGAAGGTCAGGTGGTTTTTCTCCGGGTACTCCGGTTTTCGCCCACCTATGATTAACGATCCGCTCGATATGAGTGAAATAATCTTGAAAGGGCCGTAAAACCCAAACCAAAAAAAAAAAAAAAAAAAAAAAAAAAAAAATATCGCCACTAATAAAGCAGACATGTCTAGTGGCACCCGTTAAAAAGTATCGACCAAACATTTTGCGACACAACTCGTGTATTTCGTAAATATATTAGTGAGTTATAACTCGCGCTAACTCGCCGTATGTCGTAGCCCAATTTGTGAAGCAGTGACAAGCCCGAAGAAAAAAAAAATATCACAAATTATTTCATTTGTATTATGCTTGAACAGCTTTTGATTGATCAGTTAGTTTGGTAACCCCGCCTCAGTAACTCATTCTGATATCACGTCTGACTGGTGAACAGGAAGCCGCGGGTTCGATCCCCGTCGGGTCAGCAACATTTTTTCGTGAAGATTGATCATGAAATGCTGTCTTAAGGTCATTTTCTCCCTTCCGCTCATTCAAGAAGGGCAGTTGTGATGCACTGTTCTTTAACTGTCCGGTTAGGTAAACCAAGCTCGACATTACCTAAATAATGTTGGTTAAACTACAAAACAAACTAAACTTCGTTTGGTTTCCGCCACGTGCATCTGGACTTGAGTCAGATATTGTTGACCAAACTTTACTCGCCGCGAAAATTTAATTGGCTCACTAAAGATCGCTAATTAGTTTGTATTTACTTTTTATTATTTCTATTTTCTAAGGCTTTATAAATATCGACACAGTTTTGCATTCCAGGCATCGCACGACAAAATGTATGACGTGCATCCAGCAAAGACCCAGTTTAGTCTGCGCATTTGCGCGTGCGCAGTCAGATCAGTTTTTGTTGCTCGCATAAGCCCTTTAGGCTAGACTACACCTGGGGACAGTTGTCATTTTAAATGATCCTATTGTGTTATACATCGAATTAAAGCTAAGAAACTGAAGTTTAATATACAATAAAATTCCTATATTAAGACCACCTTTGGGACTGTTCAAAAGTGGTCTTTAAGACCTCTTTTGAACAGCCCCAAAGGTGGTCCCTGACCAGAGGACACTGTGTGCTGGAAATTCGTAGAAAGAATAACTGCATCCTTCTACATAAGCTTTTTGAAGCAGAATTAGTCTTAATTTCAGATGGTCTTACTGTAATAGCGGAATTTTACTTTATGTTATTTTATATCTTGTATTGATTTTATTAAAGAAAAAGTAAAAAGAAAAATATGAGGTTTACATTTTTGATTCATATTTGTTAGCATTTGCTTATAAAAGACCCCTTTTTATTGGATAGCCATTACAAATACATGCTCTACAATAATGCATCCCAGTTTTTTTTCTAACCTTGTTCAAAAGAAAGATATACCAATTTTAATTTTCTGGAACCAAATTAATTGGTCATTCTGAACAAAAGTTTCATTTAAACCCAAATAGATTCAGATATCAAAATTATGAGATATATTTATAGTTGTGACTTCAAAGAACATTAGTGCCAAACATTATGAAATTTGGGCACTAATCGAAGAAACTGGATCACACTTTGAAGAGAATATACATTTTTCAGGAAAGCTGAAAAACGTCTGCTACCTACGGAACCCGGGAAGGGACATGATTTTTTTTTTATTTTATAAGTTGTGCGCACAAGATAGTATCTTGTGCGGACAAGATATTATCTTGTTCGGACAACATATTATCTTCTACGCACAACATCTTAACTTGTGCGGACAACACATTATCTTGTGCGGACAAGATATTATCTTGTGCGGACAACATATTATCTTGTGCAGACAAGATGTTATCTTGTCCGCACAAGATATAAAGTTGTGCGAACAAGATATTATCTTGTCCGCACAAGATAATATCTTATCTGCACAACATAGATCTTGTGCGGACAAGATATTATTATCTTGTTCGCACAACTTAATATCTTGTGTGCACAAGATATTATCTTGTCCGCACTAGATAATATCTTGTCCGCACAAGATAATATGTTGTGCAAACAAGATAATATATTGTCCGCACAAGATAATATCTTGTTCGCACAACTTCCCAAGATCTATGTTGTGCAAACAAGATACTATGCTGTCCGAACAAGATATTATCTTGTGCGCACAAGAAAATATGTTGTCCGCACAAGATAGCTATGTTGTCCGCACAAGGTTATATGCGCACAACATATTATTTTGTCCGCACAAGATAATATCTTGTTCGCACAACTTAATATCTTGTTCGCACAACATATTAAAAAAAATTCATGTCCCTTCCCGGGTTCCTCTAAACGGTTTACCAGTATTCGTGTGCGGGTCGATTTCAGCTCTGCGTGGAAGCATCATGCAGCCCATCTATTTCTTCAAGCCCCGATTGGCGGGGTCCGAAATATGGACTAGGGTGATAAAGCAGCCCCTTGCCCTATTTACCAATCAGTGTTTACACTCATCAGTGGTTTATGGGTGTGTTTTCATTCATTATATATGTATATTTTTCAAAATTTGCATATTCTACTCGGATAGACATACATCATTTGCAATGTTGATCAGGAGGACGCGGGTTCGATACCTGCCGGGGTCGGCAACTGTTTTTCGTGGAGATTGATCATGAAGTCTTTTCTACGAACATTCTCTCCCGCTGATTTAAGAAGGGCAGTTTTCAGTTTCTGGCGAAAGAATGTGCACTGTACTGGTTAACCGCTTACGTATAAACCTTACCTGGAAAAGTGTGGATAGGTAAACCGACCGGCTTAAAATGACCTAAAATATTGTTGACTAGGCCGTTAAACTCCAATACAAACAAACAAACAAACAAAACATCATTTGCTGACGGGTATTTGGCAAACAGTGCAGGCCCAGATCAGACGCCGCAGAACGCGGCGTCTGATCAGGGCCTCCACTGTTTGCAAAATGTTCAGTCATTTTCCAAATAGATTTTGATGAAAACCCAGCCTGACACACCTAAAGTTTGAAATGGGCTCATGTTATATATAAGGAGATGGATTCTATTTAGTACAAAAAGGGTTAAATATTCTGTCCTGTGTAAGCTCATTTTTATTGACTGTTTTTCTTGTTTTTCAGTGAAAGAGACTTGTACTCCATACCATATAATGCCAATAATTTTGTCATTCCAAGCTCCCCCATCGATGTACTATATGGGAGCGGTTGGATACAGGCTGAAGCAATGAAGAACAAATAAAACACAAAATAAACAACAAACCCCGCATCATATCCAGAAAAGTGGGATTTACATAGTTTTATGGGAAATAAGTAAAAAATATCGGATTTTCATTGCTTTTAACCTATGCCATTAAATTCTATATCAATGATAAATGCTATTCTAGTATTTTATGGCCCGTTCAAAAAAGATCTACGTGCGGGTTCGCCGTTTGACTTCTACAGCCAGCTCTCTACAGCACCTAATAATTACTTAAGCCTATATAGTAAAGGCTCATACAAGAGATAAGGCGTAGTTACGCGAGGCAAAATGCGTATTAACGGAGGAAAAAAATGTAGTAGCGCAAATCAAAAGGCGCATGCGTTACTACGCATTTCTTTTGCGTTACTTCACCTTTTTGCGTAACTACGCCTTTTTCGCGCAACTATACCTTTTGATTTGCGTTAGTACAACTTTTGATTTGCTTTATACTATGCCTTTTTGCGTGGATACGGCCTTTGTTTCGTGTTACCATGTGCGTACTAGGTTTCTGTAAATAACCGCTATCAATTTGAAAAATATTTTTGCAGGCTATTGTTAAGGCATTCTTATTTAAACCAGTTAAGGGCTGTATATACATGGTCACTGCCATAGAGAAATAGATTGGGCTGCATGGTGCTTCAACGCCCGGCTGAAACCGACCTCACATATATACGTACTGGTAAATCGCTGAGTTCTAAATATAAGTGAAGGCAATGATCAGGAATCGATACAATTAACCCACAGCTCCAATCAGCTCCCATCAAAACACTCAAAGACAAAGCATAACAAAATTAAACCGCGACAGAAGAACCGCCTTGGAACGGTCAGTGAAACGAATTTCACTGGGAGTGTGTGTGTGTGGTGGTGGTTGTGGGGGTTGGGGGGGGGGGGGTGGGTGCTTAAATCGATTTTACGTGGCCACAATCCTCGCCCTTACTTCCGTCGCGTTTTAGACAAATTATTTGTTCAGTCAGCATGATGACTTCCTAACTCATCAATGCAACATCTCCGTGAACACATTCACAAAAAAAAATCAAACAGCCACAGAGATGAAACAACGGTGAGGACTCGGCAGCAAGAAAACACTGAAATGCTGGAGCAAAAGAAAACCAACAATTAGACTCCGATGGGCCCGACCAGAGACAGAGCATCAGGTACCAACCAACATTACATAGAATTAGATCTCTCTAATTCTCAGTAAGCCTTTACGCTGGAACCGTCATAGAATCTGTGGCGGCCCCGCCCATCGGGGCTTGAAGAAATAGCTGGACTGCATGATGCTTCCACGCAGAGCTGAAAACGACCCACACACGAGTACTTGTAAACCGCTAAGAGGATCTAAACCTACCCAGGCAAAGCGGTGCGAGTCGGTCCGTCCATGTTTATAAACCCTATTGGTTTCATTGGGCGACAGGTGTTGAGATGTCATTTCATCTCATTGTCGGGTAAAAGTCCCACAAAATTGGAAGCAACGTCTCCAAAATGACCTATACTGTGTTGACGGGGACGTTAAACCTCAAATCAAACAAACAAAGAATCTGAGGACTGACCTACCGGCGGGCAGTTAAAGAGGGAAGCAAAGTTGTCAACCGTGATTGGGCCAACCACCATGCATGCAGTCCGCCGCACAACATTTATGCCCCACCCAATCCCCCAACATCAAAGAACGACTCCACGAAATTGGGTGCTGAAGTCATTGCGGTTATATATTTTTCTGAATTTATATACTAAGTCACCATAAAACTCGCCTTCCGATAGACCTTGTTGCAGAAGATTGAATTTTGAAATTAAATCAGAATGACGTCTATAAAATTTTGAAAGGGCTTTGCGTAGTTTATGATACCGATAACCCTGATAAGTTTGTCCAAGCAAAGTGTGAGAGTCGGTCCGTCCATACATATAAACCCTATTTGTCTCACTTGGCGGCAGGGCTTGAGACGTCATTTCATCTTATTGTCAGGTGAAACTTTCGCTTCCGGCTAATTCCTCCTAAAATAACATTCGGTCATTTGATATATATATATATATATATATATATATATATATATATATATATATATATATATATATATAGTTAGACTATGATGTGGAGCAGCCGTTATGGTTCATTCAAATATTAAAAGAGTAGGCCTAGTGTCCCATTGTAATTTGTGAATTTATTTTGTTCCTGGCTTATTCCGCCTACAATTTAGATCCAATAACGCTGAACCTTGATATACAGCTAGACCATGATTTGGAGCATATTGTTTCGAGGTTACGGTCCACTAAATATATTAATTGTTTCATGCCCCCTTTGAAAATTTCTGTAAACATTTCGTTTCTGGCTGGCTTCTCATACAGTTAACATTTGACCAAGCTGAAACTTTAAATATAGTTAGACCATGGTGTATTACCCCCGCCCATCGGGGCTTCGAGAAATACATGGGCTGCATTATGCTTCCACGCAGAGCTAAAACTGACCGCACATGAGTACTTGTAAACCTCTTAGATGGACTAAGCCTGCCCAGGCAAACTGGTACGGGTCATACCGTCCAGTGCATATAAGCCCTATTGGTTTCATTGGGTGGCAGGGATTGAGATGTCATCTCATTTCAATGTCGGGTAAAAGTCCCACAAAATTGGAACCAACGTCTCCAAAATGACCCAAATAGTGTTGACGGGGACGTTAAACCTCAAACAAACAAAAACAAACAAACAAACAAACAATAGGCCATGATGTTGAACAGTGCGTATAATTTCGAGGTTAGGGTCCACCAAATAGTTATAGAGTTATGCCCCTTTGACAATTTCTGTAAACATTACGTTTGCGGCTAACTCTTGCTACAGTATAGATCCGATCAAGCTAGAACTTAATATATAATCAGACCATGATGTGGGGCAATGCATATTGTTTCCGAGCGCTGTGGTGCAGTGGTAAAGCATCGGATTAGAGATCCAGAGGTAGCCGGTTCGATCCCAGCGCGTGCCAAGTGCTGTGTCCTTGAGCAAGACACTTAATCCACATTGCTTAGTACTGGGTTCTACCCAGGAGAAAGAAAAAAAAAAGAGGGCCACATGGAAGATTATTACTAGTACTAAATATTATTATTATTATTATTAATATGAACTTAGGCACAGCCTAGATGCGGACATGAACATTACCGGTCAGTTAATGTTTAAAAGCAAAGATGATAGTGTTTTAACCTACCTGAACTTGAAGTCCGAGTGAATAATTGCAAGCCACTTTACCAATATGCTTTAACCCTTATCTTGCTGTTCACGACAACCCCTATATTTTCAAACAGCATAGATCCAGATCAGGTGGCTTCTGAAGAAGCCACCTGATCAGGATCTACACTGTTTGGCATTCAGTTTATGAATTTGTAGCAATAAATAACATCAAGTAATTTGATTGGTTGATAGATAGAAATGGGTGTGGCTTAAATGAATATTCAGCAAGATAAGGGTTAACTTACGTCCCTTGTTGAAACAGACAACATTTTTGGTTCTGTATAGCTTTACTTGAGAGCATTCTTGTTGACTGCTGACTGTATAGCCTTTGTTAGCATTCTTGCTGTCAGAATCAGAATTGTTTATTGGTGACATGTCCATAGACAATCCTTCACCAGTGAACATTTTTTCCGAAGTCAAAGGTCTTGCGAAATGCAACTTGTTCAATTTTACCATGACATTGTGGGCAATCTGGATGGGGACATAAATCGTGGCCACAAACAGACAGACTTGATCATCATATAGACTTCGCCAAGGCCTTTGACCAAAATTGAAGGTACCTCACAGAGGGCTATTAAATAAACTTGACTACTATGGGATAAGCAGATCCACACATAGGTGGAGAAGCTCATGGCTCTCTGGGGGCTCACAAGAAGTTGTACTTGATGGCCAAGCATCTGATCAAGTCCCTGTTTTATCTGGAGCCCCCTCCCCCACCCCCCCCCCCCCCCAAGGTTCAGTCCTTGGACCGGTCTTCTTAGTTTTCATCAATGATCTGACTGATAATCTCAGGTCATCAGTCAGTTTGTTTGTTGATAATGTGTCCTGTATATATTCTCCGTCTGAATGTCTTATTTTACAAGATGACCTGGTGGGAGGCGATTAGCAGATGAAGTTCAATGTGGCGGGGGAATTTTTGGCCTCAGGGGCATGATTTGAACAATCTTGGTAGAGGTCCAATAGATTAAGCTAAACCCCAAATTTCAAAGACCTGGGCCTTGCGCTTTCAGAGGAGAAGATTTTCTTTTTTAGAATTTTCCTATATAAGTCAATGTAAAACCCAGGGGCCCCAGAGCTATAATTTGAACAATCTTGATAGTGGTCTACAAGAAGAAGCTTCATACCAAATATCAAACACCTGAGCCTTCTGGTTTCAGACAAGAAGATTTTTAAAGCTTTTCCCTACGTAAGTCTATGTAAAACGAAAGGGCTCCAGGGCGGGGGCATTTTTGGTCCTCGGACTAGAATTTGAACAATCTTGGCAGAGGTCCTCTAAATGAAGCTACGCACCAAATATTGAAGGCCTGGTTTCAGAGGTGAATATTTTTTAAGTTTCTATTTAAAAAAATCTGTTGTTGGCTCCCGAAAAAAAAATAGGCCTGACCCCCTTATATGACAAATGGACTTGTCCAACGTATGGCAGTGGAAAAGTCTACTAGCATACAACGTGTTAATGTCCCCATCAACACTGTGTTAAGCTTTCGTTCCTATGACTTATTATTGTATGTATATATGTATTGCCTGTCATAGAAATTTTGAAATAAATATGTATATTAAATTTTTACCAAGTAAATACAGGATTTTCTATGAAAAAGAAAAACGATATTTCTCACAGAGAAATAATTCCCACTGAAAATGTGAACAATCTTGGTGAAATCATCAAGAAGAAGCTTCATGTCAATTGTCAAAGACCTTGGCCTTCTCCTTTCAGACAAGAAGATTTCAAATGTTTTCATTGCCTTGACTTCTATTTCCTAGGGCTATAATTTGAACACTTTTGATAGAGGTCCACTTGATTTTGATAGAGGTCCACCAATATCAAAGACCTGGGCCTTGTGGTTTCAGATTGGAAGATTTTCTTAAAGTTTCCTATATATAAGTCAATGTAAAAACCGAAAGGCACGGGGCGGAGGCATTTTTGGCCCAAGGGCTATGATCTGAACAAACTCGGATTCGGAGAAGAAGATTTTTAAACATTTTCCCTGTTATACAGGTAAAATTTCTATTCCCTGAAAATTTTCCCTATAATGTTAATGAGAAGAAGATTTTTAAAGATTTTCCCTATAGAAGTCTATGTAAAACCAAAGGGCCCGAGGGCGGGGGGCATTTTTGGCCCTAGGGCTATAATTAGAACAATATTGGGAGGGGTTCAGTAGATGAAGCTTCATACCAAATATCAAAGACCCGGGCCTTATGGTTTCAGAGATGTAGATTTTTAAATATTTTCTCTATATATGCCTACAAAACCAACGGGCCCCGGGGTGGGGGCATTTTTGGCCCTAGGGCTATTATTTGAATACTGTTGATAGAGGTTCACTAGCTGAAGCTTCACGCTAAATACCAAAGACCTGGGTCTTGCGGTTTCAGAGAAGAAATTTTTTAAAGATTTTCCCTATATAAGCCTATGCAAAACCAAAGGCCCCTGGGGCGGGGGCATTTTTGGCCCCAGGGGTATAATTTGAACAATATTGGTAGCCCTCCATTAGATGAAGCTTCATATCAAATATCAAAGACCTGGGCCATGCGGTTTCAGAGAAGATTTTTAAAGATTTTCCCTATATAAGCCTTTGTAAAACCAAAGGCCCCAGGGCAGGGGCATTTATCGCACTAGGCCTATAATTTGAAAAATCTTGATAGAGGTTCACTAAATGAAGCTTCACACCAAATATCAAAGAACTGGGCCTTGCGGTTTCAGAGAAGAAGATTTTTAAAAATTTTCCCTATAAATCTATGTAAAACCAAAGGGCTCTGGGGATATAATTTGAACAGTCTTGGTAGAGGTCCAGTAGATGAAGCTTCATACCAAATAGCAAAGACGGGGGCCTTGTGGTTTCAGAGAAGAAGATTTTATAAATATTTTCCCTATATAAGCGTATGAAAAAACCAAAGGGCCCCGGGGTGGGGGCATTTTTGGCCCTAGTGCTATAAATTGAACAATCTTGATAGAGGTCCACTAGTTGAAGCTTCACACCAAATATCTTGCATTTTCATAGAAGATATTTAAAGATTTTCCCAATATAAGCCTATGTAAAACCAAAGGCCCCTGAGGCGGAGGCTATAATTTGAACAATCTTGGTAGTGGTCAACTAGATGAAGCTTCATACCAAATATCGAAGGCCTGGGCCTTGTGGTTTCAGAGAAGATTTTTCAAGTTTTCAGTGAAAAAAAAAATCTATATTTGGATGCTGTGACCTAGATGTGCAACGGAGCGGAACCATTTGAACAACTCTGAAAGGGGATCCAGATAAGAATTATTCCTGTGAAGTTTGGTCAAAATCTGATCAGTGGTTTAGGAGATGTCGTTTGAAGAATTGTTTACGGACGCACACATGGACAACAGATGAAAAGTGATCACAAAAGCTCACCTTGTCACAATGTGACAGTAGAGCTAAAAAGGAAAGTTGTGGGTGCTTGTTGGAACAATCACAACATGGCATTTCACTGTTATCCATAAAATCTTTTTCAAATAGTCAAAAATATTGTCACCATTTTCCCATCTTTTCACTTTATCTGAATCGCAAATACTTTTTTTTCTTTCTTTTCTCCTATTTATACTGCTACTCGCTCACATCTGAGCATTACGAGCAGGATTTCCTGGGTGGTAACCAGTACTTATTTTTTATTTTTTTTAAGCAATGTGGATGAAGTGCCTTGCTGAAGGGCGCAACACTTTCGTCAGCGTAAGGCTTGAACCCGCAACCTCTCGATCACAAATCTGATGCGCTACCACTGCACCAAAGTGCTGCACTACTTTCTGTTATCATGAATATTCGAGTTCAGATCCCATGGACAGTAAATTTGTCTGTTAACCAAGTCATCTACATCTGCCAGTCATGTGCTGGGATTTGCAGGGTCGTACGAACATCCGTCTCAATCTGGTTGTTCATGAACAGATCCAAATCAAATTAGCTGCCTTAAGGTACAAAAGAAGCATGTCAATGAAACACTTCTTTAACTGACAATGTTTACAAATGACATGCGACTAGTGTCTTTCATGGATGTGTCCTGATCTATCGCCGTTGGTCCCAAGTCAGGCTCTAACTGTTCTCTTCTTCATCCAGATAATGAGACTGCTGTACGTAAGAATGTAAGAACATCGTGGTGTCCGAACTGCTACACTTTCTTTCTTTCTACTGATACTGTGATCGGTCACATTTCGCCATTACTCGCAGGTGTACATTACATACACTAAAGGTTTTGCATGATGAAAGCCTACACAGTAACCATGTAATTACGGTAGGGTTCTTTAACCTGCACAGGGGATGGTTCTCCCTGCACAGGGGGCCTCCAGTTAAAGTCCAGATCCGAAGGATGTTGCACTTTGTGACATTCATCCGTGCAAATAATGCCAATGGAGCGTGTTCGGACACCGAAAATTTGATCGCCGCTGCGGGGGATCAAACCCGGGACATCTGGCATCAATTGCAGTGGTGAATGCCACAAAGTGCACAGTCCTTCTGATCGGGACGTCAACTGGAGGCCCCTTGTGCAGGGAGAACCATCCCCTGCACAAATAAAAGATACCTTCCAATATTATCTATCTTGTTGTTGTTGTATATCTATAAGGGATTTTATCGCTGTCTATAATCTCCTGGTACTTAAGTAAGTCACTTGTGCATTTCCCTAAGAGAAAAACACATGATGCTCCTATTACGATGCCCTTCAAAATCTTTTAGTACTCCTTTTAATTATCTATCTCTGTTTACTGCCAACCCCTCCTTCGAGTGTAATGTACACCTGCACATAAACCTTCTGTGAGGTAGTTGCAGTAAAAGAAGAAAAGGAATTCCAAGGCCCCCATCAGGCATTAATTCATGCTTGATTGTATCACACACTGCGAGTCGGAACTACCATGGAAATACTGGAAATAAACGAAAACTAACCTGTTTCTGTCAAATAACGCTGCCGGAAGGTAAACAGAAGATTGGTACTCGATGTTTTTATTTTGCGCCAACTGTCAGACAGTTTGTCTATGAAAATGCAATAAGCGTCTCTGCAACATGGATCAGTAATAGAGAAGCAGTCATCGTGACGTTTTTGAAGAATCCGAATTTACAGTTTTTATTTATTTATTTATTTTTATTTGGTCGGATACGTCAAAAAGTAATACATATAGCGGATTGAAATACGAAAAGGAGAAAAAAGAATCGTAACAGATGAATGTTGTACTAGACTGGGGACCGACTGTGTGAAAGGCAGACATTTTATTAGATGGAAGAACGCGTGAACCATACACAGGAAGTTGTCTCGCATAGTCTCACCGAGAATTCACGTGATTTGACCATCAAAAAATATTTATCAGGGAAGCGAATTACGTTGTTATGACAACGCGTGCACCTCTTAGTCTATAGACGGACATGTTCATGTCCGTATTATTCGAGGCTGAGATCCACCATATATTAACAGAGTTATGACCCTTTGCAATTTTTTATTAACATTTCGTTTCAGACTAACTCCCCCTATAATTAACAAAATTATAGTTAGACCATGATGTTGAGCAACGCATATTGTTTCGAGGTTATGGTCCACTATTTTTTTATTTTATTTATTTATTTATTTATTTATTTATTATTATTATTATTATTTTGGTTTTACGACCCTTTCAAGATTATTTCACGCATATCGAGCCGATCTATAATCAGAGATGGGCGAAACCGGAGTACCCGAAAAAAAAACAACAACACATGACCTTCCGTTGCAGAACTTGTGACCCGAGACAGGTTCGAACCACAGCGGTGAGAGACCTAATGATTAAGAGTCAGTGCTTTTACCCACTAGGCCACGGAGGCCCGTTCTGGTCCACAAAATATTAGCAGAATTATTTCCCTTTGAAAATTGCTGTTATTGTTTTATGTGTGAATAACTTCTTCTATCTATATATAGAATAGGCCTACGTCAGATGGTTACATGCAGAAGCGTGCATATTATTTCTCTGTTACGTCCGTCAAATATGAACAGAGGTATGCCCATTTGAAAATTGATGTAAACTTTTCGTTTCAGGCTAACCCCTCTTTCAGTTAACATCCCATCCAGCTGAAACTTGATTCATAGTTAGACCATGTTGTGAAGCAGTGCATATCGTTCTAGTACACGGTTCACCAAATATTAACTTTGTCATGCTCCTTTGAAATTTTCTGTATTTTTTTTTTTGTTTCCGGCTAACTCCTCCTACAATTTACATCTGATCAAGCTGAAAGTTCTTGATTACTATTTTTGTTTAACCCTTGTTTTGCTGAATATTCATATATGCCACACCCACTACCGATTATCAACCAATCAGATTGCTTGATGCAAATTATTGCAACAAATTCACAATCTGAATGGCAAACAATGTAGATCCTGATCAGATGGCTTCGTTAGAAGCCATCTGATCTGGATCTACATTGTTTCAAAGATAAGGCATATCCGGGATTAGCAGGACAAGCGTTAACAGTCCACCAAATATCAGCAGCAATGACCCGTTGAACAGTTTGTAAGCTAACTCTTCCTACAGTTTACCAGTTTACTTTAGATCAATCTGAAACATTGCAAAAAGTTACACCGTAATGTGGAGCAACATATACCATCTTGAAGTTACATTCCACCACATATTACCAGAGTTATTCCATTTTCAGTTTTCATTTTCAGCTAATTCCTATAGTTTACATCCTACCCAGCTATAGTTAGACCATGAACTGAAGCATCGCATCTTGTTTAGAAGTTACAGTCAACCAGTTATTAGCAGAATTATGTTCACCTGTCCGTCCTTAAGGTTTTCTTTTTGGGCTAACCTCTCCCACCATTTGTCAGTACAGTAGAACTTCGATGGCTCGAACACCGATGGCTCGTTTACCATGGATCTGTCGAACCCATTCTGGAGCCCCTAGCGAAATCCTCTACATAAGAAATAATGGGGGATAATTAGGGAGATTTTAGTCTTTTATCTTGCAAATGTATGCTGTGTGTACTCATTAGAATCGCCTCGATGAGGCGATTCTAATGAGAACACATAGCATAGATATTCAATATAGAGTGAGTGAGTGTTTGAGTTTTACGTCCCACCAACAGCGAAGGTCATACGGAGACGGGACCTCGGTTTAAAGACTCATCCGAAAGTCTGATTCAATATAGAACACCGAAACGATGTCAAAAAATATCTCGGTATGCCTCCTGACATTAACCTCAGTGGCTCGAACTACCCTTGTCTCGAACAGATTTTCGAGGTCCTAAAGGTGTTCGAGCCATTGAAGTTCGACTGTATATACGTTTAAAGCGATTACTTGCCACGGGCGTATAATACCCCGCTCGCAGAGCTCTGCTTTAACAATTTTTAAAGTTTCAAAATAAAAAATGTTAAGTGTTTGTCATGGTTATATATGAAAGAAGAAAAGTATGTGCACCAAATTTCAGCTTTTTCCACTCTATACTATATGAAAGAATCAGCGAAGCTGAGCAGAAACGCCATTACGAAATCACATAATCGAACTTATTTATAGCATATGTATAGAGGGTAACACATTTAGTAAACTAGTACTAATCTTCCATGTGGCCCCCTTTTCTTGGGTAGAAACCAGATACTAAGCAATGTGGATAAAGTCTCTTGCTCAAGGAAACAACACTTGCAGCTCGTGGGGATCGAACCCGGTACCTCTCGATCCCGAGTCCGATACTTTACCACTGCACCACATCTGTACAAATACATTGTAAACTTTACCGCCGAAAAAAAGAACATTTTTAGATGAAAAATTGTGGTATTTTTCTTATTTCTGGTCAAAATATAGACTGTGGGTACTCGTTAGAACCGATGAGGCGGTTCCAACGAGTACCCACAGTCTATATTGTATAGCAGAAATGAAGAAAAATAAGGCTTACCCCTCTAAACCCCAGTTTTACTACATAAAAGTGTGGTCCAAGAGCAGGTCAAAACTCTACAGGCGTGTTTTCGTGATGAGGGCTGAAACTTGCTGTAATTAAAACACATTGCTCCAAAGTATGTACCAAATTCACAACAATAATTCCAACAAATGCATAGTCAGGTTTTTTTTGTTTTGTTTTTTTTTTGGTTTTACGGCCCTTTCAAGATTATTTCACTCATATCGAGGCGATCGTTAATCAGAGGTGGGCGAAAACCGGAGTACCCGCAGAATAGTTATGGTCGTTGTTGTTGTTGCTGTTGCTGTTGTCTTATTAGTGATCCTCCGGTTACTTCTCGGAACTTCGTCTATATCAGCTCTCGGACATATCAGCATCTCTCCTTAAAAGGTGTAAAAATGGAGCGCTGTGGTGCAGTGGTAAAGCATCGGATTTGAGATCGAGAGGTAGCCGGTTCGATCCTCGCAAGCGCCTCGTGTTGTTTCCTTGAGCAAGAAACTTTATCCACATTGCTTATTACTGGTTTCTACCCAGGAAAAGAGGGCCACATGGAAGATTAGTATTATTACTAAATGTGTTACCCTCTACAAATAAGGTCGATTATTATTATTATTATTATTATTATTATTATTATTAAACAGCACCAATCGGCGAGAAATTAGGCTAAATCTGAATGGATCAGCTGTCTTTGGTGTCGCAGTCGATTGAGGCGGTTCTAACGAGTATCCACAACCTATGTCTTAGCAGAATTAAGAAAAATAAAGTATATCCCTGTAAACCCCCGTTTTCTCTTTAAAAAGTTGGATATTGGGGCTGTTCATTTCTCGGACTTGTTCACGTGATGGTAGGGTTTTAGGCTGTTTCTGGTCGGGCCCACCGGAGTCTAACTGTTGGTTTTCTTTCTCTCCAATATTTCAGTTGTAGTTTATGTTGTCACCGTTGTTTCATTTCTGTTGTCGTTTTGATTTCTTCGAGATATACGCGACACTGATGAGTTAGAAAGCCTTCATGCGGACTGAACTAATTGTCTTAACCGCGACAGCCCCAAGGACGAGGATTGTGGCCATGTAAAATCGATTTAACCCTTCTCTTGCTGAATATTCAGTTTAGCCACACCCATCTCTGACTTTGAACCAATCAGATTACTTGATGTAATTTATTCCTACAAATTCATAAACTGGATGTCAAACAGTGTAGACCCTGATCAGATGGCTTCTTCAGAAGCCATCTGATCTGGATCTACACTGTTTCCAAAGATAGGGGTTGTCGTGAACAGCAAGGTAAGAGTTAAAGCTCCCAATGGAACGTTCCAAGGCGGTTCTCCTGTAGCAGTTTATTTTTGTTACAGTGTGTCTTTGTATGTATGCACTGCTTATATCTTTTTATCTGGGCCCCTGCCAATCGGGGCTAGGAGAAATACATTAGACTGCAGAGCTGAAACCGACCGCACATGAGAACGGGTAAATCGCTTAGAAGGTATAATAAGCCTGCGCAGGCAAAGTGGTGCGAGTTGGATCGCCCATGCATATAAACTCTATTGGTTTCATTGGGATGCCGTTTCATCTCAACGTCGGGTAAAAATTGAAGCAACGTCTCCAAAATGACCTAAATAGTGTTGACGGAAACGTTAAACATCAATTCAAATAAAAATTATCTTTTCATTTTAAATAACCTTTTGGCCATTGTGTGGGAAAGTAAATATCCTTTTGGTTTGACCCCCGCCCAGGGGATTGAAGAAATAGATTGGGCTGCATGATGCTTCCACGCAGAGCTGAAAATGACCGCACCTGAGTACTGGTTAACAGCTCTAAGCCTGCCCAGGCAAAGTGGTGCGAGTCCATGCTTATAAGCCCTATTGGTTTCATTGAGGGGTAAGGCTTGAGATGCCATTTCATCACAATGTCGGGTAAAAAGTCCTTTACAAAATTGGAAGCAACGTCTCCAATATAACCTATATAGTGTTGATGGGGACGTTAAACCTCAAACAAACAAACAGACAAAGTGTCCTTTTGGTTTGTTTGTTTGAGTTGAGGTTTAACGTCCCCGTCAACACTGTCAGCCCTGTCGCTCAATGAAACCAATAGGGTTTATAAGTATGTACGGTCCGACTCGCACCGCTTTGCCTGGGCATGCTTAGATCCTCTAAGCGGTTTACCAGTACTCGTGTGCGGCCAGTTTCAGCTCTGCGTGGAAGCATCATGCAGCCCATCTATTTCTTCAAGCCCCAATTGGCGGGGGCGAAACTGTCCTTTTTGCTTTCCGCTGGTAATGTTTTCATTAGAGTTTAGTTAGTTCATGTTCGTGTTTCTTTCCCTTTGGTGTCTCTGTTTGGAGATCTGGGGGTAATCCTATTGATTCCTGATCATTGCCCTTATTTCTATTTTGCAAAAGGTATCGCACGAAAATGATTTGCGTCAACAATCCTCATAGAGAATAACAAGGGCGTAACCAGAACCAAAATATTATCACGCACAATTAGGAAACAATCTATGTAGAGATGGGGGCTACTCTTAAAGAAAAGAATTTGCTCCCGAGGGGAGCAAATTCTTTTCTTTAAGAGCAGCCCATATATAACATGTAATGGAGATGACTATTATTTGGGTGCTTTCTCTTTATTACAAATATTTTACATGACGCACATGCGTAATATGCGTAAGGGGGGTTACGCCTATGAATGAGTGTATAAAAAGTGTTCAGTTACGGGTGTTAAGTTCAATAAATGGTCGAAAAATGGATTGCGAATTAAACACCAAGAACTCTTAAGAATACAGGATGTTTTATTAACTCTCACAACAGTTAACTTTTAAGACGCTAAAAAAAACTTCATCTAAAAAAATTGTATGTTCATGTAGTCTGTTGCATCGTCTTGCAAACTTTGCATACAGGCAAACGGTATGGACCCTGTTCAGACCTCGGCGAGGCGATTCTAACTAATGTCCACAAGATTTATTTCTTGGGGTAACTGAGGGGAGCACTCTTTATCAGTATTCTTTATAGCAGCAAATTCTTCACACCATGAAAACACACCTATATAATTCTAACCCTCTTGGACCCCACGTGTAATCAATTAACCTGGATCAGAAACATAGATTGCAGGTATTCGTTAGAACAGCCTCGGCGAGTCGGCTCCAACAAGTACACACAATCAATGTTTTGATCCTGAAATAAGAAAAATAATGTATACCCTGTAACCCCCAGTTTTACAATGTAAAAGTGGGGTTTAAGGGGTTCAAAGTTATATAGGCGTGTTTTCGTGAAGGGGCTCTGATTTCTGGGTATTTGCCTTTCTTTTTACGTGGTTCTTCTTTGAAGCCCACTGAGTATACAAAGGGTAAAAAATGTTCCTTTCGGGAAAATGAAGCTACTCACCTTGTAAACCAGGGATCGCAGGATCGATCCCAGGCTTCTCCAGACTTTCGGATGTGTCTTTAAACCGAGGTCCCGTCTCTGTATGACCTTAGCTGTTGGTGGGATGTAAAACTCAAACACTTACTCACTCATTCGGGAAAATGATCTTTCTGTAAGAAAAGCACACCTTTGAGAAGTTTAAATTTTATCTGCCGAAATTAATTAAGTGGTTAAAATTGGAATGTTTATCATGTCAATTTGAGTAGAATATTATGCTGTCAATTTAAGTTGATATTTAAGTGGATCGGTTACACCCGACTTATTTCCACACATTTCTTCAAGGGAAGTAAACTGTGGCATTACGAAAACACGTCTATTCAAATATATTGAAATTTTAACCAATAAAAAGAAAAAGGAAATTTCAGATAAAAAAAAATGATATTTTTCATATTTCTGCTCAAAACATAGATTGTGGGAACTCGTTAGACGACGAGGCGGCCCAACGAGTACACACAATCTATGGTTTTGAGCAGAAATATGAAAAGTAATGTATACCTCTGTATACCCTAGTTTTACTGTACAAAAATGGGGTTTAACCCTTTACCACTCAGTGATTTTGTGAATTTCACTAATTTTCACAGTGTTGCACCTGACAGCAACTTCAACCAACCATTGTTTCATAATGGATGGTCTGTTTTACACCAAACTCGGTATAAATGTTCATGGGGCAGTAGCCTTTCAAATGCAACCTTTCATGACTTGATCATTGTTGTCATGGTAAAGAGGGGGCATCTCAAAGTTGGCAAAAAGTGTGTTTTCACATGAATTTTTGATCACATTTTAATCTTCACACAGCTGTCAAGGCAACAACTAAGGTGTTTGGCACTGGCCATTTTCACTGTTTGCAGCATGTTATATCAGCATCAATTTTCAGGCATTTTGGACCCCAGACACCCTCAGATATAAATTTTAGCAGCCGGTTGGGCCATACACCCAAAATTTTTCGGGATGTGAGGGGGCGTTGCCCCCCTTCAATCACCCAAGAATATTTTTAGTGGGGAGGCGCGCGAAAAAACAGGTCACTTTTTTGCCCAACAAATCCTAAAGTAAACATAACTATCCAGGGGTAGAAATGCAGATTTTAGGGTGCTTCTGGGGCTTAAAATGGGGGGGGGGGGGGTGCAGACACGTAAAAACACGTATCTGAGTGGTAAAGGGTTAAGGGAGTCAATATTAAATAGGCGTGTTTTCGTGATGGGGCTCTGACTTCTGATTATTTGCCTTTCTTTTTACGTGGTTCTATTTTGAATCCCACTTAGTATACAAAGGGTCACAAAATGTTCCTTTCGGGAAAATGATCTTTCTGTAAGAAAAGCACACCTTTGAAAAGTTTTCCAACACCAAAAGTTCAAATTTCATCTGCCGGAATGAACGGGCGTGATTAAAAGTGGAATCGAAAGAGAAGATTTATCATGCCAATTTAAGTAGAATGTTATGCTGTCAATTTAAGTTGATATTTATGTGGAACGGTAACACCCGACTTATTTCCACACATTTCTTCAAGTGAAGTAAACTGTGCCGTTATGAAAACTCGTCTATTCAAATATATTGAAAATTTTACCAACAAAAAATTGAAAAATTTCAGATATTTTTTTTTTTCATATTTCTGCTCAAAACATAGATTGTGAGAACTCGTTAGAACCGCCTCGACAAGGTTTTGAGCACAAATAAGAAAAATAATGTATACCCTTGTAAACCCTAGTTTTACTGTACAAAAGTGGGGTTTAAGGGGGTCAGAATTATATAGGCGTTGTTTTCGTGACGCTTTGTGTTGGGTTTGTGTAAAACTGAGCATTTCCAAAAAAGGTCTATACTTTAAAAGAAGAGTTTGCTAAGCATTTAAGGTAATGCTCTAAATAAGACTAGACATCTCATACAAATTGTCTCCATGAGATGGGGGCAATTTGCATGAAATTTCAAATCCTGTTTTCTGGGGGATTTTTTTTTTTTTTTTTCGATATTTCAAAATGTCGTCTGCTGAAAACATAATCAGCATGCAGAGCGTTTCTTGAAAGAATACCGATGCCTCTTGAGGGGAAGAGATACATCTGGGTCTAATTGTTCAAAACTAACGATTTCGCTAGTTACCATACCGTTAAAACTTCGAACGTGGCAAATATGCTAATATTTTTGCTAAAAAAGAATGCGAGCAGCTGCTCACATTTTTTTTCAGCAAAATATCACAGCATTAAATATTATACTTACTTGTACTAGAACAGCTAACAATTTGACAAATAACGAGCTCGTTACGCTAACAATGCTTTGAACAACTGGGCCCTGATATTTGTAACGTTTTACAAGGGAGACCCCAGCATGCACATGACGTAATTGTGACGTCACATCGACGTCGTTGCAACGCCATTGCGTCGGTGCAAAGTCATATCTACGTCGGTGTGACGTTGCACCGACGTTGACTTGACGTTGCCCGAGCGACGTGTGCCTGCTGAGACAACTCTTGCGTTTCTTGTTTACATTCCTATCAACTAAGGGATCCCAGGGGATATTCTTTCCTTTAAGAGAGGGCCCCTAGGAATAGGGTAAACAAAATTATTCCCGAAGTGTAAGCTCCCTTACACATTCTAAAACTGACGTTAACCCATGTTAATCACGACATCTGCAGTCCATGCAGTCGTCATTTTCAAATTCTTATTTATTGACATTTTGTGTCTTATGTGTCAGTGATATACCATTTGAAGCGTCTGCTTGATTCACATGGAATTCACATGGAATTTCAAGCCTTCTTTTGCCTAAAATAATTTGAAAATAAAAATTGCCGTCTGCTCTGAAATTTACATGACACTTTAACACATTTTGTACTACGTAGAAACTCCAAAACGGGTAATTGGCAAACAGTGGAGACCAAGATCAGACGCCACAGAACGCGGCGTCTGATCAGGACCTTCACTGTTTGCAAAAAGTTCAGCCATTTTCCAAATCAATTTTAAAGATACCACAACCTGTCACCCCCAAATTTTGAGATGAACCCTTGTTATAATTGAGCCATCGGACGACAACACATACAATATGACATGTGCGCCCAACGAAGACTCAGATCAGCCTGCGCATCCGCGCAGTCTGATCAGAGTCTTCGTTGTGCGCTCTAAGGATAGCTTAGGGCCCAATGCTCCTCCATGCAGCAAGAGAATGCTCTGGTTAGACTATATGGATGCGCAGGCTGATATGGGTCTTCGATGGGCGCACATGTCTTAATGTAGGTTTTGTCGTGCGCTGGCTCAATATAAGGCCGGAGATTTTGGTACAAAACGGGTTAAGGAGATCTACGCAAGTCTGCTTTTAGTCTATCTTCTCCATCTGCTATCACCGCCACCTGTGTCATTTTCGCGCGCCTTTCTGGTTAGTTGGCGCCTCAGTTCGCCATTTCTCTTACGCAGGATCTCATTCTCCGTCGGACCAGAAATATTGTTGAGCATCTTATCAAAGTGACTGTCGTAGTATGGACTCGCGGCCGTATCCTCTATACACATATTTAACAGCTTTTCGTACTTGCACTTGTCGGCGACCTCGAGATATTGCTTTACTTTTTCGGTCGGCACCATTCCGCGTTTCTTGCCTTTGCGCAGGTCTGTGTATGTTGATGTCAACTTCTCCTCACATTCTCTCTTCAGACGTTGCATTTCATAGTCTTCCGCCAGTGGGGCAAGTCGCATGGCAGTCTCCTCTACGATAAATACAGGTGATAAAATGTTAACCCATATACAATCGAACTTCAATGGCTCGAACACCTTTGGGACCCCGAAAATCTGTTCGAGACAGGGGTAGTTCGAGCCACTGAGGTTACTGTCAGGAGGCATAGCGAGATACTTTTAGACATCTTTTCGGTGTTCTATAATGAAAATGTATCCTGTGTGTACTCATTAGAATCGCCTCATCGAGGCGATTCTAATGAATACACACAGCATACATTTGCAAGATAAAAGACTAAAATCTCCTTAATTATCCCCAACTATTTCTTATGTAGAGGATTTCGCTAGGGGCTCAAGAATGGCTTCGACGCATCCATGGTAAACGAGCCATCGATGTTCGAGCCATCGAAGTTCTACTGTATGACGATTAGAATATTCCATAAAAGACGCTTTCAGCACTGTTGACTGGCACAGGTACCTAAGCAAACGGTGTAAATAAGCCGTCTCACCAGGATCTACACTGGTCGACCATCATATTAACAAGTCCGTGTAGTGACCTCCACCCCCACCCCAACATTTTTCTTATTTCTGCTCCAAGACACGTTGTGGGTACTCGTTAGAACCGCCTATATTTGTTTGTTTGATTTGAACTTTAACGTCCCCGTCAACACTGTAAAGGTCATTTTGGAGACGTTGCTTCCAACTTTGTGGGACTTTTTACCCGACATTGAGATGACATGACATCTCAAGCCCTGCCATCCAATGAAACAATAGGGTTTATAAGCATGGACGGGCCGACTCGCACCGCATAGCCTGGGCAGGCTTAGATCCTCTAAGCGGTTTACTAGTACTCGTGTGTGGGTCGGTTTCAGCTCTGCATGGAAGCATCATGCAGCCCATCTATTTCTTCAAGCCCCGATGGCCGCCTATATTTAGAGTATAAATAAGAAAACCGTATAATTTAATAATGCAATATGTCACACGGATGTGTTGTCGTAATGCATCCTAATTATGATTATTTGCAAGAATGAACATATCTAAATTTCATAGATGGCAGTCTACTTCAGAAACCCAGAGGTGAAAGGGTAAACCCACGCCAGACAACGGGTTCTGCGGATCATTACTGTTTGCAAATGTCCCTTCTTAGGGATGCGATTAAAATGCTGTGTTGGAACTTAGTGTTCAGTGGTTACACAATTTTTCTTGCAGGATTTGACAATTACTTATAAGTTGACTATTATAGGCCTACACTCGCATACTTGTGGGGTATAGAGTTTTCACATTGTCCGCCTCTCCGTCCCTAACATCGTTTCCGCTCGATATATAGAGCAGGAATAGTGAATTTTATCAAATTTCACATTTACAATGTTATAGAAAATAGTTTCATCAATTCCAGTATAAAATGGTTTCCGTGAAAGAATTGACGCAGTTCAATCAAATTTTGCACAATAACTCACATGGGCTTGTTATTCGGTAATTTTCTCAATTTTAAGCGGAGTCAATCCGTTGACTGCCCTCAGAAACTCGTTTCTGCTCAATACAGTGATCACTGAAAGTGATGACTTTCGATCAAATTTTACATGTATAATGGCATTGTCAATATCTTGCTTAGGAATGTTACTTGTTTGTTTTTTCTTGTCTATTCATACCAGAGTTACTACCCTTGGATGCCGTCAGGAAATGGTTTCCATTCAATATCTGGTGGAAGAATTGATGGATTTCGGTCAAATTTAACATACAAAGGGATACTGACAACTGCACACTTGGGATTGCTAAACAGCATTTTCCATCACATTTTCAATCAGTAGAGTTACTGCCCTTGGCTGCTGTCAGAAAATGGTTTCCGCTCAAAATTATGGATTTCTATCAATTTTCACATAAGTATGATATTTCCAATACACCTCATACTAGGGAGTTTTCGTCACTTTATACCAGAATTATTATCATTGATTTCCGGCTTCCGCTCAATATGTGTGAAGGAATTGTTGCATTTCGATCAAATTTATCATAACGATATAGACAATACCTTGACTGAATTTCGTATATGAATTCTTGTTGCAGGGGTGTGAGTCACGATATGCCACCTTTGAGGTTCTATAAATTTGGGAAGTTTCGCCTAGCTTTTCCCTATTGTAAAGGATCCTGAGCTACAGACCAGAAACCATTTTCAGGCTTATTAAAGGCAGATAACCCAAGAGCTGGACGGATCAGAGTAACAGTTCTTCGCCACAAAGTGTTTTCTTTTGTGTTCTACACATCTGTAAATTTCCATTGATTAATTCTTTGTAGGAAAGGAAATACAGGTAACGGGCCTCCGTGGCCTAGTGGTTAAGAGCACTGACTCATAATCATTAGGTCTCTCACCGCTGTGGGTTCGAGCGAGCCTGGCTCGGGTCACACGTGAGACGCCAAGTTCTGCAACGGAAGATCAGGTGGTTTTTCTCTGGGTACCCCGGTTATCGCCAACCTCTGATTAACGATCGGCTCGATATGAGTAAAATAATCTTGAAAGGGTTGTGAAACCCCCAAAAAAACAAAAACGAAAATACAGGACAAAACAGATTTTCAGAGATATCAGGACAGATAATAAGTAGGACTATTGAAGTCCTTGGCCACTTATACATCCCTTAGTAGTCCACACATTTGTGAAGTTCCATCCGCACATTCTTTTAGAAATTACACAGTCAGAGACGGAAAAGAGCTGTAAGGTGGTCAAAACGGACGGTTTTCGCCCATGCAGATTCATTGTGATTCATCCCCGATACCAATGTGTATTCTAAATTTGAAGGCAATCCGTGAAAAATACTCGTAATTGATTGGGAAGAAACTGTGGATAGATGACACCGGAAAGGCCCGCTAGTGTCGTATGGTCATGTATAAAAAGTTTATTCTTATAAGAGAATACATTTATTTACCCTGTCGCCCAAATCTCAGCTTCACCAAGTATTAAGAAACTGGAAATATTGTACTGTTCAAGCTGCAAATACAAGAGTGGTGATCAGACTGCACAGGCTGATCTGCAACTTTGAAGTTCGCAAATGGCATAAAACAGGTCTTCTCAAGACGTTGGTGTGTTTTGATATCAGTGTTATTAGTTTAGACTCTAATTCTAGACAGTTTTTTTAATTATTTGGACCTCATTTTGATTTATATCAGTCTTTGAATCGACTGCCTTTTCGAAATTCGCAAAATTGCAGTATGCTTCCTCTGGCTTTCGTTGCCGGATCATTACAGGGTCACTGATGAGGCTTTATTAGCCGAAACTACGTAGTATGACCCATCTTCTTTCTTATGAATATTTTCATTGCTCTTAAAGGAACTCATTTTTGATTTTTATTATTATCAGTGGATTCTAGAATCCCATGTCTACTTGTTTTAATATTTTAAGACTAGCCCCAATTGACTGGACGTAAACAAGGACAGGACAAAATATATGGGCCCCGTCAAGCGATTTCGGTACTTATCGCCTATGCGAGCAGTGGATCATGAGGCAATTTCAGACAGAAAGCCATATCCCTGGCCCCTCTGAATGGCTGGGCATGCGCAGTTGAAATTTGTCATGACAGAATGCTCGAAGACACAAATTCGCTTGGCGGGGCTCATATTATGTCAGTGATCAATATCAAAATATCAACAAATATAGGGAACGCTACGAGAGTTTAAGTTGGTGAAAAGGCTCCAAAGGCCCCGCCCAACCGCGACCATTTTTTTCAGCAGACCAGACGTCCACTATAGTATTGTTACTGCCAAATTAATTGAAATCAACCACCAGTTTTACATACCGCTGCATAGATCAAATCAACACAGGGTCATCATTTGAACAAACCTTGTAGGACCAAATTCCCCAATGCTGCATACTAATGTCTGTCAGTCTTAAACGTTTGTGTTGTATAGCACAGTGGTTTCAGAGAAGTTAAAAATACTCAATCTGAGGAGCCCAGAACAACGGTCAGTAACTGACTCTGATGTCATAGGAGTGCAAAAGATTCAGAAAAAAAATCATTAATTTTGCCATTTTTTCCATACAAAAGCATACGAGAACGAATTTGACCTTGGCGTAAAATATGTAAATATGAAGGGTCATCATAAGAACAACTTAGGTAGAAGCATAGAAATCACATAAAATATCAATGTTTACGATACTGCTTACATACTCTGGCGTGTGCTCTGTAACCAAGCTGTAAGTTCATAACAAAGACATTATAACATGTACTTTGGTGTCAACTATCCCAGTCGTTTTAGAGTAGAAGTAGTTTAAAATATTGTTGATGTTGAGACAGACGACGCCGACAACGACGCAGACAGCGCACCAGTGTCTATCCTTAAAAATTATCCCAAAGCCTCGGGCTCTGGTGAGCAAAAATGACTGTTCAAAATACCTGTCATCTCAAATAAATGTCGTGGATCAACATATCTCATTAAGTCAATGACATGATCAAATTTAAGATCAGAGACGTCCATTTCTTTGCTTGACCCTTTGGCTTGACCAACGCGCCCCTTTCCACTTCCAGCAGAATCATCCTCTAGCGCCTGCTCCAAGACTTTGGAATGGTAAGTCAACAGAATTTTACTGGTATATACCCGTTTATCGCCACTCTGAAAAAAAAAACGCCAGTTTCTTAACCCTTATCTTGCTGAATATTCATTTAAACCACACCCATTTCTGTCTTTCAACCAATCAAATTACTTGATGTAATTTATTGCTACGCATTCATAAACTGAATGCCAAACAGTGTAGATCCTGATCAGATGGCTTCTTCAGAAGCCATCTGATCTGGATCCACAATGTTTGCAAAGACAGGGGTTGTCGTGAACAGCAAGATAAGGGTTAACCCATTTGGAAACTTTCGCCTTATATATAGCAGTAGTCCATTTCGAATGTTGAGGTCTAAAGTTGAGTTAGTTTTAGAAAATTTAGAATTAGAATTAGTAAGCCACAAAAACTAACACTTTCCTGTATCGTCATTTTAAACGTGCATGTCACTCTGTAAATTATATCACTATTACTATACAACCAGTGAAAAAATTACTATGATATAAATTCTACAGCTAGATTTACAATTATTTAACGACACGAAACTGAATTAAAATGGATTAAATTAATACAAACACCTTTTCCATTGGGCTTTAATGACAACATTTATCATGAAGGTAATATTTCTAAAATGCCAGATTTTGATATTTTCTCGCTTCTGGAATGTCGAAAGCGTAATCTAAATCGCATGGAACCAGAAAAAAATGGCAACTATAATCGTAAATTACGCGCTTTTAAAAGAAACAATACTAGGCTGAAGTGACTGTCCAAAATATTATTGAATCATAGACGCCACTCAGTGCGGGCATTTCTAAGTTCATTACCCATTTCTATATTCTGAACACCGAGGCGAATAAATTCTATGATAGTTCGAATCAGTTATATGATGCTGCTCTTTTAACTAGAGGTTATACTCAGCATGATCTTCGTCTTTTCAACGATTCTGAAATTAATCACAAACGTCATTACATCCAAATATCAAAATATATTGCAAAAATAAGGGTTTGTATTTTATAGATTTGTCTATAATTTTCCGAGACAGTTCGGTGATTTCATCCATTCCAACTTATTTTCAAAATACTGACAAAACACCTATAACTTGTTATAAATACAACAAAACCTGTTTCAAGAAATTGATATGAATACTAACACTCCTGATACCTGAGATGGTTAAAAATCATTGAATTGCTATCCAGCTGCTGGTCATATAATTACTGGCAATTTAGAAATTATTCCTGATTCTAGGATACGAAATATTATTTCTAAAGGACCGAAATATCGATTTCCTTCCAAAATTGATTCAATAAGTATAGAGAAGAAATCGCTGCTGCCTTGATCGATGGTGAGCATAAAGCCCTTATAGAATGGAAACTTAGCATTCTGAAACTTATGAACAAACGCCTTTCTTTTTACTCTCAAAATACTAACTTGTTACCTCATAAACCTAAGACGTCTACGTCACCTTAAACTAGGTATTCAAGAATTTCATAAGAAGTTCGTTTTGGCTCCAGCAAAGTGTTGTCGTTGTTTGACGGTTCACTGTGTTAACACCCTTCAGCAAGAGCTTGTTGGTACTAAGGCCTATGCTGTAGAGAGGGCTGTATTTGATGACCACATTTGTCATTAAGCCACCCAGTTCGCTGTGTTAGTTACAGAAGGTCAAGACAAGCTTCCTATCTTATATTGGCTACCTAAACTTCATAAAAGACCAAACAAAGCATGGTTTATTGCAAATTCAAGCTTTTTTACTACCAATGATTTTTACAAATTATTAACTTCATGTCTTACTGCCATCAAACACATGTGATTAAATATTGCGACAAAGTCTTTGAAAGATCCGGGAGAAATCTGTTTTGGTCTATAAAAAATTCTGATGAGGTTTTAAATAAATTGAAATCCTTCAAGTTTTTATACTTATGATTTTTCACCCTTAACACTACTCTTTCTCGTAATCTTATAAAAGAAAAAAAAATATTGAGTTAATTGAATGGACATCTCATAGAGAAGATTCCCTCTATCTTGAATGCTTTTTCACTTCTGAAGAGCATAAAAATTATACATTATGGTCATGTCAGAAATTGTGTGAAGCTCTCGTCTTTCTAATTAAAAACAGTTACATAAGATTTGGTACTAAGTTATTTTGACAAAGTGTGGGTATTCCGATGGGTACGAATTGCGCACCCCTTGTGTCTGATCTGTTCTTGTTTTGTTATGAAAGAGACTTCATGATGTCCCTTTCCGCTTAAATCATTCAAGCCTTTAGCTCGACTTCTGTGTATTTGCATGATTTATCAAATATTGAGAATAACTATTTCGATAGTTTGATCAGTCAAATTTACCCCCCAGAACTTCAGTTAAATAAAGCAAATACTCCTGATACCGAGGCCCCGTTTTTTTTATTTATGTACGTCTATCTATTGTAGATGGGTTGTTTCCTGCAAAATTTATAATAAATGGGATGATTTTGATTTTGAGAGTGTAAATTTTCTTTTCTTGGATGGTGATGGTCCTCTTGCGGCATCCTTTTGCGTTTATATTTTGCAATTAGTTCGATTTGCAAGACCGTCTAGCCATGTAACGGACGTCAACACTCGTAATAAATTGTTAACTGCTAAACTTCTTAATCAGTGTTATCGGTATCATCAACTACGCAAAGCCTGACGTCATTCCAATTTAATTTCAAAATACAATGTTGGACTTAAACCTCTTCTGCAACAAGGTCTATCGGAATCCGAATTTTATGGTGACTTAGTATATAAATTCAGAAAAATATATACTTGCAATGATTCGCAAAATCGTTCTTCGATATAAAACGATAGGGACAACATAAATGTTATACGACGAACTGCATGCACACGGTTGATAACTTTGTTTCCCTCTTTAACTGCACGCCGTTGGGTCAGGCCTCAAATTCTATGACGGTTCCAGCGTGAATGTTTACTTGGAATTAAAATTTAATTTTATGTCATGTTGGTGCCTGATGCTCTGTCTCTGGTCAGGCCCATCGTAGTCTGACTGTTGGTTTTCTTTTGCGTCAGCATTTCATTTATTTCTTGCTGGCGAGTTCTCACGTTGTTTCATCTCTGTGGTTGTTTGCTTTTTGTGTTCTCGAAGATGTTGCACAGATGAGTTAGGAAGCCTTCATGCGGACTGAACAAATTATTTGTCTTAATCGCGGCAGAAGTAAGGGCGAGTGTTGCGGCCGGGTAAAATCGATTCAAGCCCACCACCCCCTCCCCTCAGTGAAAATACTTTTCACTGACCGTTCCATGGCGGTTCTTCTGTCGCGGTTTATTTTTGTTATAGTTCGTCTTTGAATGTGTATATCGCATAATATCTTTGTTTTGGCCCAATAGCCAATTGGCCATTTTGTTGGGAAGTAACTACATGTCTTTTTGGCTTTCGTCTATTTATGGTTCCATTAGGGTCTAGTCATTTCATGTTTGTTTCTTTCCCTTTGGTGTCTCTGAAGGCTTTTGTTTGTTTGAGTTGAGGTTTTACGTCCCCGTCAACACTACTGAGATCATTTTTGAGACGGTATTTCCGAATTTGTGGGACTTTTACCCGACATTGAGAGGAAATGATTTCTCAAGCCCTACCGCCCATAGAAGGAGTCCGAATCGCATCACTTTTTCTGGGCAGGTTTAGACCTAAGCTGTTTACCAGTACTCAAGTTCGATCGGTTTCAGCTCTGCACAGAAGCACCATGCAGCCCAATCTATTTCTCCAGGCCCTATTGGGCGGGGCGCGTGTCTCTGATGGGAGTATCGATTCTTGATCTTTGCCTTCACTTCTATTTTACTGACTTATATTAGCCGTCTTAATTGGCTAGGTGTTTCAATCTTTTAATTAAGAAGCCTCCGTGGTGTAGTGGATAAGCTCTCGCCTCATAAACCAGAGGTTGTGGTTTCGATTCCGGGCTTTTCCAGACTTTCGGATGAGTCTTTAAACCGAGGTCCCGTCTCCGTATGACCTTAGCTGTTGATGGTACGTAAACTCAAACACACTCACTCAATCTTTTAATCAAGCTTTTAAAACAATTTTCATACTAATCTTTTGGTACAACCTTAAAAAAACTGGTGAACACCAGACCCCAATGCACTTCTGTACCTATATCTTCTACCAGATAGGTGTGTGTGTGTGTGTGTGTGTGTGTGTGTGTGTGTGTGTGTGTGTGTGTGTGTGTGTGTGTGTGTGTGTGTGTGTGTTTTAGAACCACATTCTTATAGTAGCTATCTACCTTTTAAAACAGCAAATTGCATACGTGGCCAGAAGTTCTGAAGAAAATGGCGTATAATATTTTCTTTGCTGTCAGTGTTCCTATAGCAAAAGTGGGCCTTATGGCATGTTTCAGAGCCCATATCATGTTATAAACTTTTCGCTTGTGCTCAAAAAATGGACCCACGTCTCAGACTATCAAATATTACCTTTTTCTGATATTTTGGGTACCTCTTCAGCAGTTGCTGTGCCATCATTACGAAAACACGCCTATACAAATACAATGTAAACTTTAGCGCCGAAAAAAGCGAAATTTTACGATGAAAAATTGTGATAATTTTATTATTTCTGCTAAAAATAAAGATTGTGGGTACTCGTTAGAACCGCCTCATCGCGGCGGTTCTAACGAGTACCCGCAATCTATATTTTAGAGGAGAATTGAGAAAAATAAGGTTTACCCCTGTAAACCCCATTTTTCCTATATATAAAAGTGGGCTTGAAGGGGTTCAAAATTATATAGGCGTGTTTTCGTAATGTTATGACATGTTTCAGAGACTGGTATCAACTTTTTGCTTGGGCTAATAAAAATTGACCCGTTATAAGACTATCAAGTACCTTTTTATGATATTTTGGGTACAACTTAAGCAGTTGCTGTGCCAGTTGCATTCTCGTATATTTCTGCTCATCGTTGCTACAGTATATAATTGCAACACACAACACTATGACCTTGTCCGGAACAGTCCTTCGTGGGCACACACTGTCCGTGTTGGGGACATTGCATTTCTGTTGAATAGTTGGCGTGTCATACTAAGTTATTTATAAGACTTTCAAGGGGCGTAACAAATCAAAACAAACAAAACAATCAACACTCTGCATATTTTGCAATAGTTTGGTTAATCACTTTAATTTTGATTAAAGGATTTCAATTAAAAAATACATAAAAATATGCCTAACATAAAGTTTTATGAATCTATTCCAGTTTGTATTGGTGACAAAATATTTGCTGGTAATAAACCTTTTCATAGTTGAAATTATTTTGATACTAATAGTAAGTTGCGGTCCTCCGCGAAAGAAGTCACCTAACTCCCAATCGGCTAGCTGATAATTGTCAAGCATACAGGAGTCAGCATATTGGCAGCCTAGGGAAAAGACCTACAACTAATCCCAGCTGGCGAACTGGGGGTAGCCCCTATGTGCCCTTGGCGCCCGGTTAACTTAAAACATCCGTCAAGTCATCTATTTATTTTGCATCAGGACAAAGAAGAAGAACAACGTTTAATTCGAAGGGATGTTTTTTATTGTATCGTGATCCCAAATGAATATCAAAGGAGTCAGTAAAATGTCCATTTAAAGAAGCATTTAACCCAGCTAATTAAGAATCAATTAGTCCTTACAAAAGAAACATTCTGACTAAAAGACAAAAATTATTCTATTGTGGAAGCAGGCTACAAACCGCATACAAATCCATACACTTTCCACTTGTCTGGAGCAAAATTATCCGTAATCAAAATTTGCCGCATGACGTTAAATTAAACTGGAAATTTCTTCTGACGAAACGTCAACTTTCAACGTCATTTTCCACGTTTTACGCTGATACTCGTAACCGCTGATACTCGTTTTCAGCATTTCTTTTAGGGCTACTGATGAGGCCTTGATGGCCGAAACAAGCTTGTCTGGCCCAAACAACAAATGGATTCTGCTATTTTCGTTTTTGAATGCGTTCATGGTTCTCAAAGGGCATCCCTTTTAGCCTTATTTAATACACATGATTTAAAGCAAACTAGACATTTGAACAATTACCTGCAATTGTTTTTAGCGATTGGTGGATTCTATACATGGACTCCTTTAATAGATTGTTCCCAGCAAGGACAATTTATATAGGTATGTTTAATAGACTGTTCCCACCAAGGACACTTTCTGTAGGTATGTATTATAGACTGTTCCAAGCACAGACACTTCTGTAGGTATGTTTATAGACTGTTCCCAGCCCGGACAATTATATAGGTATGTTAAATAGACTGTTCCCACCAAGGACACTTTTCGTAGTTATGGTTAGTAGACATTTTCCAGCACGGGCACTTTCTAAAGCTTTCATTAAAAGACTGGTCCCAGCATGGACACTTTCTGTAGGTATATTTAAAAGACTGTTCCCACCACGGACACTTTCTGTAGTACGCTTCATAGTCTGTTCCCAGCACGGACACTTTCTGAAGCTATGTTTAATAGACTGTTCCTATCAAGGACACTTTCTGTAGGTATGTTTGATAGATTGTTCCCAGCACGGACATTTCTGTAGATATGGTTAATAGACTGTTCACACCAAGGACACTTTCGGAAGGTTTTTTAATAGATTGTTTGCAGCACGGATACTTCTGTTGGAATGTTTAATAGACTGTTTCCAACAAGGACACTTTCTATACGTATGTTTAATAAGAAGTTCCCACCAAGCACACTTTCTGTAGCTATGTTTAATAGACTGTTCCAAGCATGGACACTTACTGTTGCTATGTTTAATAGACTATTCTCACCAAGGACACTTTCTGTAGCTATGTTTAATAGAATGTTCCCACCAAGGACACTTTCTGTAGCCATTTATAACAGATTGTTCCCACCAATGACACTTCATGTAGCTATGTTTAATAGACTGTTCCCAGCATGGACACTTTTTGTAGGTATGTTTAATAGGCTGTTTCCAGCACGGACACTTCTGTATATATGTTTAATAGACTGTTTCCAACAAGGACTCTTTCAATACGTATGTTTAATAAACTGTTCCCACCAAGGACACTTTCTGTAGCTATGTTTAATAGAATGTCCCCACCAAGGACACTTTCTGTAGCCGTTTTTAACAGACTGTTCCCACCAAGGACACTTCATGTAGCTATGTTTAATAGAATGTTCCCAGCATGGACACTTTTTGTACCTATGTTAAGTAGAATAATCCCACCAAGGACACTTTCTGTAGCCATTTTTAACTGACTGTTCCAACCAAGGACACTTCATGTAGCTATGTTTAATAGACTGTTCCCAGAATGGACACTTTTTGTAGCTATGTTTAATAGGCTGTTTCCAGCACTGACACTTCTGTATATATGTTTAATAGACTGTTTCAAACAAGGACTCTTTCTATACGTATGTTTAATAAACTGTTCCCACCAAGGACACTTTCTGTAGCTATGTTTAATAGAATGTCCCCACCAAGGACACTTTCTGTAGCCGTTATTAAAAGACTGTTCCCACCAAGGACACTTCATGTAGCTATGTTTAATAGACTGCTCCCAGCATGGACACTTTTTGTAGCTATGTTTAATAGAATGTTCCCACCAAGGACACTTTCTGAAGCCATTTTTAACAGATTGTTCCCACCAAGGACACTTCATGTAGCTATGTTTAATAGACTGTTCCCAGCATGGACACTTTTTGTAGCTATGTTAAATAGGCTGTTTCCAGCACGGACAGTTCTGTGTATATGTTTAATAGACTGTTTCCAACAAGGACTCTTTCTATACGTATGTTTAATAAACTGTTCCCACCAAGGACACTTTCTGTAGCTATGTTTAATAGAATGTCCCCACCAAGGACACTTTCTGTAGCCGTTTTTAACAGACTGTTCCCACCAAGGACACTTCATGTAGCTATGTTTAATAGACTGTTCCAAGCATGGACACTTTTTGTAGGTATGTTTAATAGGCTGTTTCCAGCACGGACACTTCTGTATATATGTTTAATAGACTGTTTCCAACAAGGACTCTTTCAATACGTATGTTTAATAAACTGTTCCCACCAAGGACACTTTCTGTAGCTATGTTTAATAGAATGTCCCCACCAAGGACACTTTCTGTAGCCGTTTTTAACAGACTGTTCCCACCAAGGACCCTTCAAGTAGCTATGTTTAATAGAATGTTCCCAGCATGGACACTTTTTGTAGCTATGTTAAATAGAATAATCCCACCAAGGACACTTTCTGTAGCCATTTTTAACTGACTGTTCCAACCAAGGACACTTCATGTAGCTATGTTTAATAGACTGTTCCCAGCATGGACACTTTTTGTAGCTATGTTTAATAGGCTATTTCCAGCACTGACACTTCTGTATATATGTTTAATAGACTGTTTCCAACAAGGACTCTTTCTATACGTATGTTTAATAAACTGTTCCCACCAAGGACACTTTCTGTAGCTATGTTTAATAGAATGTCCCCACCAAGGACACTTTCTGTAGCCGTTTTTAACAGACTGTTCCCACCAAGGACACTTCATGTAGCTATGTTTAATAGACTGCTCCCAGCATGGACACTTTTTGCAGCTATGTTTAATAGGCTGTTTCCAGCACGAACACTTCTGTATATATGTTTAATAGACTGTTTCCAACAAGGACTCTTTCTATACGTATGTTTAATAAACTGTACCCACCAAGGACACTTTCTGTAGCTATGTTTAATAGAATGTCCCCACCAAAGACACTTTCTGTAGCCGTTTTTAACAGACTGTTCCCACCAAGGACACTTCATGTAGCTATGTTTAATACAATGTTCCCAGCATGGACACTTTTTGTAGCTATGTTTAATAGGCTGTTTCCAGCACGGACACTTCTGTATATATGTTTAATAGACTGTTTTTAACAAGGGCTTTTTCTATACGTATGTTTAATAAACTGTTCCCACCAAGGACACTCTCTGTAGCTATGTTTAATAGAATGTCCCCACCATGGACACTTTCTGTAGCCGTTTTTAACAGACTGTTCCCACCAAGGACACTGCATGTAGCTATGTTTAATAGACTGTTACCAGCATGGATACTTTTTGTAGCTATGTTTAATAGGCTGTTTCCAGCACGGACACTTCTGTATATATGTTTAATAGACTGTTTCCAACAAGGACTCTTTCTATACGTATGTTTAATATACTGTTCCCCTCAAGGAAACTTTCTGTAGCTATGTTTAATAGAATGTCCCCACCAAGGACACTTTCTGTAGCCGTTTTTAACAGACTGTTCCCACAAAGGACACTTCATGTAGCTATGTTTAATAGACTGTTCCCAGCATGGACACTTTTTGTAGCTATGTTTAATAGGCTGTTTCCAGCACGGACACTTCTGTATATATGTTTAATAGACTGTTTCTAACAAGGACTTTTTCTATACGTATGTTTAATAAACTGTTCCCACCAAGGACACTTTCTGTAGCTATGCTTAATAGAATGTCCCCACCAAGGACACTTTCTGTAGCCGTTTTTAACAGACTGTTCCCACCAAGGACACTTCATGTAGCTATGTTTATTAGAATGTTCCCAGCATGGACACTTTTTGTAGCTATGTTTAATAGAATGTTCCCACCAAGGACACTTTCTGTAGCCATTTTTAACAGACTGTTCCCACCAAGGACATTTTCATGTAGCTATGTTTAATAGACTGTTCCCAGCATGGACACTTTTTGTAGCTATGTTTAATAGGCTGTTTCCAGCACGGACACTTCCGTATATATGTTTAAAAGACTGTTTCCAACAAGGACTCTTTCTATACGTATGTTTAATAAACTGTTCCCACCAAGGACACTTTCTGTAGCTATGTTTAATAGAATGTCCCCACCAAGGACACTTTTTGTAGCCGTTTTTAACAGACTGTTCCCACCAAGGACACTTCATTCAGCTATGTTAATAGAATGTTCCCAGCATGGACACTTTTTGTAGCTATGTTTAATAGAATGTTCCCACCAAGGACACTTTCTGTAGCCATTTTTAACAGACTGTTCCCACCAAGGACACTTCATGTAGCTATGTTTAATAGACTGTTCCCAGCATGGTCACTTTTTGTAGCTATGTTTAATAGGCTGTTTCCAGCACGGACACTTCTGTATATATGTTTAATAGACTGTTTCCAAGAAGGACTCTTTCTATACGTATGTTTAATAAACTGTTAGCCACCAAGGACACTCTCTGTAGCTATGTTTAATAGAATGTCCCCACCAAGGACACTTTCTGTAGCCGTTTTTAACAGACTGTTCCCACCAAGGACACTTCATGTAGTCATGTTTAATAGACTGTTCCCAGCATGGACCCTTTTTGTAGCTATGTTTAATAGGCTGTTTCCAGCACGGACACTTCTGTATATATGTTTAATAGACTGTTTCCAACAAGGACTCTTTCTATACGTATGTTTAATAAACTGTTCCCACCAAGGACACTTTCTGTAGCTATGTTTAATAGAATGTCCCCACCAAGGACACTTTCTGTAGCCGTTTTTAACAGACTGTTCCTACCAAGGACACCATGTAGCTATGTTTAATAGACTGTTCCCAGCATGGACACCTTTTGTAGCTATGTTTAATAGGCTGTTTCCAGCTAGGACACTTCTGTATATATGTTTAATAGACTATTTCCAACAAGGACTCTTTCTATACGTATGTTTAATAAACTGTTCCCACCAAGGACACTTTCTGTAGCTATGTTTAATAGAATGTCCCCACCAAGGACACTTTCTGTAGCCATGTTTAATAGACTGTTTGCACCAAGGACACTTTCTGTAATTATGTTTAATAGACTGTTCCCGACAAGGATACTTTCTGTAGCTATGAATATTAGTCTCTTCGCAGCACGGACACTTCTGAAGGTATGTTCAAAAGACGGACGGACACTCCTGTAGGTATGTTTAATAGACTGTTCCCACCAAGGACACTGTCTGAACCTATGTCGGGTAGACTGTTCCCATCACGGAAACTCACTGGAGCCATGATTTATAGACTGTTCCCATCACGTACACTTCTGTAGGTATGTTTAATAGACTGTTCCCAGCACGGACGGTTTCTGAAGCTGTGTTCAATACACTGTTCCCACCAAAGACACTTGTTTCATATGTCGGGGGCTGGCAAAACGTATATGTGACGGGACAACACGAGGGAACCTCGAATCTATGTCCACTTGTGGGGCACTAACGCAAAGGAAATTCTAAGATACTTAGAATCATTTACAATATTTATATGGAATAAGTCTAATATTTATAAACAACACTGGTTACATAATTTTACAAAGACAAACTTAAAGGGACAGTTGACTCGCAATCTATTCAACTTAGGTAAAGACAGAATGAAAATTAGTCTGGGCCCAATTAAATTTCTGTCTTAATACAAGTGGAATACACTTGAATCACACTTGAATTACACATGAAGTACACACACTCATTCACACCCTCAAATACTTAACATAATGTTCTTTCTCCCTTCCTGTTGATGATAAGGACCTGATGAGTGTTTATGGCACCATAATGTTTCATATAAACTTTATATTAACCAGTATATTCACAGTAATGACTGTTTCACCAACCAGTTTTTGCCTCTGTGTTATACCGTGGCGATTACATCTATAGCTGCTCACCGCCGAATAAAATGTAGTAACAGGGGTGGGGGACACATAAACCCCTTTACATCATTCTATACTCATCATCCATATCATCACTGCCTCGTATCACTGATGCCTCATATCACTGATGCCTCGTATCACCGTTGTCTTATATCAACGATGCCTCATATTAACGATGCCCTATATCAACAATGCCTCATATCAATGATTGACGTCAGGTGAGCGATTCAGGCTGCAATGTTGATATTCTATAAGTGTAACTGCAATGTCTCCAACACGGACAGTGGGCGCCCACGAAGGACTGTTCCGGACAAGGTCATAGTGTTGCGTGTTGCAATTATATACTGTAGCCTGTATTACGTGCTATTCGACGTTTAACATTGACAGAGTGCAAATGCCATTTGTAGTTTTGCTTTTTTGTGCTTCATGTTAGCACGTATGGACATGAAGTTGTAAAACAATAAAACAACGGGCTAAATCCCGCCCACAATATCGCAACATTTTCTGACTCCGAGAGAACGCATTGTTTGAAGAAAGGATAGGCATGCCCTCTGCCAGGCTGATCAGGCTTGGAAGAGCCCAGAGGGACCTAAGGTCCGTGTCAATGAATGCGTCTTAAGGAACAGGAGAATATATGATTTAAGGTTGAGGATCCGAACGGTTTCTTATATAAGGACTTTCATGATAAGAGGGGTGGGTCATGCCCCTGGGGACCCCTGTGTATCCAAGGTTAATGTCGTTAAATGCATCTTACCATAAGAAACAAGAATACATTGTTTATGGGTGGGGATCATAAGCGGTTTCCGAGTTATTGCACATTTTATGAAATGAAGGGGTAGGACATGCCCACGGGTGACCCATTGGGAACCAAGATCTATGTCAGTATATGTGGTTTATCATAAGGAACAAGAATATAATATAGTCTATAGGGTGTTCCATTAATTCTGTCACTGTTTCGTGACCATACTGCACTAAAAGAGTAAGGGGTGCAATAAAAAACAACAAGAGGACCATTATGGTCCTGTATCGCTAACCTGAGTACAAGTCTGTTCAACACTTCCTCAGAATAAACAATTTGAAGTTTTCCACAATTGGCCATTATGACCTACATAGTGGAACCAGGTGAACGAATCTGAACAAGGTCGATGTCAGGATGTATCTGACCGAGTGTGATCAAAATCCATGAGAAAAATCCGTTTGAAAATTTCCACCATGTCAGCCATAATATGACCTGCTTATGAACTGGAGCAGAAACATTTGAACAAATCTGAGAAAGATCAATGTCAGGATGCTAATGACCAAGTTTGATCAAATTCCAATCAAAGGTCAATGAGAAGTTGTTTGAAGTTTTTTATGATGTCAGCCATTTTGACCTACTTATGCACTGGATAAATTTGCATAAATTTGAGACTGGTCCATAATTATATGGATGCTTCTGACCAAGTTTCATCAAATTCTGTTTATCTGTTCATGAGAAAAAGCCATTTTATTTTTTTCAAGATGACAGCCATTTTGACCTACTTATGCAGTAAAGTGAACCATTTGCATAAATTTGAGACTGGTCCAAATAAGGATGCTTCTGACCAAGTTTGATCTGTTCATGAGAAAAAGCCATGTAAAGTTATTTCAAGATGGCGGCCATAATGACCTACTTATTCATTGGAGAGGGCTCATTTGAATAAAACTGAGAAAGGTTGATGCCAGGATGCTTCAGGTCAAGTTTGGACATTAGTTTTTGAAGAGCTGTTGTTTGAACAAAATACACTTCGTAAATACAAACTATGTCACTGTGACCTAATTTCACTACAGATTTGGATGATATGAATAATCTTGAGAACCAAGGTCCCAACGATGTCTCATACCAATTTTGAGTCAACTTTACCAAGCTTTTTCGGATACTAAGTCAATTTAGTTGTTTTGCTATTTTTAACTCACTGAGACGAAGTCTCAGTGTATCTATTGTGATCACTTTTTGTCTGTCCGTCCGTCCGTCCGTCGTCCGTAAACACTTGTTCAAACGACTTCTTCTCCGAAACCACTGCACCTACGACTCTCAAAATTTATATGCAGCATGATCAGACTCGAGAATTACAAGTTTGCGAAAATTATCCGGGTCGACAGTCCAAGATGGCCGCCGTTACTAAAAATAGCAAAAACAACTAAATCGACTTTTCTCTAGAACCGCATGGTATAATTGGCTGATTTTTGGTATTGAGCTTCGATGGGAACTAGGTTCTCAAATTTATATACAAAAACTCTGTAGTGGAATTAGGTCACGGTGACCTACTTTATATTTACGACATATATTTTGTTCAAATGGCATCTCCTCAAAAACCAATGCTCAGATTTTGACCAAACTTGATCTGAAGCATTCTGATATCAGCATTTCTCAGATTTGTTCAAATGGTTCTGCCTCGATGCATAATAAGGTCATAATGGAAAAACTTGTCCTTGGTGGGAACAGTCTATTAAACATACATAAAGAAGTATCCGTGCTGGGAGCAGTCTATTAAACATAACTACAGAAAGTGTCCTTGGTAGGAACAGTCTATTAAACATACCTAAAGAAGTGTCTATGGTGGAAACAGTCTATTAAACATACCTAAATAAGTGTCCGTGCTTGGAACAGTCTATTAAACATACTTTAAGAAGTGTCCGTGCTGGGAATAGTCTATTAAACACCACAGGACCATTGGTCCTGAATCGCTCACCTGACGTCAGTCAGCCCAGCGGTTCCAGAGGAGAAGACATTTAAAAATGTTGACACACAGACACACGACAGACAAACTCTGACCACCCTATAAGCTCACCAATGAGCCTTTGGCTCAGGTGAGCTAATAACTACAAAAAGTGTCCTTGGTGGCAACAGTCTATTTAACATGGCTACAGAAAGTGTCCTTGGTGGGAACATTCTATTAAACATAGCTACAGAAAGTGTCCTTGGTGGGAACAGTCTATTAAACATAGCAACAGTTAGTGTCCATACTTGGAACAGTCTATTAAACATAGCTACAGAAAGTGTCCTTGGTGGGAACATAAACATGAATCCTTAAGATTTTTCTAAGTAAAAAAGTTTGTGCTAAAAAAATAATCTTACCAGATCTCAATAAAATTTTTGGAGTCTGGGTGAAAAATAGCGGGTTGTTCGGGGGACAGCAAGCAAACATTTTTGTATGGATGGCCTTAGCTCCGTTTTCAGGAATGTACACTTATTTGGACTTTCTCCTACACATAACTACAGCAGTGTCTGTGATGGGAACCGTCTATTAAACATACCTACAGCAGTGTCCGTCGTAGGAAGAGAAAGTGTCCTTGTCGGGAACAGTCTATTAAACATAACTACAGAAAGTGTCCTTGGTGGGAACAGTCTATTAAACAGACCTAAAGAAGTGTCCGTGCTGGGAACAGTCTATAAAGCATACCTAAAGAAGTGTCCTTGGTGGGAACAGTCCATTAAAAATACCTAAAGAAGTGTCCGTGTTGGGAACAGTCTATCAAACATAACTACAGAAAGTGTCCTTGGTGGGAACAGTCTATTAAACATACCTAAAGAAGTGTCCATGCTGGGAAAAGTCTATTAAACATAACTACAAAAAGTGTCCTTGGTAGGAACAGTCTATAAAACATACCTAAAGAAGTGTCTGTGCTGGAAACAGTCTATTAAACATACCTAAATAAGTGTCCGTGCTGGGAACAGTCTATTAAACATACTTTAAGAAGTGTCCATGCTGGGAATAGTCTATTAAACACCACAGGACCATTGGTCCTGAATCGCTCACCTGACGTCAATCAGCCCAGCGGTTCCAGAGGAGAAGACATTTAAAAATGTGGACACACAGGCACACGACAGACAAACTCTGACCACCCTATAAGCTCACCAATGTGCCTTCGGCTCAGGTGAGCTAATTACTACAAAAAGTGTCCTTGGTGGCAACAGTCTATTAAACATGGCTACAGAAAGTGTCCTTGGTGGGAACATTCTATTAAACATAGCTACAGAAAGTGTCCTTGGTGGGAACAGTCTATTAAACATAGCAACAGTAAGTGTCCATGCTTGGAACAGTCTATTAAACATAGCTACAGAAAGTGTCCTTGGTGGGAACATAAACATGAATCCTTAAGATTTTTCTAAGTAAAAAAGTTTGTACTCAAAAAAATAATCTTACCAGATCTCAATAAAATTTTTGGAGTCTGGGTGAAAAATAGTGGGTTGTTCGGGGGACAGCAATCAAACATTTTTTTATGGATGGCCTCAGCTCCGTTTTCAGGAATGTACACTTATTTGGACTTTCTCCTACACATAACTACAGCAGTGTTTGTGATGGGAACCGTCTATTAAACATACCTACAGCAGTGTCCGTCGTAGGAAGAGAAAGTGTCCTTGTCGGGAACATTCTATTAAACATAGCTACAGAGAGTGTCCTTGGTGGGAACAGTTTATTAAACATACGTATAGAAAGAGTCCTTGTTGGAAACAGTCTATTAAACATATATACAGAAGTGTCCGTGCTGGAAACAGCCTATTAAACATAGCTACATGAAGTGTCCATGCTGGGAACAGTCTATTAAACATAGCTACATGAAGTGTCCTTGGTGGGAACAGTGTTAAAAATGGCTACAGAAAGTGTCCTTGGTGGGAACATTCTATTAAACATAGTTACAAAAAGTGTCCATGCTGGGAACAGTTTATTAAACATAGCTACATGAAGTGTCCTTGGTGGGAACAGTCTGTTATAAATGGCTACAGAAAGTGTCCTTGGTGGGAACATTCTATTAAACATAGCTACAAAAAGTGTCCATGCTGGGAACAGTCTATTAAACATAGCTACATGAAGTGTCCATGCTGGGAACAGTCTATTAAACATAGCTACATGAAGTGTCCTTGGTGGGAACAGTCTGTTAAAAATGTCTACAGAAAGTGTCCTTTGTGGGAACATTCTATTAAACATAACTACAAAAAGTGTCCATGCTGGGAACAGTCTATTAAACATAGCTACATGAAGTGTCCTTGGTGGGAACAGACTGTTAAAAACGGCTACAGAAAGTGTCCTTGGTGGGGACATTCTATTAAACATAGCTACAGAAAGTGTCCTTGGTGGGAACAGTTTATTAAACATACGTATAGAAAGAGTCCTTGTTGGAAACAGTCTATTAAACATATATACAGAAGTGTCAGTGCTGGAAATAGCCTATTAAACATAGCTACAAAAAGTGTCCATGCTGGGAACAGTCTATTAAACATAGCTATATGAAGTGTCCTTGGTGGGAACAGTCTGTTAAAAATGGCTACAGAAAGTGTCCTTGGTGGGAACATTCTATTAAACATAGCTACATGAAGTGTCCTTGGTGGGAACAGTCTGTTAAAAAATGGCTACAGAAAGTGTCCTTGGTGGGAACATTCTATTAAACATAGCTACAAAAAGTATCCATGCTGGGAAAAGTCTATTAAACATAGCTACATGAAGTGTCCATGCTGGGAACAGTCTATTAAACATAGCTACATAAAGTGTCCTTGGTGGGAACAGTCTGTTAAAAATGTCTACAGAAAGTGTCCTTGGTAGGAACATTCTATTAAACATAACTACAAAAAGTGTCCATGCTGGGAACAGTCAATTAAACATAGTTACATGAAGTTTCCTTGGTGGGAACAGTCTGTTAAAAACGGCTACAGAAAGTGTCCTTGGTGGGGACATTCTATTAAACATAGCTACAGAAAGTATCCTTGGTGGGAACAGTTTATTAAACATACGTATAGAAAGAGTCCTTGTTGGAAACAGTCTTTTTAACATATATACAGAAGTGTCCGTGCTGGAAACAGCCTATTAAACATAGCTACAAAAAGTGTCCTTAGTGGGAACAGTCTGTTAAAAATGGCTACAGAAAGTGTCCTTGGTGGGAACATTCTATTAAACATAGCTACAGAAAGTGTCCTTGGTGGGAACAGTTTATTTAACATACGTATAGAAAGAGTCCTTGTTGGAAACAGTCTATTAAACATATATACAGAAGTGTCCGTGCTGGAAACAGCCTATTAAACATAGCTACATGAAGTGTCCATGCTGGGAACAGTCTATTAAACATAGCTACATGAAGTGTCCTTGGTGGGAACAGTCTGTTAAAAATGGCTACAGAAAGTGTCCTTGGTGGGAACATTCTATTAAACATAGTTACAAAAAGTGTCCATGCTGGGAACAGTCTATTAAACATAGCTACATGAAGTGTCCTTGGTGGGAACAGATTGTTAAAAACGGCTACAGAAAGTGTCTTTGGTGGGGACATTCTATTAAACATAGCTACAGAAAGTGTCCTTGGTGGGAACAGTTTATTAAACATACGTATAGAAAGAGTCCTTGTCGGAAACAGTCTATTAAACATATATACAGAAGTGTCCGTGCTGGAAACAGCCTATTAAACATAGCTACAAAAAGTGTCCATGCTGGGAACAGTTTATTAAACATAGCTACATAAGTTGTCCTTGGTGGGAACAGTCTGTTAAAAACGGCTACAGAAAGTGTCCTTGGTGGGAACATTCTATTAAACATAGCTACAAAAAGTGTCCATGCTGGGAACAGTCTATTAAACATAGCTACATGAAGTGTCCATGCTGGGAACAGTCTATTAAACATAGCTACATGAAGTGTCCTTGGTGGGAACAGTCTGTTAAAAATGTCTACAGAAAGTGTCCTTGGTGGGAACATTCTATTAAACATAACTACAAAAAGTGTCCATGCTGGGAACAGTCTATTAAACATAGCTACATGAAGTGTCCTTGGTGGGAACAGTCTGTTAAAAACGGCTACAGAAAGTGTCCTTGGTGGGGACATTCTATTAAACATAGCTACAGAAAGTGTCCTTGGTGGTTTGTTTGATTTGAGGTTTTACGTCCCCGTCAACACTGTAAAGGTCATTTTGGAGACGTTGCTTCCAATTTTGTGGGACTTTTACCCGACATTGAGATGAAATGACATCTCAAGCCCTGTCGCCCAAAGAAACCAATAGGGTTTATTAGCATGGACGGTCCGCCTCGCACTGCGGTTCCTGGACAGGCTTGCTGTGTGTATCACTTGTGTCTTTTAATTTTGGATGGCCATATGGCCATTTTGTGGGAAAGTAACTGTCCATATGGCCTTCCTTTGTTTAGATTTCAATTATGGTCTGGTCGCTTAATGTTTGTGTTTCTTTCCCTTTGGTGTCTTTTATGGATGGAGTAAGTTAATTGTATCAATTCCTGATCTTTGTTTTACTTCTACTTTAGATCCTCTAAGCGGTTTACCAGTACTAGTGTGCAGGCCGGATTCAGCTCTGCGTGGAAGCATCATGCAGCCCATATATTTCTTCAAGCCCCTATGGGCGGGGGCTTGTGTCCTTGGTGGGAACAGTTTATTAAACATACGTATAGAAAGAGTCCTTAATGGAAACAGTCTATTAAACATATATACAGAAGTGTCCGTGCTGGAAACAGCCTATTAAACATAGCTACAAAAAGTGTCCATGCTGGGAACAGTCTATTAAACATAGCTATATGAAGTGTCCTTGGTGGGAACAGTCTGTTAAAAATGGCTACAGAAAGTGTCCTTGGTGGGAACATTCTATTAAACATAGCTACATGAAGTGTCCTTGGTGGGAACAGTCTGTTAAAAATGGCTACAGAAAGTGTCCTTGGTGGGAACATTCTATTAAACATAGCTACAAAAAGTGTCCATGCTGGGAACAGTCTATTAATCATAGCTACATGAAGTGTCCATGCTGGGAACAGTCTATTAAACATAGCTACATAAAGTGTCCTTGGTGGGAACAGTCTGTTAAAAATGTCTACAGAAAGTGTCCTTGGTGGGAACATTCTATTAAACATAACTACAAAAAGTGTCTATGCTGGGAACAGTCTATTAAACATAGCTACATGAAGTTTCCTTGGTGGGAACAGTCTGTTAAAAACGGCTACAGAAAGTGTCCTTGGTGGAGACATTCTATTAAACATAGCTACAGAAAGTATCCTTGGTGGGAACAGTTTATTAAACATACGTATAGAAAGAGTCCTTGTTGGAAACAGTCTATTTAACATATATACAGAAGTGTCCGTGCTGGAAACAGCCTATTAAACATAGCTACAAAAAGTGTCCTTAGTGGGAACATTCTGTTAAAAATGGCTACAGAAAGTGTCCTTGGTGGGAACATTCTATTAAACATAGCTACAGAAAGTGTCCTTGGTGGGAACAGTTTATTAAACATACGTATAGAAAGAGACCTTGTTGGCAACAGTCAATTAAACATATATACAGAAGTGTCCGTGCTGGAATCAGCCTATTAAACATAGCTACAAAAAGTGTCCATGCTGGAAACAGTCTATTAAACATAGCTACATGAAGTGTCCTTGGTGGGAACAGTCTGTTAAAAACGGCTACAGAAAGTGTCCTTGGTGGGGACATTCTATTAAACATAGCTACAAAAAGTGTCCTTGGTTGGAACAGTTTATTAAACATACGTATAGAAAGAGTCCTTGTTGGAAACAGTTTATTAAACATATATACAGAAGTGTCCGTGCTGGAAACAGCCTATTAAACATAGCTACAAAAAGTGTCCATGCTGGGAACAGTCTATTAAACATAGCTACATGAAGTGTCCTTGGTGGGAACAGTCTGTTAAAAATGGCTACAGAAAGTGTCCTTGGTGGGAACATTCTATTAAACATAGCTACAAAAAGTGTCCATGCTGGGAACAGTTTATTAAACATAGCTACAAAAAGTGTCCATGCTGGGAACAGTCTATAAAACATAGCTACATGAAGTGTCCATGCTGGGAACAGTCTTTTAAAAACGGCTACAGAAAGTGTCCTTGGTGGGAACATTCTATTAAACATAGCTACAAAAAGTGTCCATGCTGGGAACAGTCTATTAAACATAGCTACAGAAAGTGTCCTTGGTGGGAACAGTCTGTTAAAAATGGCTACAGAAAGTGTCCTTGGTGGGAACATTCTATTAAACATAGCTACAAAAAGTGTCCATGCTGGGAACAGTTTATTAAACATAGCTACAAAAAGTGTCACTGCTGGGAACAGTCTATTAAACATAGCTACATGAAGTGTCCTTGGTGGGAACAGTCTGTTAAAAACGGCTACAGAAAGTGTCCTTGGTGGGAACATTCTATTAAACATAGCTACAAAAAGTGTCCATGCTGGGAACAGTCTATTTAACATAGCTACATGAAGTGTCCATGCTGGGAACAGTCTTTTAAACATAGCTACATGAAGTGTCCTTGGTGGGAACAGTCTGTTAAAAATGTCTACAGAAAGTGTCCTTGGTGGGAACATTCTATTAAACATAACTACAAAAAGTGTCCATGCTGGGAACAGTCTATTTAACATAGCTACATGAAGTGTCCTTGGTGGGAACAGTCTGTTAAAAACGGCTACAGAAAGTGTCCTTGGTGGGGACATTCTATTAAACATAGCTACAGAAAGTGTCCTTGGTGGGAACAGTTTATTAAACATACGTATATAAAGAGTCCTTGTTGGAAACAGTCTATTAAACATATATACAGAATTGTCCGTGCTGGAAACAGCCTATTAAACATAGCTACAAAAAGTGGCCCATGCTGGGAACAGTCTATTAAACATAGCTACATGAAGTGTCTTTGGTGGGAACAGTCTGTTAAAAATGGCTACAGAAAGCGTCCGTGGTGGGAACATTCTATTAAACATATCTACAAAAAGTGTCCATGCTGGGAACAGTCTATTCAACATAGCTACATGAAGTGTCCATGCTGGGAACAGTCTATTAAACATAGCTACATGAAGTGTCCTTGGTGGGAACAGTCTGTTAAAAATGTCTACAGAAAGTGTCCTTGGTGGGAACATTCTATTAAACATAACTACAAAAAGTGTCCATGCTGGGAACAGTCTATAAAACATAGCTACATGAAGTGTCCTTGGAGGGAACAGTCTGTTAAAAACGGCTACAGAAAGTGTCCTTGGTGCGGACATTCTATTAAACATAGCTACAGAAAGTGTCCTTGGTGGGAACAGTTTATTAAACATACGTATAGAAAGAGTCCTTGTTGGAAACAGTCTATTAAACATATATACAGAAGTGTCCGTGCTGGAAACAGCCTATTAAACATAGCTACAAAAGGTGTCCTTAGTGGGAACAGTCTGTTAAAAATGGCTACAGAAAGTGTCCTTGGTGGGAACATTCTATTAAACATAGCTACAGAAAGTGTCCTTGGTGGGAACAGTTTATTAAACATACGTATAGAAAGAGACCTTGTTGGAAACAGTCTATTAAACATATATACAGAAGTGTCCGTGCTGGAAACAGCCTATTAAACATAGCTACAAAAAGTGTCCATGCTGGGAACAGTCTATTAAACATAGCTACAGAAAGTGTGCTTGGTGGAAACTTCTTATTAAATATACGTATAGAAAGTGTCCTTGTTGGAAACAGTCTATTAAACATACCAACAGAAGTATCCGTGCTGGGAACAATATATTAAACATACCTACAGAAAGTGTCCTTGATGGGAACAGTCTATTAAACATAGCTACAGAAAGTGTCCTTGCTGGGAACAGACTATGAAGCGTACTACAGAAAGTGTTCGTGGTGGGAACAGTCTTTTAAATATACCTACAGAAAGTGTCCATGCTAGGACCAGTCTTTTAATGAAAGCTTTAGAAAGTGTCCGTGCTGGAAAATGTCTACTAACCATAACTACGAAAAGTGTCCTTGGTGGGAACAGTCTATTTAACATACCTATATAATTGTCCGGGCTGGGAACAGTCTATAAACATACCTAAAGAAGTGTCTGTGCTTGGAACAGTCTATAAAACATACCTACAGAAACTGTCCTTGGTGGGAACAGTCTATTAAACATACCTATATAAATTGTCCTTGCTGGGAACAATCTATTAAAGGAGTCCATGTATGGAATCCACCAATCGCTAAAAACAATTGCAGGAAATTGTTCAAATGTCTAGTTTGCTTTAAATCATGTATATTAAATAAGGCTAAAAGGGATGCCCTTTGAGAACCATGAACCATGAACGCATTCAAAAACGAAAATAGCAGAATCCATTTGTTGTTTGGGCCAGACAAGCTTGTTTCGGCCATCAAGGCCTCATCAGTAGCCCTAAAAGAAATGCTGAAAACGAGTATCAGCGGTTACGAGTATCAGCGTAAAACGTGGAAAATGACGTTGAAAGTTGACGTTACGTCAGAAGAAATTTCCAGTTTAATTTAACGTCATGCGGCAAATTTTGTTTACGGATTATTTTGCTCCAGACAAGTGGAAAGTGCATGGATTTGTATGCGGTTTGTAGCCTGCTTCCACAATAGAATAATTTTTGTCTTTTAGCCAGAATGTTTCTTTTGTAAGGACTAATTGATTTTTAATTAGCTGGGTTAAATGCTTCTTTAAATGGACATTTTAATGACTCCTTTGATATTCATTTGGGATCACGATACAATAAAAAACATCCCTTCGAATTCAACGTTGTTCTTCTTCTTTGTCCTGATGCAAAATAAATAGATGACTGACGGATGTTTTTAAGGTAACCGGGCCCCAAGGGCACATAGGGGCTACCCCCAGTTCGCCAGCTGGGATTAGTTGGAGGTACTGCTCTTTTCCCTAGGCTGCCAATATGCTGACTCCTGTCTGCTTGACAGTTATCAGCTAGCCGATTGGGAGTTAGGTGACTTCATTCGCGGATTGTTGTTGTTTTCCAATTTCCCCGTGTCGCGGGTCGTCAGCTGGTGGGGTCCCAGGGAACGAATCTATGCTGGCACTACACCGTAGCCGTTCGGTGGTACCCCTATTCCCCGTTGCCGGTGAACAGGGAGACCATCGCTCGGCTCCAGTCCCGTCCGTCCATGTTTGTCGTCTCAGGTGTCTCCGAGCCCACGGGCATCCCCTTGCCCTGTAGCCAATCGCCGAGCTCCGTCCTGAGAGGTTTGTGAAACGGTGCCGTGACCTTTCCAGGTCTCGGTGGGGCTTATATTTTGTCTTCCCGTTTACTTCAGGAGTACATGTGTCCTGTCGCTAAAGGGCATCTTTAAATGTAGGCGTTTCTGGGCTAGGCGTGCTTCATATTTCAAGGGCTGTGGATATGTTGCACAGTTCCAATGTGAGCCTTTGTTTTTGTGCAACATAGTTTAGTTGTAGTAATTTGGAACTCCATTCTAAAGGTTTGGCTGCGTGATTGCACTGCGTTTAAGTTATAGCAGTGCTGTGCCTTGGGTTTTTGCGGTTTGCCGCAAAGGGGTGTGGGTTGTTTTGTGTAACAGGGTAGGCTCCGAGTTTGAACTTATCATTAAGGGGATCGTTTAGCAGTTAATTTTGTTTGAAAGTTTCATTGCGATTTGGAAGACGTTTCTAAAGATTGCTATACACGTTTCCATGTTACGTGTTATGCACCTTATATTCAATCAGGGGATTCGAGACAAAGTTTTTTAGCCATTTTGTGGTGCTTATTTGCACCACAAAATTGTAGAGTCCATCCATTTCTTTCTTCTAGCTTGTAGCTTCAGCCGCATCTACACCCTCACGCCAGCACCATGTCTATGGATGTCGTCTACGCTTTTTGTATCAATTTTGATATTGGTATTTTTTTTTTTTATTATTTTTTTGGTTTGATTTTTGCATATTGTTTTAACGTATGTACATTTTTACATTATTTGGTCTGTGCCCCCAGCTTATTGAGTATATATGCGGGCGGATGTGGAAGTTAGGAAAATGTGGTGCCCTCCTCCACGTAGGATGTCATATTCTGTGGGACCGTAAGTGGGTCATTCTGAGTCGCCATGTTTACATGTCATTATCGCATCCTACTTGAAGGAAGGCACCATAGGAGGAATTGTATTCCTACCTAGTCGTTTGAGGGCCCGAGATATCGTGTGCCGATCTCGTTAGCAATGCAGTTAGTACAAATTCATAGGTCGCTTACAAGCGTCCGCCTGCGCATGTGCGCAGTCGAGCACTCCTATGCGATCTTGTTTTATGTGTCATATTTACAGTTAACAATGTTTGAAATCGCTTTTTGGGAACTAAACTCTTCTTCTTCTTCTTCTATCTCCAGATTTTTGATCTCTCTTTTCCTATACTATCCTCTCTACGGGATTCCTACTCTACAACTATTCTACAACTATCGCTTTATCTACCTAATTGAGCATTGCGTGGGTGGATGTATGTTGTTTTAGTTTTGCGTGGGTGGTTGTGTGTTGATGCCCTCCTTCAGGGTCGCGCTAAGTCAGGCCCTAGTTAGTTAGTTTATTTCCCTTATCTGTATAAATATATGGTCGTCTTGACCGTCCGTTTTAATTACGGTCATGGCGCGATTTGCTGAATTTTGGTGATTCTTATGTTAAACGACAAGGGCAGTACCGAGGGCTGTTTGATGTACCAGGCGAGGTTCGGTTTTTCGGCCATGGTGGTATGCGCGTGGCGAGCTATGATGTTGACTTGTGGGACAGCGTTTCATATTTTCCGAAGGCAAAGTTGGGACAGCGATGGCCGCCTCCACAGGCACTATTATAGGGACCGTATTCATTTGTCAAGAGAGGGACAGAAGCAATACCATGTGTGCTTAGAGAGAGCCTTCCTGTGATTTTTCTGCTAGTCAGGTGTTTATAAAAGGGTCCTTTTGTGGCCCCCAGATCATTCCGTTTGGATAACCTTGTAATGTACATCCTTTATTCGAAAGCGAAAAAAAAAAAAAAAAAGAAAAACAAAGAGATGTGATAAGGCCTATTGTTTCTTATTTCTGTCCCACTAATCTATGTGCATTCCTGAATGAGAGCCTTTTGTTTGCTAGTGTGTTGGTGTGCCGTTCTCCTTTGGGTTGTGTGGCTCTCGATCAGCCAGGATTTTGACGCAACGCTGCTCAGTGCCAAAGTCCTGACACCGCAAACCCCAGCGTTACATCTCGTCCTGATTTCCCGTTTGCCTTCCCCACTCCGGAGAGGCCGGGCGATGGATTTTCCTTGTGATGGATCCATGCCCAGTTCCGACGTGTTCTCGTGTGATCCTATTTCGGGCAGTGTGGCTCCCGATCAGCTAGGATTTTGGTGCAGCGCTCATAAGTGCAAAGCCAGTGGGCCGCAACCACAACGCTATACCTCGTCTTAACCTCTCGCTTGCCACACCCCTTTGGAGGGTGGGTCGGGGCTATGGATTTTCCTTGTGGTGGGTCCATGCCCCGTTCTGTTATGGTCTTCTCACAGTGATCCAGGGATCGCTGTCACCGTTAGGCACTCCTAAGTGCAAAGCCGAGGCCGCAAACCACAGTGCCTACCGTTGACTTTGTTCCCCTTTTTGCCGTGAGACGGCCGCCCTTTGATCACTACGCTCCTTTTTGGTTGGTAGCGTCTAAGGTGCGGTTAAATCATTTATTGTTTCTGAAATCGGGTCGGTAACGGTTTTGGTTTCAGGCATGCTTGTGTGTAACCTCGTACGGGGTGTGTCTCTCGTAACAGTGCAATAAATTTAGTCTGCGCCCTTAGCTTTCCCCTATATTTTGTCCAGGTAGTTTGTTTTCTCAAAGAAATTGAAAACCGCGTCCCTCATTTCCTGTGACATTAGATTGAGCAAAGCAATCGCGTTTATCTCCCCTTGGTATCCTAGTGCTGTCAGTTTTAGTTCCCTCCTAGCGGGGCCGTTCGCGGACTTGACTTGATAGATTTTGTAAGGTAACCGGGCGCTAAAAGCACATAGGGGCTTCGCGGAGGACCGCAACTTACTATTAGTATCAAAATAATTTCAACTATGAAAAGGTTCATTACCAGCAAATATTTTGTCACCAATACAAACTGGAATAGATTCATAAAACTTTATGTTAGGCATATTTTTATGTATTTTTTAATTGAAATCCTTTAATCAAAATTAAAGTGATTAACCAAACTATTGCAAAATATGCAGAGTGTTGATTTTTTTTTTTTTTTGTTTGTTTTGATTTGTTACGCCCCTTGAAAGTCTTATAAATAACTTAGTATGACACGCCAACTATTCAACAAAAATGCGAGGCGTTATCAAATTTCATAACAGTCATAAAAATAAATAACTTTTAATAAACGACGACTGTTATTCGCTTGACCCAAATGAAGAGAATAGAACACGATACATTTAAATTAATATGCAAAGATAACGCAAATTTTACGGTTTTCTGTATCAACTGCTAATTTCCAGTGTCCCCACCACGGACACTTTGTTCCGGCGAACGACTGTTCCCACGAGCGACATCATGTTGTGTGTTGCAAATATACCCTACTCCATCGTTGAGCAAATGAAGGATCCAGCGACCGCTTATCTTCGTAACCTTAAGAAACAGGTTTTCGCAGCTTTGCACGGCCCGCAACCAGTAAAAAACAGAGATTTTCTAAAGAACATAACTGATCAATAACAAAACCAATAAAAACAGCAGCAACCAAAATTGATCGCAACGCTCAAGAGGTTTCGAACACCCCGAATGATCGAGGTGCCCGGATTTTTTTTTTCGGAAAACAGTGTAGTCCCTGATCATACGTCGCACTGCAAACAAATTGAAAATTGGTTCTGACAAGAGTGATGGACAGACCATCACGGGAAACAAGTCTTCAAAAATATGTTGTCTCCCAGAACTTGTTTGTTTGTATTGGAGTTTAACGGCCCAGCCAACACTTTTTTTGTCATTTTTGAGCCGGTCAGTTTACCTAGCCACACTTTTACTGGACAAGCTTATACTATAGGCTTAACTATAAATACATTTTTGACAACGGCATTATGTAGAAGTCGTGGCCAAGTGGTTAATGTGATGCACTACGAATCTCACAAAAATTATACCGCCCAACGTAAAATCCCAACTAAAGGCGATTTACCTAAAACACGGACGAGTCCAAAATTAAAAGTGCAGTCACGTCTCACTGCATTTTGAAAGACTTTTATTTATATATAGTGGCCCCGTCAAGCGATTTTGGTACTTATCGCCTATGCGAGCAGCGAAGGTTCAGGCGAGCCTGCACATCCGCGCAGTCTCGCCAGAACCTTCGCTGCTCGCTCATACAAGCAGTGAATCAAGAGGAACTTCAGACAGAAAGCCGTATCCCTGGCCCCTCTGAATGGCTGGGCATGCGCTGTTAAAATTTGTCATGACGGAACGCTCGAAGACACAAATTCGCTCGGCGGGGCTCATATATAAAACGATATCTATATATGGACAAATCTCGTGCAGCCAACGAAGCGGCTAACGGAAGGGGCGTTGACCATGCAAAGCAGTAGAGTGAAGACAGTCAAAAGAATGAAATGAGCCCCGCCAAGCGAATTTGTGTCTTCGAGCGTTCCGTCATGACAAATTTTAACTGCGCATGCCCAGCCATTCAGAGGGACCAGGGATATGGTTTTCTGTCTGAAGGTTCCTCTTGATTCACTGCTTGAATGAGCGAGCAGTGAAGGTTCTGGCGAGCCTGCGCGGATGCGCAGGCTCGCCTGAACCTTCGCTGCTCGCATAGGCGATAAGTACCAAAATCGCTTGACGGGGCCCAAATACGTTGTTTTAGTGAGCAAACCTTTAGTTCAGACAATGCAGATCTACGCCTTTGATCTATCATTGTTAAAATACCCCGTCCAATGCGACTTTCTGTTTGAATCTCAAATGTGCACATTGTGAGCATGCCCGACATAATTATCCTTCAGTCAAGAACTGAACAGACGCCAAAATCGACAAACCACACCATCAAGGCGGTGCTTGTGGATATTCAAAATTTCGCACAAACTTGAAATTGTAGAAATTTCCATCTGATTACAGCTCTGTTCAGATAACTTATGGGCATGAAACCTTTTTGAGAAGTTGGCGGGGCATCTCCCCTACAACTTTCTCGCTGAATGTGTTGATCAAAAATCTGAAATAAAGAAGTTATCGCCGAAAAACGCGGAATAAAAGATAAAAAAAAAACAACAACAAAAAAAAACGTCTTTAGAAGCATTGTACTATCCAAGAAGCGAACATTTGTTTGTTTGAGTTAAGGTTTAACGGCCCCGTCAACACTGTATAGATCATTTTGGAGTCGTTGCTTCCAATTTTGTGGGACTTTTACCCGACACTGAGATGAAATGGCATCTCAATTCCTGCCCCCGAGTGATACTAATAGGGTTTAAAAACACGGACAGGCCGACTCACACAGCTTTTTCTGGGCTGGCTTAGATCATATAAACGGATTACCAGTACTCGTGTGCGGGTCGGTTTCAGCTCTAAGTGGAAGCATCATGTAGCCCATCGATTTCTTCAAGCCCCGATGGGCGGGGGCCGTAGAAGCGAATATAAAGGTGTTGATAAGACGACGTTGGCGCGCAGGCTGATCTGTACCATAGCTGTTCAGGAATGGTGTAACACAGGTTTTCTAGTGATGTAGATCATTTGGGCCCCATCAAGCGATTTTGGTACTTATCGCCTATGCGAGCAGCGAAGGTTCAGGCGAGCCTGCGCATCCGCGCAGTCTCGCCAGAACCTCCGCTGCTCGCTCATACAAGCAGTGAATCAAGAGAAACCTTCAAACAGGAAGCCATATCCCTGGCCCCTCTAAATGGCTGGGCATGCGCAGTTAAAATTTGTCATGACGGAATGCTCGAAGACACAAATTCGCTTGGCGGGGCTCATTTCATTTATGGTTGCCACAAAACACATACCACTAGTGTGACATCTGAGTACCCTCGAGGATCTGGTTCGGAGCATGGAAGGGGTGATACAGCTCTTCTCTGTGATTTCGACCTTTTCTTTGGGTCTCTCCTCTTTGGTACTGCTCCTCGAAGGCTTGACGTCACATCTGAATCCTTCCGCGGAGTTCCAGGGTCGTCAGACATTATTCTGTGAAAAGTTTATAGACTGGGCAAAAAGCGAAAAGCCATTACGAGAACACGCCTATAAAATACATTGCAAATTTTACCGCCAAAAATCTAAAAATTTAAGAAGAAAAATTGTGATATTTTTCTTATTTCGGCTCAAAATATAGATTGTGGATACTCGTTAGAACCGCCTTAACGTTAGAACCGCCTCATTCTATATTTTAGAGCAGAAACAAGAAAAAAGGTTTACCCCTGTAAACCCCAATTTTTCTAAATAAAAATGGGGTCCAATGGGATCAGAATTATAAGGCGTGTTTTCGTAATGGGGTCTAGGAACATATGCGCGAAGTCCCAACAAGCATGAGTATCCACTTAATTGTTATACAGCATGCTCTGTTTGAAGCATGGAACTTTGGGCCAAAGGATACCCATACAGCACACAACGAAGACTGTGATCAGACTGCGCATGCGCAGTCTGATCACAGTCTTCGTTGTGCGCACATGCTCGAAGGTATCTTTCGCTTGGCGCGGTCCGTCGAGTTGCAGTAGCCCCACCCCTCCTCTGAATCTTTCACAAGCTCTCTCACAACTTTGGTCACGTGTGAAAAATCTAAATTATGTTTGTTTGATTGTTTGAGGTTTAACGTCCCCGTCAACACTAAATAGGCCATATTGGAGACATTGCTTCCAATTTTGCGGGACTTTTATCCGACATTGAGATTAATGACATTTCAAGCCCTGTCGCCCAATGAAACCAATAGGATTTATAAGCATGGACGGCCCGACTCGCAGTGAATATTCATAATAGGGTCGCATAAAAGGATACTAACTCCTGAAATGGACTTCTGTCAAATAGGTTAAATGCCCACCCAGGGGATTTTCAACTCTCAATAAAGGCTCAATGGTACAAAAATGACCCGCCCCTAAATCTGAATTGTATCTAAATCTTATTCCCTGGTACAAGTCCCATACCCATCCCTAACCCCCACCCAGCGCCTCCAGATCGTCTCGTTGACAAATGTATTATAAGTAAACCCACTACATAAAGAAGAGTAAGTACAAAGGAAGGCCCTAAATATATCGGTGGGGGGGGGGGGGGGGGGGGAGGGGGGAGGGGGGGGAGGGGGGGGGGGGGAATCTGTAAGATCAAACTTCGATGGCTCGAACATAGTTTAGTCAAGGTTTTTTGTGTTTTGTTTTGTTTGTTTGTTTGTTTGTTTTTATGTTGTTGTTTTTTTTTTCATCCGTAAAGTACTGGTATTTTTCTTCTTTATCACTGAGGCGCTTCTAATGAGTACCCACAACGTATGTTTTTGTGCAGAAATAAGAAAAATAATATGTGGATACCCTCTCCTATCTGGGGCTATGCTCGAACATACACAGAACCATGAAAATTCGATGTCATGAGGCATAAACGCATTTTGTTTTTTGTTTGATTTGAGGTTTAACGTCCCCGTCAACACTGTAAAAGTCATTTTGGAGACGTTGCTTCCAATTTTGTGGGACTTTTACCCGACATTGAGATGAAATGACATCTCAAGCCCTGTCGCCCAATGAAACCAATAGGGTTTATTAGCATGGACGGTCCGCCTCGCACCCCGCTTCCTGGACAGGCTTAGATCCTCTAAGCGGTTTACCAGTACTAGTGTGCGGGCCGGATTCAGCTCTGCGTGGAAGCATCATGCAGCCCATATATTTCTTCAAGCCCCTATGGGCGGGGGCTTCATAAACGCATTAACTAACCCATTTAGTACCAGATACCCCAAAACGGGTATTTGGCAAATAGTACAGGCCCAGATCAGACACCGCAGAACGCGGCGTCTGATCAGGGCCTACACTGTTTGCAAAAAGTTAAGCCATTTTCCTAATAAATTTTGCAGAAATAACAACCTGACACCCCTAAATTTTGAAATGGACTCCGGCTATATATAAGGAGGACGACTCCATTTGGTACAAAAAGGGCTAAGGGAAAACTTTTGGAAGTTTGACAAAAAAGTAACATGTATATTGTAGGCTCCGCCCATCGGGGCTTGGAGGAATAGATTTGGCTGCAATGTGCTTGCACACAGAGCTGAAACCGACAGCACATGAGTACTGGTAAACCGCTTAGAAGGTCTAAGCCTGCCCAGGCAAAGTGGTGCGAGTCTGACCGTCCATGCATATAAACTTTATTGGTTTCATTGGCGGCGGGGCTTGAAATGGCATTTTATCTCAGTGTCGGGTATAAGTCCAACACAATTGGAAGCAATATCTCCAAATGTGTGTGTGTGTGTGAATTCGGGTTTAACGTCGCTTTCAACAATTTTTCAGTCATATCACGACGGAGCAATATCTCCAAAATGACCTAAATGTTGACGGGGACGTTAGACCCCAATTCAAACAAAAACATGTATATTGAACATAACCATCGTGGCGATTGAAATGAGCATACACTGCATACATCTTCAAATAAAAGCATCACGAAAACACACCTATATAATTCTGACCCCCTTAAACCCCACTTTTATAGAGTAAAACTGGATTTTGCAGGGGACGCATTTTTTGTTTTATGTCTGCTCAAAACATAGATTGTGGGTACTTGTTAGAACCCTGTCACCAAGGCCATTCTAACGATTACCCACAATCTATGTTTTGAGCAGAAAAATGAAAAATTTGTTTTTTTTTTTGTTTTTTTTTTATCTGAAAAAAAAAATTGTTTTTGATGGTAAATTTTTCAATATATTCAAATAGGCGTGTTTTCATAATGCAATATTATCCTGGATGACATCTGAAGAACGAACGAACTGTATGGCCTGCTTTTTATCTTTAAATGCATCACGAAAACATGCCTATATAATTTTGACACCCTTGAACCTCACTTTTATTTAGTGAAACTGGGGGTTACAGGGGTAAACCTTATTTTTGTTATTTCTGCTCTGAAATATAGATTGTGGGTATTCGTTAGAACCGCCTCGATGAGGCGGTTCTAACGAGTATCCACAATCTATATTTTGAGCAAACGTAAGAAACATATCACAGATTTTATCTTAAAACTTTCATTTTTCCGGTGATAAAATAAACAATGCATTTGTATAGGGTGTTTACCTAATGTGTACAATCAACTTTGGCCGGCTTCGGTAGCTCAGTCGGATGCGTGTCTGACTGGTGATCAGGAGGACGCGGGTTCGATACCTGCCGGGGTCGGTAACATTCTTTCGTAGAGATTGATCATGAAATCTTTTCTACGGTCATTCTATCCCTTCCGCTGATTCAAGAAAGGCAGTTGTCAGTTTCTGCGAAAGAGTGTGCACCGCACTGGTTAACCGTGCAAAGAAAAAGTGTGGATAGTTTCAAACTGACCGGCTGTTCATTGTGCCGTTCAACTTCAAAACAAACCAACAATCAACTTGGTTTGGTTAATGGGGAATAGATACATCTTCAGGGGAGGCAACTCCTGCAAAAGTATTTTTGTCTCCCATGTCAATAGGGGTCAACTCTTAAAGGAAATAATTTGCTACTTTGTATTCCCGAGGAGCAAATTCTTTCCTTTAAAAATGGATTTGCTCCTGACAAGCAAATTCTTTCCTTTAAGAGTAAATCCCTTTTTTCAGTGGGACAGGGCTTATAGGAAAGCGAACAGGAAGTCCCGAAAGTTGTCTACCTTTGAAAAATGGTGGAAAAATATGCCAGGTGTTCCCATTCCCCTTAAGACCACCTTCTCAGACCACCGTTTCAAAAAGTGAAGTTCATCAGGTTAACCCTTGTCCTGCTGAGCCCGGATATGCCTTATCTTTGAAACAATGTAGATCCAGATCAGATGGCTTCTGAAGAAGCCATCTGATCAGGATCTTTTTTGTTTGCCAATCAGTTGCAATAATTTGCATCAAGTAATCTGATTGGCTGATAATCAGTAGTGGGTGTGACATATTTAAATATTCAGCAGGACAAGGGTTAATTAACATGTCAGTGTAATGACCAACTAAACACCACTTTATACACAAAAAGTGAGGGTTACAGGGGTATGCACAGTTGAGCCGGCGCATGACAAAACCTACAATAAGACATGTGCGCCCATCGAAGACTCATATCTGCCAGCGCATCAATATAGTCTAACCAGAGACTTCTCTTGCTGCATGAAGGAGCATATGGCCCTAAGCTATCCTTAGAGCGCACAACGAAGACTTTGATCAGCCTGCGCGAATGCGCAGGATGATCTGAGTCTTCGTTGTGCCCACGTCATATTGTAGGTTTAGACGTGCGCTGGCTCAATTTTCTTCAGTTTTGCTATAAATGTAGATACACGTCAGAACCACTTCAATGGGGCGGTTCTAACGAGCCCCGACATCCTATATTTGACCAGAAAGAAAATAGATTTCAAAATATTCATCTAAATAATGCTAGTTCGGTTGTTGTTTTCCAGTTTCCCCGTGTCGCGGGTCGTCAGCTGGTGGGGTCCCAGTGAACGAATCCATGCTGGCACTACACCGTAGCCGTTCGGTGGTACCCCTATCCCCCGTTGTCGGTGAATAGGGAGACCATCGCTCAGCTCCAGCCCAATGCTAATTCTAGATATATAATCGTAATTTTACCGGCCCCGATAGCTCAGTTGGTAGAGTGTCCGCTCCGGGGAACGGGAGGTCTCGGGTTCGATCCCGGGCCGCGACATACCAAAGAGGTTAAAAATGGTACTAGCTGCTCCTCGCTTGGCACTCAGATTTACGGGGTAGAGCTAGGACTGGTCGATCCAGTGTCAGGATAATGTGACTGGGTGTGGTATCATGTAATGTGTCTGGGACACGATACTTCAGTGAGGCAGCACTATAAACGTGAGCATTGAGCTCCCTGTCGCAACCAGACACCGTCGTGATATGACTGAAAAATTGTTGAAAGCGACGTTAAACCCGAATTCACACACACACACACACACACACACATAATCGTAATTTTAGTATCGTAATGGTCGGCCATGTTGGTCGATTCTGTACCAGTGCTATCAAAATCATGACCGTTTGGTGATGAGGCAAAATCCCATGGGTGGTCGCCTCACAAACTGAAATATACGACTCATTTTCTTGTTTTAATGGAAATTAGGTAGTTATATATTTAGCATAACTGCATGTACTTTCGATTTTCTAAAATAAATAATTCCTTACCGTTTAATAATGCTTACCTATTTAAACTATATTTTCTCTCCAGCAACAAAAAATACTTCCCCACTTTTTACATCTTGTGTACAGTTGTCAAGGAGTCACCATATCACATATTAGTTTATTATTTTTATTTGGGCACGTACATAACAAAACCTTCAAACTTTCACATACTACCAGAGGCCTAGATAAGGTTTTGCATCCACACATTCTGACCAGACGTTTTCGCCGTTTGCATGAACTTTCTACAGTCTCCAAGCAGAACGTCTAGCCAGACTGATCAGCCTATGCCTGTGCCAGCACGTGCTAGTCTGAGTTTTCACTGGTCGCGCATGCAATCTTGAATGTATTATTTCATGTGTTCCGTCTCATTTACGATTTACTAACATGCAAATTTACAGCCGATGAATTTCATATTTATATATGTGTTAATCCTGTTCAGCTTTCAATCAGCTTTCAATGGTGCTTATAACATTTTATTGACCTCTTTTGGGATACCAAACGTGAATGGACTAATAAAAAGTTATTAACACCCTGTCTGTGTAGATAATCGTAGTATGCAAACAGTGTAGATCCAGATGAGACGGCACATGCATGTATTATATATGAAAAAAAAAGTTTTACCCCTACAAACCACAGTTTTACTATATAGAAGTGTGGTTCAAGGGGGTTACTATTAGTCCCATACCTGGAGGCATAATGGAGATAACTGTGGGATATCTTTTCGTTGTTCTTAATTAGAAATATATGTTGTGTATTTCCTAGAATCGCCTCATCGAGGCGATTCTAATGAGTACGCACAGCATACATTTGTAAGATAAGTCAGGCATGTTAATCAAGCCATCGGTGTTCGAGTCATCGAAGTTCTTCTGTTTATATAAGGACAATTTATCGATTTTTTTTCTAATTTCAATTTGGAAAGGTATGCTGTGTGTACTCATTAGAATCGCCTCAATGAGGCGATTCTAATGGGTACAAACGTCAATTCTTTATGCCAAAGATCGAAAAATAATATGTATCCCCATTACGCCTCCTGACCTGTCGCTATGGTTAAACTTGAGTAGAGCGAACTTCCCATATCTCGAACAAAAATGACTCAAACACTCATGGCTGGTTTACCATATATACAGTAGAACTTCAATGGCTCGAACACCTTTGGGACCTCGAAAATCTGTTCGAGACAGGGTAGTTCGAGCCACTGAGGTTACTGTCAGGAGGCATAACGAGATACTTTTAGACATCTTTTCGGTGTTCTATAATGAAAATGTATGTTGTGTGTACTCATTAGAATCGCCTCATCCAGGCGATTCTAATGAGTACACATAGCATAAATTTGCAAGATAAAAGACCAAAATCTCCTTAATTATCCCCACTATTTCTTCTACAGCGGATTTCGCTAGGGGCTCAAGAACGGGTTCGACACATCAATGGTAAACGAGCCATCGGTGTTCGAGCCATCGAAGTTCTACTGTACTTCGAATTCATTCTTGGCTTCGGAGAGAAGTCCTCCAATACCGAGTCCTCCGTAAAGTCATCTGACCAATTAATGACACCTAAATCGGACCAACCAGTATAGCTGAGGGAAACAGTAATACCCACCGATAAATGCACGTTTGAATGCCCGGCATTTTCATCACGAGATATCCATGATTATAGCCTTCTGACAGAGGAGTGAGTGAGTGAGGTGAGTGAGTGAGTGTTTGAGTTTTACGTCTCACCAACAGCTAAGGTCATACGGAGACGGGACCTCGGTTTAAAGACTCGTCCGAAAGTCTCAAGACCCGGGATCGATCCTGCGACCCCTGGTTTACAGGCGAGTAGCATAACCACTACACCACGGAGGCTTCTATGACGGAGGAGGCTGGTGTTTAGGATACGTTCTTGTTTTACTTCGAAAATGTGTTGTCTGTACACATTGAAATCGCCTCGGTGAGGCTTTCACTATAAACTTAGTTTGTAGAAGAGGGTAAAGATTTCCCCTAATCATTCCCAGTCTGTGTGTTATGACAAACCCTCACTGACTCAGACTACCCCAGTCTCGAACAAATTTTCATAATCCCCATTGAAGTTTTAAAGCTTTAACCCTTATGCCTCTGTTTACGACAACCCCCTACCTTTGCAAACAGTGTAGATCCAGATAAGATTGCTTCTGCCATCTGATCAGGATCTACACTGACATTCATTTAGTGAATTTGTAGGAATAAATTACATAATAATAATAATAATAATAATAATAATAATAATAATAATAATAATCGACCTTATTTATAGAGGTTAACACATTTAGTAAACTAGTACTAATCTTCCATGTGGCCCTCTTTTCCTGGGTAGAAACCAGTACTACATCAAGTAATCTGGCTTAGTTCAAAATCAGAAATGAGTTTACCGGCTCAAAAATGACCTAAACAGTGTTGATCGGGCCGTTAAACACAAACACAAACAAACAAACAAAGGGATAAGCATCCGTATGTTTTCTTTGACCAGTTAACGTACTTCTCTAGTCACAGCCGCAAAACTTCAAATCAATGTTTTTCATTTGCTGTACTTGAATGAAATCTGTTTCATTCCATTTACTTCGTGATTAAATGTATTATATTGATTAACGGAATAAAAGCGTCTTTGGAAACGGAGAAAGCCTAAACAGTCTTGTAAAAATATGCCCAGCAGTGCGTGACATAAAACGAAAAATTCCAGAAACGAGGAGAGAATGGCTTGTATTGCCTTTTGGAAATTCACTTTTAACTTTTGATATGAGACAAATGCCTATTGCTTTCATTCTTTCTTCTGCATACCAGGAATTAGTCCATATGTATTGTCCCGGTTGAAAAAATAATAACGCCCGTACTTTTCGTATAGTAGTTTGTTTGAATTGAGGTTTTACATCGCCGTCAACAATATTCAGATTATTTTGGAGACATTGCTTCCAATTTTGTGCGAATTTCATCCAACAATTGAGATAAAATGATATCTCAAGCCTTGCCGCCCAAACAAACCAAAATGGTTCGTGCGTTCGTGCTCTGATGAGCATGCAACCACAAGCAAATCATGGCACTTCAGTTTATTATTATTATTATCATTATTATTATTATTATTATCTGCAACGTGAACAATTTTGCAGACCCTTTTTAGTTTTCAGCTAAGGCTCTGGGCAGATTGAGTCAACTGCGTATGCGCTTCGTTGGTGGCATCTATACCATTTCTATGCTTGAAGAAATAGATGGGCTGCATGATGCTTCCACGCAGAGCTGAAACCGACCGCACACGAGTACTGGTAATCCACTTAGAGGATCTAAGCCTGCCCAGGCAAAGCGGTGCGAGTCGGACCGTCCATGGTTATAAACCCTGAGGGTTTCCTTGGGCGACAGGGCTTGAGATGTCAATGTCGGGTAAAAGTCCCACAAAAATGGGAGCAACGTCTCCAAAATGACCTATACAGGGTTGACGGGGACGTTAAACCTCAAATCAAACAAACAAAACCATTTCTGTTGGGTTTCCTGTATCTGGTGCATCATGAAAACATGCCTATTTAATTCTGACCCCCTTGAACCCCGATTTTATATAGTAAAACTGTTGTTAACAGGGACAAACCTTATTAATATCTCATTTTTCTTCTTAAGATTTTCGTTTTATCTGTGGTAAAAATTTGCAATGTATTGTCGCGATTTGGTGTTGAGAAAACCCACAACGGTACACTGACAAACGGTGGACCTACACTGTTTGCAAAATGTTCATCCATTTTCCAAATTTTCAAAAATAACACAATCTGACATCCCTAATTTTTGAAATGGGCTTCTGTTATATAGGAGAGGATCATGGAAGATTCCATTCGGTACAGAATGGGTTAAAGGGGAATAGATACCCTAGACCTAGGGAATCAACTCCTTGAAAATATTTAGTCTCCCTTATTAGTAGGGGTTTATTATTGCAGCCCTAGTCTGACGAATTTCCTCAGAAGCAATCTATTCATTTTTTTTTGTTACAACCCTATTTATTTATTTATTAATTTTATTTATTTATTGTTGCAGCTCCGGACTGGCAATATTTCCCGAGCTTAATTTATTTATTTACTTAAATGTATGTATCTACTTATTTCATATACGTTCAGTCTCGGACCCATCAATACCATCAATCATATTGATGGGTCCGAGGTTCAGTTAAAGCCGGCCTCGGTAGCTCAGTCAGAGATGTGCGTCTGGTGATCAGGAGGACGCGGGTTCGATACCTGCCGGGGTCGGCAACATTCTTTCGTGGAGATTGATCGTGAAATCTTTTCTACGTTCATTCTTTCCCTTCCGCTGATTCAAGAAAGGCAGTTGTCAGTTTCTGGCGACCGCTTACGTATAAGCCTGTCCAGGAGAAGTCTGGATAAGTAAACTGGCCGGCTCAAAAATGACCTAAATAGTGTTGTCTGGGCCGTTAAACTCCAATACAAACAAACGTTCAGTTAGCAGAGGAGCTTACAGGGAGTCATCAGGATTGCTTCCCTTGCAGAAGATGACTGAATATATGCTAAATACATCAGTTTTCCTTAAATTAATTCATTGCTCCACCTGCGAATTTTAAATTGAAGATTAAAATTGAGCCGCATCGAGTAAAAAGGGATCTTTGAACATCATACTCAGGATAGTACACAATTAGTCAACATAATTAGCTTTGTGTCAATGACCTTCTGTACTGCGCAGTGAAGACTTCGATCAGCCTGCGCACACGAGGAGACTCAGATCATCCTGCGCATCCGCGCAGGCTGATCTGAGTCTCCGCTGGGGCACGTGCTCGAAGACCCACGTCGCGGCCAGATTGGTTTCGATAAATCAATAACTAATATTAACAAATTCCAACTTCTATTTAAACTGCACTCGAAGAAAACTTTAAGCATAAATATTGAAATGATATATAAATTCATATGCAAACGCCAATCTGTGTTGCCTGGGAAGTAACATAGTATATTTAACAATGCAGTTTAAAATGGCTAATATTGTCAATTTAACATTTTCAATGATTTCTTTTGCATGGAACAGCAAAATTAAAATATTTTAAATATTTTTGTAAGGTTAACATTATGATAAGACATCTTCAAGTGTGGCGTTGTGCATTCTTTCATATCTCAAAAGCAAATGTTTTTTGTTGTTGTTTTTTTCCCTAATGAACAATTATATAATGTTTGTCTTATTTCTGCTCCAAACATAGACTTTTGCTAATGAAATCAAAGTACTGAAAGTACTGAGAAAAGTTGATTTATGCGGAATAATTATAATGATAACAATGTCAGCTGTAGATCAAGCACGGCCCCCGCCCATAGGGGCTCGAAGACATATATGGGCTGCATGATGCTTCCACGCAGAGCTGAATCTGGCCCGCACACTGGTACTGGTAAACCACTTAGAGGATCTAAGCCTGTGCGAGGCGGACCGTCCATGCTAATAAACCCTATTGGTTTCATTGGGCGACAGGGCTTGAGATGTCATTTCATCTCAATGTCGGGTAAAAGTCCCACAAAATGGGAAGCAACGTCTCCAAAATGACCTTTACAGTGTTGACGGGGACGTTAAACCTCAAATCAAACAAAACAAACAAAAAGATCAAGCAGTTCTCTTGATATTTTGTTGACAAGGTCACAGAGGGTTAAAAATTTCGACGAAGAAAAAAATTGATTGGTTGTTTGTTTTGAGTTTACTACAGGTCAACTCTTGTGGGTCATTTTATGTAGTCTCCGAGAGAAAGGGAGAAAAGAGATAGAAGAGATAGTACAGGCGATGAAAGTGAGGGAAAGAGGAGAAAGAGAAAAATGAATGGAAGTGTAGAAACAGACAAAAAAACAAACAAAAAACAAACAAAAAAACAAAAAAAAAAAAAACACTCCCCATCTACCGGCTGCACGGAAAGCAGGCATTACCCAACTGTAAGTCAATATCAGTTTGGCGCCCCAGTGGAACAAGATACACACCACCTTTGCCTCACCCAACCACCCCACGAAGAAAAACAAAAGGCAGAAAGAAAGAAAGATAAAGTTTAACGTATCTGCTAATTTTTCGTGGTAAAACCATAAATTTCTAGCTCAGAATACATTCTGCGCTTGTCCCATCTGCTAAAAATCTTACAAGGAAGTTTTCCTATCGGGCACATGGCGACTTAGCAACGTCGCGTTGATAGGACGATGGACATACGTACTTTGTGCGGCCGCTGTGAGCTATGTCTTCCGGGTATGGGGACATAAAAAGGAGAATAACTTGACGAAAAAAAGAGCATTTTAAAACCATTTTTAAACCATTTGATTTAGACATTATAACCCTGAGCAGACGCCGCGTTTCGCGGACTTCAGCTGACTGCGTGTTACCAAAGGCGAATAAAAATACGTTTATTCCAACCTGTACGGTATTGAAGCTTAAGGGTCCTAAAATATTAACCCATAAATGCCAATTGTTCCAATTTTTCCGGTCCGCTCGCGGGCGGCCGGATATACGATAGGAATTTCGTAAAGAAATAGCGAAGAAACCAAAAACATTCCAATTGACAAAATGAGTTGTTTCCTGGCTTAGTCTCTTTCATCATAGTTTCTGTTGCTGCTGAAAACCTGTCACTTTTGAAACTTATGTAGTCATTTAGACTGCTACACAGACCATCTATTAATGAATAGATGTACAGGGAGAACAATAGGGGACCAAGAACAGTCCCTTGTGGGACTCCAGACAAATCTGGAGCCCACTCTGAAGATTCACCATTAACAAAATACGCTGTTTTCTGTAGCAAAGAAAGGAATCTACCCATTTGAGGGCCCCCCCCCCCCAATTCCGTAACCAAATAACTTAGATTTAAGTAGTTCATGAGGATGGGTGTCAAAAGCCTTCTCGAACGCTTAGTACATATTAATTTGTGTTGCCATAGGATTACAAGTCAAATAACAAAGCTGTGCATGTGTATGCTGTGTTAGTGTGCCAGTAAATATGTAAACTAGTATAATCGCCAAAGATTCCAACAAAAGTTGATTTCAGTTTCATATATAAACAAAACTGTCAACCGTGTACTATGACAACATGGAAACGAAAACAAAACAAAAAAAAAAAAAAAAAAAAACAGAACAGATACATCTGCTTTCATATTGAAGGTTAAACTATTTCCAAACCAGCCAGCTAACATTTTTACAAAAGTGAAAACAAGCGTGGTAGCTCAGTGATTAGTACACTTGTCTATGATGCTAAAGGCCCCGGTTTGATTCCCGGCAGTGGTAATAAAATTGCGGTGTCCGAACATGCTGCGCTGGATGAATGCCACAAAGCACACCGTGTTTCAGATCGGGGCATTAACTCAGCTTCAACCCCGCACCAGTGCAGGGAGAACCATCCCGTGTGCAGGTTCAAGATCCGTACCATAATTACATGATTACCCTTTTGCGTCCCCAGCTGGAATATGTTTCAGCCATATGACGATTCGCATTGTTCATAAAAATGTTGAAGAAAAAGTTGAAATATTCATTCACGGCTGTTATGTTTATTGATAAAACATAAGAATCAAATGCTAGGCGGGCCGTTTAAGCTTTTTTAAAAGCTATCCTTGTTATTAAGTGTATGTTCGAAGAAGCGGAAGCGCTGTAGTTGGGTCCAGTACCGGAAGAAGAATTACGTTGACATATAAACTTGATACAAGTATCAACATTCAAAAATATGTTTCTGCTCCAAACACAGACTAATAGTGCTCGTACTGAATGCGTTTCTAATTCTAACGAGTACACACAATCTATGTTTTGGAGCAATATAATATATAACCCTGTAAACTCCAGTTTTCTTTTTATAAAGTGAGGTTAACAGTGGTGATGACATTTTACTTTGAACACAATCCACTAATTCTTTCCCAAGATATTGAGTGGAAATGAACAAATTTTTTACGCCATTCAAGGGCCATAACTCTGCTGAAAATAGGCACAAAATGCCGCATATGAGAAGCTAGAACTTGTCAAAATAAATTCACATGCAAAACTTCATATGTGGGGGTATAAATAAATGAGACAATTGCTTAAGAAGTTAGTGTCATTGGCTTAGTCATAAATTTTAACGAGCGTTGTCAGATGATAACATAGCTCGCCTATGGAGGTCTCAGTCAGATGACGGCAAGTTATTAGAAATATAATTTCAATTTTGCAGCTTTTGCCTCAAAATGACATTTTCTTTTGTAAAGAGACTGCAGCAATCAAAAGAGAACCAGAAAGTACCCCTAAGAACCACTCCCAGCAGTCACATGACGTAATTGTGACGTCACATCAACGTCGGTGCGACGTCATGACGTCTATGGAACGTTGATTTGACGTTGCCCTAGCGACGTGTGGCTGCTAGGACTGAACTATAAAATCTTGTCTTTTTAAATTTGTAAAAAAAAGAAAAATTCTTTTTGCAACAAAAAGCCGTTTCTTATGTAAAAGAGCTTAACACACTGTAACAACGTTTATTTAAGATTTTGCATTTTTAAAAAATGAAATTTATATTTTCCAGTTTTTGAAAAAAAATCTAAAAAATGCAAGTCAGAATAACTGTTCACATGTTTTCATTCGGCCCCCGCCCATCTGGGCTTGAAGAAATAGATGGGCTGCATGATGCTACCACGCAGAGCTGGTACTGGTAATCCCCTTAGAGGATCTAAGCCTGCTCAGGCAAAGTGGTGCGAGTCGGACCGTCCATGCTTATAAACCCTTTTGGTTTCATTGGGCGACAGGGCTTGAGATGTCATTTCATCTCTTTGTCGGGTAAAAGTCCCACAAAATTGAAAGCAACGTCTCCAAAATGTTTTCTTGAAAAAAAAAAAACACCCTCAGCCGTGATTTGAACCCAAAATCTGTTTCCGGTTCTAAACTATATCCACTGTGCCAGAGATTCCAGGTAAACTTAAACCAGGTTAGGAAATTCACATGAAACTAGATCTATCAGAGGGTCTGACTGCTATACCTCCTGCTTTAGCGCATTTTACTGAAACCGGGATCTATGCAATGTGATACTTCATCATACAGCCATTGTAATGACAAAATTCTAAACAAAAACTAGAAACAGTGACTTTGACCTCGACCTGACCCATATGAAATTTATGTCACACACATACAGACCTCATTAAGAATGCATATATGCAAAATTTGAACTCAATCGGTGCAGAAATGAGCGAGTAGTTCACATCACAAGATTATTCTATTTTTAGCAACAGTGACTTGACCTTGACCGGATGCATATGAAATTAATGTCATGGCATGCACATCTACATCTCATTATTCAGGAATGCATATGCAAAATTTGAACTCAACAGATGAAGGAATGTGGAAGTAGTTCACATCCAAGATTATTCTATTTATAGTAACAGTGACCTTGACCTTGACGTGACCCATATGAAACTTAATGTAATGCACATCTAAATCTCATTATGAATGCATATGCAAATTTTGAACTCAATCATTGAAGAAATGTGTCACACACATCTACACCATATTGTTACGGCATATGCAACATTTGATGTCAATCAGTGAAGAAATGTGGAAGTAGTTCGCTCATGGATTTCTGCTCTATTTTTAGCAACAGTGACATTGACCTTCATACATTTGAAATTTATGCCATGCACATCTACACCACATTGTGAATGCATATGTAAAATTTAAAGTCAATTGTTGAGGAGATGTGGAAGACGTTCGCATCACAAGATTGTTGTCATGGACTTCAATTTTAACAACAGTGACCTTGACCTTGACTTAACACATACGAAATTTATATCTCCAAGTAGCTCATCATATATGTGCTCTTGATATCACACATAACTACACCATATTGTGAATGCATATGCAAAATTTGAAGTCAGTCGGTGAAGAAATGTGGAAGAAGTTCGCATAACAAGATTGTTGTCATGGATTTTTATTCTATTTTTAGCAACAGTGACCTTGACCTTGACTTCGTGCAAATGAAATTTATGTCACACACATCTATTGTGCATGCATAAGCAAAATTTGAAGTCAATCAGTGAAGAAAAGTGGAAGTAGTTCGCATAACAAGAAAAAAATGTGTCACTCACAGATGGATGGACGGATACACAGACCAACCAACCAACTGACTCCTATATACCCCTTCAAACTTCATTTACGAGGATAAAGTCATGCACATCTACAAATTATTGTGAATGCATATGCAAAATTTGAAGCAGATCAGTGAAGAAATGTGGAAGAAGTTTGCATAACAAGAAAAAATGTGCCACAGATAGATGGATGTACACAGACCAAGCGTCTGACTCCAATATACCCCCTCCAAAAATAGTTAATTGTATAATACTTAACTTCGAAAATATCACATTTAAGGAAACAAGAGGACCATGATGGTCCTGTATCGCTCACCTGAGTCTATTCATCCCCTTGTTTTTGATCCAACATGACCCATATTCAAGATTTTATAAAGGCAAACATTCTTGGCAAGTTTCTTAAAGCTTGAACTAAAAATGCAGTCTCACATATGATTTGACCAATTTTGTTTGTTTGATTTGAGGTTTATACTATTTAGGTCATTTTGGAGACGTTGCTTCCAATTTCGTGGGACTTTCACCCGAAATTGAGATGAAAGGTCCACCCCTTCATGTCTGACAGTATTTATATTTCTGCAGCCTGAAGGTTGATTTAAATAATTTCTAATCTGTAGTATGCTTATGGTGGGGAAATTATGAAATAAAAGTAGGTCGAGTGATGACAATGTTTTTTCTAAAAATAGCCAAAAGAACTTTGACCTTGATCAAAACACCCTGAAAGTCTGATTTGCTTGAGATACTGTATTATCATACAGAATATTTGTTTAGAGTTATAATAACCCCTAAAAGGCGGGAAAACCCTGAAGGGTTAGCCTGGCAAACAGCATAGGCCCAGTTCAGACGTCGCAAAATGTGGTATCTGATCAGGGTCTGCACTGTTTGCTAATAGCATTTTCTGTCAAATTAAATACCCCTCCTGACCAAGGTATTACAAAAAGAGGACAATTCTGAGCAAGTTTGTTGATGGTTGGACTAAAACTGTGGCCTCTAGAATGTTAACAAGGTTTTTCTATGATTTAACCTACTGACCTACTTTTTTACCCCACATGACCCATATTCGAATTTGACCTAGATATTGTCAAGATGATCATTCTGAGCAGTTTGATGATAATTAGACTAAAATTGCAGTCTCTAGAATGTGAACAAGGTTTTTCTATGATTTGACCTACTTTTGACCCCACATGACCCATATTCGAATTTGACCTAGATATTGTAGAGATGATCATTCTGAGCAAGTTTGATGATGATTTGACCAAAACTGTGGCCTCTAGAGTGTTAACAAGGTTTTTCTATGATTTGACCTACTGACCTACTTTTTGACCCGACATGACACATATTCAAACTTGACCGGGATATTGTCTGGATAGTCATTCTGAGCAAGTTTGAGGATGATTGGACCAAAACTGTGGCCTCTAGAGTGCTAACAAGGTTTTTCTGTGGTTTGACCTACTGACCTACTTTTTGACCCAAAATGACCCATATTCGAAATTGATCGAGATATTGTCAGGATGATCATTCTGAGCAAGGTTGAGGATGACTGGACCAAAACTGTGGTCTCTAGAGTGTTAACAAGGTTTTTCTATTGCTTGAGATACTGGGCTCTAGAGTGTTAACAAGGTTTTCCTTTGATTTGACCTACTGACCTACTTTTAGACCCTACATGACCCATATACGAACTTGACCGAGATATTGTCAGGATGATCATTCTGGGCAAGTTTGAGGATGATTGGACCAAAACTGTGGCCTCTAGAGTGCTAACAAGGTTTTTCTGTGGTTTGACCTACCAACCTACTTTTTTACCCGAAATGACCCATATTCGAACTTGACCGAGATATTGTCAGGATGATCATTCTGAGCAAGTTTGAGGATGACTGGACCAAAACTGTGGCCTCTAGAGTGTAAACAAGGTTTTTCTTTGATCTGACCTACCGACCTACTTTTTGACCCGACATGACCCATATTCGAACTTGACCAAGATATTGTCAGGATGATCATTCTAAGCATGTTTGAGGATGATTGGACCAAAACTGTGGCCTCTAGAGTGCTAACAAGGTTTTTCTGTGGTTTGACCTACTGACCTACTTTTTGACCCAACATGACCCATATTTGAACTTGACCGAGATATTGTCAGGATGATCATTCTGAGCAAGGTTGAGGATGACTGGACCAAAACTGTGGCCTCTTAGAGTGTTAACAAGGTTTTTCTATGATCTGACCTACTGACCTACTTTTTGACCTGAAATGACCCATATTCAAACTTGACCGAGATATTGTCAGGATGAACATTCTGACCAAGTTTGAGGAAGATTGGACCAAAACTGTGGCCTGCTAACAAGGGTGTTTTGTGGTTTGACCTACTGACCTACTTTTTGACCCGACAAGACCCATATTCAAACTTGACTAAGATATTATCAAGATGATCATCCTGAGCAAGTTTGAGGATGATTGGACCAAAATTGTGGCCTCTAGATTGTTCACAAGGTTTTCCTTTGATTTGACCTGGTGACCTATTTTTTGACCCAACATGACCCATATTCGAACTTGACCGATATATTGTCATGATGATCATTCAGACCAAATTTGATGATGATTGGATCAAAACTGTGGCCTCTAGAGTGTTAACAAGAAAAGTTTATGCATGCACAAAGAACGACGCACAACGAACGACGCTGCCGGACATCTCACAGTCACAAAAGCTCACCATGACCTTCGGTCAGGTGAGCTAAAACAAGAGGGCCCAGAGGGCCCTGGTTCGCTCACCTGATCCAAAGCATAACAAGTGGGCCCCGGGCAGGGTCAATTTTGGCCCCAGGGCTAATATTTGAGCAATCTTGGTAGAGGTCCACAAGATGAAGCTTCATATCGAATATGAAAGACCTGGGCTTTCTGGTTCAGAGAAGATGATTTTAAAGGTTTACCCTGCATATAGAAGTCTATGTAAAACAAGATTTTCCCTATATAAGTCTATGTTAAACCAAAGGGCCCCTGAGAGGGGCATTTTTGGCCCCAGGGCTATAATTTGAACAATCTTGGTAGAGGTCCACTAGCTGAAGCTTCATAACAAATATCAAAGACCTAAGCCTTGTGTTTCAGAGAAGATGATTTTTAAAGATTTTCCCTATATAAGTCTATGTAAAACCAAAGGGCCACATGGCGGAGGCATTTTTGGTCTCAGGGCTATAATTTGAAAATCTTTATAGAGGTCCACTAGCTGAAGCTTCATAACAAATATCGAGGACCTAAGCCTTGAAGTTTCAGAGAAAAAGATTTTTCAAGATTTTCCCTATATAAGTCTATGTAAAACCAAAGGGCCAGAGAGCGGGGGCATTTTTGGCCCCAGGGCTATAATTTGAACAATCTTGGTAGAGGTCCACAAGATGAAGCGTCATACCAAATATCAAAGACCTGGGCCTTGCAGTTTCGGAGAAGAAGATTTTTCAAGATTTTTCCTATATAAGCCTATGTGAAACAAAAGGGCCCTGGTGCGGGGGCATTTTTGGCCCCAGCACTATAATTTGAACAATCTTGGTAGGGGTCCACTAGATGAAGCTTCATACCAAATATCAAAGACCTGGGCCTTGCAGTTTCAGAGAAGAAGATTTTTCAAGATTTTCCCTATATAAGCCCATGTAAAACCAAAGGGCCCCCGTGTGGGGGGCATTTTTAGCTCCAGCACTATAATTTGAACAATCTTGGTAGGGGTCCACTAGATGAAGCTTCATACCAAATATCAAAGACCTGGGCCTTGCAGTTTCAGAGAAGAAGATTTTTAAAGATTTTCCCTATATAAGCCTATGTAAAACAAAAGGGCCCTGGTGTGGGGGCATTTTTGGCCCCAGCACTATAATTTGAACAATCTTGGTAGGGGTCCACTAGATGAAGCTTCATACCAAATATCAAAGACCTTGGCCTTGCGGTTTCAGAGAAGAAGATTTTTCAAGATTTTCCCTATATAAGCCCATGTAAAACCAAAGGGCCCCGGGGCGGGGGCATTTTTAGCTTCAGCACTATAATTTGAACAATCTTGGTAGGGGTCCACTAGATAAAGCTTCATACCAAATATCAAAGACCTGGGCCTTTCAGTTTCAGAGAAGAAGATTCTTAAAGATTTTCCCTATATAAGCCCATGTAAAACCAAAGGGCCCCCGTGCGGGGGCATTTTTGGCCCCAGCACTATAATTTGAACAATCTTGGTAGGAGTCCACTAGATGAAGCTTCATACCAAATATCAAAGACCTGGGCCTTGCGGTTTCAGAGAAGAAGATTTTTCAAGATTTTCCCTATATAAGCCTATGTAAAACCAAAGGGCCCCCGTGCGGGGGCATTTTTAGCTCCAGCACTATGATTTGAACAATCTTGGTAGGGGTCCACTAGATGAAGCTTCATACCAAATATCAAAGATCTGGGCCTTGCGGTTTCAGAGAAGAAGATTTTTAAAGATTTTCCCTATATAAGCCCATGTAAAACCAAAGGGTCCCCGTGCGGGGGCATTTTTGGCCCCAGCACTATAATTTGAACAATCTTGGTAGGGGTCCACTAGATGAAGCTTCATACCAAATATCAAAGATCTGGGCCTTGCGGTTTCAGAGAAGAAGATTTTTTAAGTTTTCGGTGAAAAAAATCTATTTTTGGCTACTGTGACCTATATGTGCAACGGACCGGAACCATTTGAACAACTTTGAAAGGGGACCACCTAAAGATCATTCCTGTGAAGTTTGGACAAAATCCGATCAGCGGTTTAGGAGGAGATGTCGTTTGAAGAAAAGTTTACGGACGCACGCACGGACGCACGCACGGACGCACGACGGACAAAAAGTGATCCCAAAAGCTCACCTTGTCACTACGTGACAGGTGAGCTAAAAACATATCGCATACATGTGATATCTTCCTCTTTAGAAGGGAGACTCCCTCATTTTCATGCTATTTTTGGCCCAAACTATGCCAAAAATTTGGATTCTCCCTCATCTTAACTGAGAATTTCCATATACATTATATGTTTCAGTTTATACTAATTTATTTTAGTTTGATTGCAATGAAATTTCCAAGCTTATTGAATCGCTCTCGAACTATCATTCAGGATGTTATCACACGCGCGCGAGAGAGGCAGTGACTTTTATACCACTGCTACCCATTTACACCTAGGTCGAGTGGGGCATTGTCATTACGTGTCTTGCCCAAGGACACACCTCATCTCTGATGTTGGGATTTGAACCCACAACCTTTCGATCATATGTCAAACTTGCTAACCACTGAGCTATTGAGGCTGACTAAATGATATTCGTTATATTTGTTAAGAATCTCCCTCATCACAATGGAATATTTCCCTCATTCAGTCAAAAAAATTATCATATGTATGGAAATGGAGTAAGAAAGAATATGCTAAGTATTGTTTTTTTTTCCGGTTGTTTAGTTTATTTGAAAATACATTTGTAAAATGTAACAAATAAGAGCTTGCAGATGTGGACGCTGACAACCACAACTGCCAGGGTATGGCAATAGCTTCGCTTACTTTTGTAAGGCAAACTAAACACTGCCAACAAACGACAGCATTTTAAAATTAATGACCAGGACCAAATTCATGCTCATGTGAGTTAAGCAAGAAAAAAAAACAACCTTGGGACCTGGTTCATGGATACAAAATGAAGAAAAAGACATAATTTTCTTTGACTAGATTTAATTTTGTAACATTCCCATGAACTAAAATAAATCACTGAAAACCTTGTGCTAATAACCTTTAAAAGACCAAGCAAATCACAGCAGACAACATTCAAAATTTATAAAAATTATAGTTTAAATTAGTTACATTTTCAAGTCACCACATTTTTTTTTTATAAATTTATAATGTTGTTTGTTCCATTTGTATTTGGTGTTTCAAGAGTAAAAAAAAATAGCAAACTAGTATGGTCATAAATCCATATAAGGAGGCAAAATAAGAAATAATTCGGGCTAATTTTTCTTATTTCTCCATAAAAACATATGTTGTGGGTACTTGTTAGAATCGCCTCATAGGTGATGCTAACAAGTAAAATTCCGCTATTAACCCTTATCTTGCTGTTCACGACAACACCTATCTTTGCAAACAGTGTAGATCCAGATCAGATGGTTTCTGAAGAAGTATTTTAGGAAACACAGCAAATCAGGAAAAGCAAGAAACACAATGCTATTTTGTGATAAACTTAATTGGTGTCCTGATCGTATCTTGAAACATTTTTAGGGAAAAACTAGGTTTCATATTGTAGACAATTCACATGTAATACCAAACCTTAATTTGTCTGGAAAAATTCATGCATCTAAAATTAAATTACACTTAAGTTGTGATAATAACCCCTAAGATGTCAATGACAACAGTTGTTAACCTGCTTTGTAGACTGCTGGTTACTCTAAAAGTCACTGTTGCAAACAGTCTGGATTCAGATTTGTTTGTTTGTTTGATTTGAGGTTTAACGTCCCTGTCAACACTGTTTAGGTCATTTTGGAGACGTTGCTTCCAATTTTGTGGGACTTTTACCCGACATTTAGATGAAATGACAGTGCTTTGCCTGGGCAGGCTTAGATCCTCTAAGCGATTTACCAGTACTCATGTGCGGTCGGTTTCAGCTCTGTGTGGAAGTATCATGCAGCCCATCTATTTCTCCAAGCCCCCATGGGTGGGGCAAACTGTGGATTCATATCAGACTGTTAGGAGCAGTCTGATGACTGCTAGGAGCAGTCTGATGTGGGTCCACACTGTCTGTATGCAAAAATATGGGTCTTCATGTAAGAAGATTAAGTAGATGACATGAACAGACAGCATTATCATATGCAGTTTCTCTTGGCATTTTAGGGGTTAAATTATCTGATCTAACTTATAGGATAAAGTAAAATTCTGCTATTAAGACCACCAAAAATTAAGTCTAATTCTGCTGTAAAAAGCTTTTTAGTAAGTTTCAGTTATTCTTTCTTTGTGTTTTCTGCATACCGTGTCCCCTGGTCAAAGACCACCTTTGGGACTGTTCAAAAGTGGTCTTTAAGACCAATTTTGAACAGTCCCAAAGGTGGTCTTAATATAGGAATTTTACTATATCTAGTTATCAGAATAAATAGTAAAATGGCTTGGCATAGTTAAGGGTATTATTGCATACTTACAATTGTTTTCTCATTCAAACATTACTATAACACACCCGTGCGACATAGTGCATTTTTCACATCTCCAAAATGGCTACTTTTCCGATGAAAATCCGTGATGTTTTTCTTATAAATACTGCAAACATAGGTCATGGGTGCTCGTTAGAACCACCTCATTGAGGTGGTTCTAACGAGTACCCACAACCTATGTCTTGGAGTAAAAATAAGAAAAATAATGTATACCCTCCTAAACCCCAGTTTTCTCTATATAAAGTGGGGTATAGGGGGGGTCTTCATTCATGGACTAGTTCATGTGATGAACTGGCTATCTATTACACTCATATTTTATTTAAATAAATGAAATAGGAAAACTTTTTTTTTTTTTTTACCTTCATCAGTCACAACAGTTCGTGAGTTTCTTTCTTGATACCAGGGCTATATATTTCAGACCCTACACTATTTGCAAAAAAGCTCAGACATTGTCTTTTCAAATTTCAAGATTGACTGTTTTGGATTAAACTACACATCAACCTTTATGGGTCATTTTGTGCTGTCTCCCAGAGAAAGGGAGAAAGGAGATAGAAGAGATAGTAGAGGAAATGGAGTGATGGACAGAGGAAAATGAATGGAAGTGTACAAACAGAAGAAATTACAGCATTCCCCCGCCACCCTTACCCACTGCAAGGACAGCAGGCCTTGTCCAACTGTAAGCCAATATCAGTTGGATGCCCCAGTGATGCAAGATGCATAACACCTTTGCCTCACCCAACCACCCAGTCAAATTTCAAGAAGAACTGGACCCGACACCCCTAAATTTAGAAATGGACTCCAGATAATATAGTAAGGAAGATTCCATTCGGTTGAAAAAAAAAAGAGATTAAAATGGAAAATAAAGAAAACAGCAATTTTTTTTTAACATATAAAAAGTGCTACAAAGGGTTAACTTGTCCATGTAATGAACATCCCTCTAAACCCCACTTAATATAAGAAATACAAGGGTTTACAGGGGTATTATTATTACATTATGTTACATAGGTTGTGGTTAATCGATAGAATGTCAATGTGGTTGTCCTAACGAGCACCCACAACCTATGATTGGCATACAAATAAGAAAACTTTTCACAAATTTTCATCAGAAAAATAACCGTTTTTGAGTAATGAAAAAATGCACTGTCACATGGGTGTGTTATAGTGATGCTTCTGCTAATGTCACCAGCAGTAATAACAAGTTAAATTATGATAACTCTCTCTACAAAATATTTAATGATAAATTGTAAATTATATATGATTTATTGTGATTTATAAATATTTTTTGTACATATTTAAATTGAATAAGTAAAACTCAATATTGCACAAACCCTAATTAAAGCACTGACAGCACTGGTGGGTCCTTTGTTGAAAAATAGTCTGAACAGAGACTTAAGGGGAATGGGAACACCTTCAGGGGAGGCAACTCTTGGAAAAGAATTTTTGTCTCCCATGTCAATAGGGGTCAACTCTTAAAGAAAAGAATTTGCTCCAGAGGAGCAAATTCTTTCCTTAAGAGTAGACCCCTTTTTCAGTGGGGCAGGGCTTATAGAAAAGCGAACAGGAAGTCCCGAAAGTTATCACCATTTGAAAAATGGCGGAAAAATCTGCCAGTTGTTCCCCTTGCCCTTAAGACTGTTTAGTTTAACACTTTAATTCCTGTCAAGAAAGAGCAAACAGTGTAGACCCTGATCAGATACTGTGTTCTGTGATGTCTGATCTGGGTCTATATTGTTTGCCATGCCCAACATGTGATTCCAGTCCAGATTCTATAAATAACCCTCTTATGCAACACACAGCGATAAGAATAGCATTGCTATTTTCTAAAAATAGCCGTTACCTGGATTTCCCACAAATCGGTGATAGTCACATGGACATCAGGACTAAGAGCTTCTATACTTAGTAACATAGGGTGGATTGACAAACAATCAACATTATAAATAGGAAGACTGTTGATAGAACAGTGAAATTCGGCTATTAAGACCACCTAAAATAAAGACTAATTCTGCTTTAAAAGGCTTAATTAGAAGGGTGCAAATATTCTTTCTTTGTGTTTTCTGCACACGATGTTTTATGGTCAGGGAACACCTCTGGGACTGTTCAAAAGTGGTCTTAAAGACCACTTTTGAACAGTCCCAAATGTGGTCTTAATACAGATCATAACCAGTTAGCATTTGCAGAAATTCTTTGAGAATGATTATTTGCAACCATACTTAGGATTTCGTTTTAACCATAAAGTGAACTGCAGAAAGTCATTGAACTAAATTGAGTCAAATACAACCTAACAGTTTCAACATTAATTTTGTATACAAGTTTTGAACATACTGTAAAAATTCTAAACATTCCGACACCTTGAGGACTTGCTGCGATTCTCCTAAAATTTTAAGCTACAGTAGAACTTCAATGCCCCGAACCCCAATGGCTCGTTTACCATGGATGAGTCGAACCCTTTCTTGGGTCCGCAGGGAATTTCTCCAAATACGATAAAGGGATAATATAGAGGGGTTTTCTTCTTTTATCTTGCAAATAAATGCTGTTTGTACTCATTAGAATCGCCTTGATGAGGCGATTCTAATGAGTACACACAACATACATCTATAATGTAGAACACCGAAAAGATGTCCCACAAATATCTCCGCTATGCCTCTTGTTAAAATACTAAGAATAATCCTCCGTGGCTCGAACTACCGCTGTATCGAACAAATGTTCATGGTCCCAAAGGGGTTAGAGCCATCGAAGTTTGACTGTATTCATTTCACGATCCAGCAAGGAGTCCAAAAAGGGCAGACGCAATGGCAAAAGGTGTAAATCCTGATCAGACTGCTTAGGCCTTTCTGTCCCAATACTTTGGATCATTAAGGTAAGTTAAATAACCCTGAAATATCAAAGGTTTAACAGACAGCATTTACTTTCTTCAAGAATGATTATTTGCATACCATACTTGTCATCCTTAAGTGAGTGTTTGAGTTTTACGTCTCACCAACAGCTAAGGTCATACGGAGCTGGAACCTTGGTTTAAAGACTCTTCCGAAAGTCTGGAGAAGCCCTGGATCGATCCTGCAACCTCTGGTTTACAAGATGAGTAGCATAACCACTACATCATGGAGGCTTCTACTTGTCATCCTTTCGTTTTCACCATAAAGAAAACTGCAGATAGTCATTAACCCTTTTTGTACCAAATGGAATCTTCCTCCTTATATATAGCAGGAGTCCATTTAAAAAGTTAGGGGTGTCAGGTTGTGTTTTCTTCAAAATTTATTTGAAAAAATGACTTATTTTTCCGCAAACAGTAGGCCCTGATCAGATGCCGCGTTCTGCGGCATCTGATCTGGGCATGCAATGTTTGCCAGGGTACCCCTTTAGGGGTTTCCGGTACTAAATTGGTTAACAGGTTCAACGTTTGTACATAACAGCAGAGTTTCTTTGTTAATCAAGGCAATGACAGCACTGGTCGGTCGGTGGTCTCTGAGAGTAGGCTTGGAAAATGGTCTTGAACAGGAACTATTTCGCTTATACCTTCAATGCCTGTTCTTTGAGCAAACTGTGTAGACCCTGATCTGGATCTACACTGTTTGCCCAACCCAGCACATGTTATTAACCCTTTTTGTACCAAATGGAATCTGCCTCCTTGTATATAGCAGGAGTCCATTTCAACATTTGGGGGTGTCAGTTTGTGTTTCTTCAAAATTTATTTGGGAAATGGCATAATTTTTTACAAACAGTGTAGGTCCTGATCAGACGCCGCATTTCGCGGCGCCTGATCTGGGCCTGCACTGTTTGCCAACTACCCCTTTTGGGGTTTCTGGTACTAAATGGGTTAATAACTGTTACTTGCATTTCATACAATGCCACTTCACTTGCGCTGACAATAGACCCAAAACCCCCAAAATGACAAATAACAATGGAAGAGTTGGATTAAGGTCAATAAATACATTTTCAAGGGAAGCAACTCTCACAATATTTTGTCTCAATCAACAACAATAGGAGTATTAACCCTTCTATAAGTGAAACCCCAAAGACAAGTCAATGGCAATCAGTGCAGGCTCAGATCAGACATAACAGAATGTGGCGTCTGATCAGGGTCTTCACTGTTTACAAAAAAAGTTCTGCCATTTTCCAAGTAAATTTTACAAATAACACAATCTGATAACCCTAAATTTTGAAGTGGGCACCTGCTATGTATAAGACAGAAGATTCTATTCAGTACAGAATCTGCTAAGAAAATATTTGGAAAGGAAGACACCTTTTTTTTTTCAAAGGAAACATACATGTAAAAACCCCGTGTTAACCTATTTTATGCTAGTGGACTCTTCCACTGCTGTATGTTGGACAAGAGCATTTATCATATAAGTGGTGTCAGGCCTATTTTTTTCTTTTTTATTCTATTTTTGACGGAAAATTCTGTTAGCAAATAGTGCAGGCCCTGATCAGACGCGTGGCGTCTGATCTGGGACTGCACTGTTTGCCAAGGTACATGTACCCCTTTAGGGGGTTTCCCGCATACGATGGGTATAAACAAAATGGTGGAATTTATGTCTGGAACTACTTATTCAAAGCACCGTTAGCTTAATAAGCACACTGTTAACAAGGACTTTAGCGATCAAAACATTAACCCTTAAGATGTCAAGAAAATCGGCATCTGAAAACGTTGTCTGTTTATGTCGTCTGCTGCATTTTGTTGGAACACGTTTTAAAGGAGAGAACAAATACATGTATAAGCTTCTTGTTTGCCATCAGATCCTGAATTATATTGTATGGTCAGCATATTCATTCTGTAATTATTGTTTGAAAGAAATCAATTATTGTTTAAACCAACTTTTTCAAAAATATTTTTGCATACAAGCAAGCAGTGTGGACCCTGATCAGACGACAGTTTTGCAACACAGACTTTTAAAGTAATCAGCAGACAACGAAGCAGACGACAATTGTTGTGACTGGCAGACGACAATTGTTAAGATTGGCATATTAAGGCTTAACTGTTCTAGCTAGTACAGATCGATCCCGGGCTTCTCCAGACTTTCGGATGAGTCTTTAAACCGAGGTCCCGTCTCCGTATGACCTTAGCTGTTGGTGGGACGTAAAACTAAAACTCACTCACTCACTCTAGCTAGTACAATATCTAATATTTCAGTATTTTGCGAAAATGCTTAAGCTTTTGCATCATCAGCTTTTAACAACTGGGCCAAGATGTAAACAAAATAGAATCCAGGGGCCAGTTGTTCAAAGCATTGTTAGCTTAACGAGCTCGTTAATGGTCATATTGTTAACTGTTCTAGTAAGTTTAATACCTAAATTTTTGGTATTTTTGCTGAAAAAATGTGAGCAGCTTTTGCATCCGCAAAAGCTGCTCACATTTTTTTCAGCAAAATTTTATGCATCTTTGCCATATTTAACGATCAAAGTTTTAACGATAAGTTAACTAACGACGTCGTTAGTTTTGAACAACTGGCCCCTGATTCCTGGAGAAGTCTTGATGTGAACTTATTATAGCATGTGCACTTACTATAGTCAATATGGTAATTTACACTCTGCATGCTGGGTATTTTTTCAGCAGACATCATTTTGAAATATTTTTCTTATTCTTATTTTTTTTTTCTCCCCCGAGATGATTTGCATGAAATGTCAAAACCTGTTTTTAGGGAAAAAATAAAAATATCATCAAGTGGTAAATGTAAAGTACTTCAACTCCTGCATATTTAAGAAGTGATTTCTTCCAGCAATTATCTCCCTGGATCTACTTAATGGCAAAAAAAACTGCATTTATGTTTTTGCAACCGTTCCAAACATATTTTTGCAATCAGGCAAAAAGAGTGGACACTGATCAGACTGCTCCTAGACTGATCCTAGACTGACTTTTTAAGTAACCAGTAGTCATCAAAGCAGATTTGCCATATTAAATTTAGACATTTTATCATCATTTTGTTAGCTTTGAATAAATGGTCCCTGTTGTTTGTGGAAAAAGTGTGGATCCCAATCCGAACCTTGATCATTCTGCATCTGCAGCATCTGATCTGTGTTGAGAGTTAAAACACCCTTTTTGGGATACTACATTAGGCATAAATGGGGAAAAACCATTCTAATCAGCTTAACAGCCTGTTTCTCCCACACGCTTATAATCTCATGGCAATTTTGATTCTATAAATTTATCACACATTTTCAGTTGAACAATAGGTCATTATAACAACTAAGGAGGCCGACTAGACTGGTGCAGTAGTTGGTTGTGGTACGGATAACCTTCATCCTGTCTGCTCGCTCAAAGTTCGATTTCACCATCTCATAGTACTCCCCATCACTTAGTGTAAATGATTTCATGTAGGGACACTTCAGTCTGAAAAAGAGAAATTACAGTCGAACTTCGATGGCTCGAACCCCTTCGGGACCATAGAAATTTGTTCGAAACAGCGGTAGTTCGAGCCACCGTTGCATACTTCCAGAAAACATAACGGGGGTATTTTTGGACTTCTTTTCGCTGTTCTGTAACATAAATGTATGCTGTGTGTACTCATTAGAATCGCCTCATTGAGGCGATTCTAATGAGTACTGCTACGTGAATTCCAGGAGCAGACGGCAATCTGATTCTTTTTGATGGGGACGTTAAACGTCAAATCAAATAAACAAAATCTTTTAACCCCTAAAATGTCAATCACAACAATTGTTGTCTGCTTTGCCATCTATTGGTTACCTTAAAAGTATTTTTTTGCAAACAGTGTGGACCCAGATCAGACTGCTCCTGTAGGAGCAGTCTGATCTGGGCCCACACTATTTGCCTGTATGCAAAAATATTTAAAATATTTTTAAAAAGTTTGCAAAAAAAATCAGCAGACGACATAAGCAGACGACATTTTCAGATGTAGTTTTTCTCTGCGTCTTAATGGTTAAATATTTTTCTTAGTAAATAAGACTTGACATTACAGACTATTCACATGTACAAGTAATATCAGGCCTTTAATTTTCTTTGAAAAATAAGAAAAATACACTTTGAAAATATTGTCTGTTAGAGTGATTAGCAGTTTAAGGCTGAACATGTCCATGAAATGACCAGTCGAGCCAATTCCATTTCATTACAATTATAACCCTTACAGCATCAGTTGGATCCAGACCTGCATCAGATGACACTTTCATGTGAATCATCTGCTAAACAAAAAATACTATGTCATCAGTTTAACCCTTTAATGGCTTTAAAATTTAAGAGGGAAAATTATAACAGAGATGAAAATCTATTAGTTTTTTCTAATGTTTCAGGGAAATTAAGGCTTGATATTTTATGTGTATGTCTGCCTGGCAGCTGATTCACAACTAATGTCAAGCCTCATTTACTCTGAAAATAAAAATAGTACTTGAGAATGCTACTGGCTAGATGTGATTGGTGCCCTAAAGATTATAAGGTTAACCCTTATCTTGCTGAATGTTCATTTAAGCCACACCCATTTCTGACTCTGAACCAATCAGATTTCTTCATGTAATTTATTCTTACAAATCCATAAACTTCATGTCAAACAGTGTAGATCCTGATCAGATGGCTTCTTCAGAAGCCATCTGATCTGGATCTACACTGTTTCCAAAGATAGGGGTTGTCGTGAACAGCAAGATAAGGGTTAATAAAGTCAAACCAGGGGTTTCAACAAATGTATGCTGTTACAATATATTCAAAACAATGTTTGAACTCCTCAAAAGTGAGTACACTGATCAGTGTATGACCTGTAGCATCATTGGAAACAGAATCAAGACTTTCCTATTTCAGGGTTCCATAAATTTATTAACCCATAAAATGCCAATCACGACAATTGTCGTCTGCTTTGTCATCTGCCACTTACTTTAAAAGTCATTTTTGCATTGCAAACAGTGTGGAGCAAGGAGCAGTCTGAACTGGGTCCATACTGTTTGCCTGTATGCACAAATATAAAAAGTTTCCAAAAAGATTCAGCAGATGACATAAGCAGAAGACATTTTCAGATGTAGTTTTTCTCGGTGTCTTAACCCTTCTCTTGCTGAATATTCATTTAAGCCACACCCATTTCTGTCTATAAACCAATCAAATTACTTGATGTAATTTATTGCTGAAAATTCACAAACTAAATGCCAAACAGTATAGATCCTGATCAGATGGCTTCTTCAGAAGCCATCTGATCTGGAACTACACTGTTTGCAAAAATAGGGGTTGTCGTGAACAGCAAGATAAGGGTTAAGGGTCAAATACTATTTTATCATACCTTTTTTAACCCTTGTCCTGCTGAACAAGACAACCACTAACCATTTTTGCAAACAGTGTAGATCCAGATCAGATGGGGACTAAGCCATCTGAAGAAGCCATCAGATCAGGTATTTCAATTTGTGAATTCTAAATAATATATCACAAAGTAATTTGATTGGTTGGTAGTCACGAATGGGTATGGCTAAATTTATCGATTAACACTTGTCCTGCTGAATATTTATATATGCCACACCCACTACCGATTATCAACCAATCAGATTACTTGATGCAAATTATTGCAATAAATTCACAATCTGAATGGCAAACAATGTAGATCCTGATCAGATGGCTTCATCAGAAGCCATCTGATCTGGATCTACATTGTTTCAAGGAAAAGGCATGTCCGGAATTAGCAGGACAAGGGTTAAGCAGTACAAGGGTAAAAATCAATAAGCAGTACAAGGGTAAAAATCAATAAGCAGTACAAGGGTAAAAATCAATCAAGTGTCTGCTAATAACAGCCTATGGCATTTTGTAAGGATAGTTTTGGACCATCTGAAAGGTTTTGTTAGTTTGATTCGAGGTTAACAACGTCCCCATCAACACTATATAGGTCATTTTGGAGATGTTGCTTCCAATTTTGTGGGACTTTAACCCAACATTGAGATGAAATGACTTCGCAAGCCTTGTTGCCCAATGAAACAAATATGGTTTATAAGCAATGACGGTCCAACTCAAACCGCTTTGCCTGGGCAGGCTTAGATCCTCTAAGTGATTTACCAGTACTCGTGTGCAGTCAGTTTCAGCTCTGCATGGAAGCATCATGCAGCCCATCTGTTTCTTCCAACCCTGATGGGAGGGGTCAGACCATCTGAAAGGTATACACATCGATGTAAAACTTTATGTGTATTAAGCAAGCACCTGCCTCCAGCAGCCACCTCTTGGCCTTGATTAAAGGTTTTTTGAATATTTGCATTATTCTAAAGTACAGTTTGTAGCTCATCTGCCTGCCGATCAAAGGGTAAAAAGTGTGATTTCCTGTCCAACCCCATTTACACGTAGGTTGTTTTGCTATTGCCATACCATATTTACCACAAGTATTCAAACACCTCAACTCCTTTCCTTACTTGTTCTAAAAGGACGGGTTACAGTTTTTTATTGCAAAGTGCCTACTGAAAGAGCTAATTCTTGAAGTCAACAAAAACTGATCAAAATACACTCATAAGGTGACCAAATATCTCTGGTTTGTTGGGCAACTATTTACTTTTTCATCCGCATGCGTTTTCGTAACAAAATTTCCGATTGAATACATGCACTACTGGTCATGTGTAACATTGCGCGTATGGAAAAAGTGAAGACCCCTGTGGTGTTCAAAGGAAAATTGCATGGTCGTCCACATTGTTAACCGGAGAAAACTACACACCACTTTATTTCAGAAACAACTAGAGCTGTCAGTGAAACTGACTAGGGCCCCGGCAGTGCCATCAGAGGAGTTGGATTTTTTTTCAAAGGGCTATTACTCTTAGAGTATTGTAGCTAGAGTTACGTCGGTTGCCATGTAATTGTGTAATGATATTGTGACCATATATCTTAAGTTTGAAGTTGATGCATTTGACTGTTTGTAAGTTATGAATTAAAAACAAAAGGGTATTACTATATGGCAACTGTCAATAACTTCAGCTTCAGTTTGTAAACATGAAAAATGTTGATGGAGCGACGGGCAGATGGACAGACGGATGGACGGACAGACAGGGCATTACTATACGGCACACTGTCACATTATGGTTCATATTTCTGCTAAGTAATATTTAAATCCATCCAGGTACAAGAAAGTTATAGATTGGACACAATAAAAAAGACGCTTTTTTGACCTTTTATCTCTAAGTATGACCTTGACCTTTGAGGTACGGCTGTGGGTCTTGCGTGTGACACTTCGTCACATTATGGTTAACATTTCTGCCAAGTAATATTTAAATCCATCCAGGAATAATAACAAAGTTATTAATTGGACACAGGAAAGACCCTTTTTTGACCTTCAACCTCTAAGTATGACCTTGACCTTTGAGGTACGGACCTGAGTCTTGCGCGCAACACTCCATCACATTATGGTTAACATTTCTGCCAAGTAATATTTAAATCCATCCAGGAATAAGAAAGTTATGGAGGATAAAAAATTTTGTGGACAGACAGACGGACAGACAGACAGTTCAACCTCTAAGTAAGACCTTGACCTTTGAGGTACGGACCTGAGTCTTGCGCACAACACTCCATCACATTATGGTTAACATTTCTGCCAAGTAATATTTAAATCCATCCAGGAATAAGAAAGTTATGGAGGATAAAAAAAATTGTGGACGGACAGACAGACGTTCTCACGAACGGATACTTAAGTGGCTAGGCGTCGGCATATTGACTACTTAAGCGGCAAATTCTCTTAAGCGGCAAGCCACCTAAGAGCGAATTTTTGCCACTTAAGTACCCAAATAACGGAATAAACCCCATTTGGACCTACGAATATATACTTAAGTGTCAAAATGTCCAAATTTTTTGCCCCCTAAATGTCGTTTCGTTGGTGCGGACAGACAGACAGACGGACGGACGGACAGAGTGATTACTATAGGGCACCCACACTTTCAGTGCGGGGCCCTAATAATGCTTTCGAAAATGCTGATGTTTTGGCGGTTAACGATGTGGAGGATGTTGAAAAATAAACTTTTAGCGATAAAATAAGGTGAGAAAATCAATGAAATCAAAGTACTGTGCATACTCGCACATAAAAAAGTCAATATAGTCTACATATACAGAAGGACAGCGGCTGGCCATCTGTATGAGCACGACCATCATTCCTTGCTGGGCAAACGGGAATGCTTTTCATTGATGAATTAAAGGACTATCATGTAACTGCTGTCGCATGCTGTGCATGTTACCTGTATGCCATACATTCAGTTTAGCTTCCATTACCAGTTAATGTCTTATATTGTTTACAGAGTATGTAACATTTCATATTTTCTGCCGACGTACCCTGAATGCTGGTATAATGTTTTCAGAGGACAACAATGTCCCCTCACCATAAATGTACATGTATCTTAAACACCCATTTGACTTTAATAACAAATAACGGCCCCCGTCTATAGGGGCTTGAATAAATATATTGGCTGCATGATGCTTCCACGCAGAGCTGAATCCGGCCCGCACACTAGTACTGGTAAACCGCTTAGAGGATCTAAGCCTGTCCAGGAACCGCGGTGAGAGGCGGACCATCCATGCTAATAAACCTTATTGGTTTCATTGGGCGACAGGGCTTGAGAAGTCATTTCATCTCAATGTCGGGTAAAAGTCCCACAAAATTGGAAGCAACGTCTCCAAAATGACCTATACAGTGTTGATAGGGATGTTAAACCTCAAATCAAACAAAACAAAAAAAGCAATTGATTTTAATAACTAGATTAAAGTCAACAAAATGTAAGCTGCAAACCAGCCAATTTTTGGTCAAAAGCGGACAGTTTTTGTGGGAGCCTATGACCTTAAAAAAACATAGTCATTAAAAAAACTCAGATCACCAGACAAATTTGATAGACTGTAATTAAATGCTCTACCGATTTGCATAAATTCTTAAATGATATAGGTTACCGATAAGCCATTATTGACCCCAAAAGAACAGGTTTCGGGAGACCTTGGCCTTAGAGTGCAGACAATAAGTTGCAGAAAGGGTTATCCTTTGGAAGCAAGGTACACCACAGAACTGGAAAATATGGAGTGTACAGGTTTTCTGGGCCACACAAGCTAGTTTTGGCCAATGGGGCTTCATCAGTGACCCTAAAATATTTTCAAAATTCAACAATGGAATCAATGATCCCAAAATGACAAGAAAATATAAACTACACAATGATGTAGGGCAGGGAGACTTTTTACGGCCGCCACACATTCTGAGAAACCAGCTCTAGTGACGTTAAATGAGTTGTAGAAAAGGGTTATCCTTAGCTATTTTTGGCCCAATTTTTTTTTTGTGGGAGGGGGGGGGGGGGCTGTGACCTTGAAAAAAGTAAAAAAAGTCAAGGTCGCTAAATTCTAATCAAATCTGCGGTATGTTGTAATGGTAAACTATACCAAGTTTGAATGCAATAAATCAATTTGTTTATGAGAAATTGTGCAGTCAAGCCTTTTTTTGTCCCAAAATCGTCTGTTTTTGGCAGCCTGTGACCTTGAAAAAAGGTCAAGGTCAACAAAATATAATCAAATCTGAATCTGCGTCTTGTTGTTATACTGTACTAAGTTTGACCAAATTAAGCAGTTTATTAATGAGATAGAGTGCAGACAAGCCATTTTTTGTCTTTGAGGGCCTGTGACCTTGAAAAAGGTCAAGGTCACCAACATCTAACCCTATCTGCGGTATGTTATATTGATATATTGTACCAATATATCCACAGGAGCAAATTCTTTCCTTTAGGAGTTGACCCCTGTTGACATGGGAGACAAAAATACTTTTGCAGGAGTTGCCTCCCCTGAAGGTGTATCATTCACCTTAACCCATAAGATACCAATAACAACATGTCTGCTGTATACTTTTAATCTCATTAGTGCAGTGTGGACCCAGATCAGACTGCAAAAATGTGTTTAAAAAAGTTCGCAGCAGACGACATAACGCAAAAGAAATAACCAGGTGCAGTTTTTCTTGGCATCTCATAGCAACAGACAAGGTTCATATTTTGTGAAAATTGAAGAATAGTTTTTGTCATTTCTCCATGAGAAATAAGGAAAACTATCCTTCAATTATCACAAAATACCCACCTTTTCTGTTGCTATCCTTCTAAACCCTTGTCCTGCTGAATATTCATATATGCCACACCCACTACCGATTATCAACCAATCAGATTACCTGTAGCAAGTTATTACAACAAATTCACAATCTGAATGACAAACAATGTAGATCCTGATCAGATGGCTTCTTCAGAAGCCATATGATCTGGATCTACGTTGTTTCAAAGAAAAAGCATATCCGGGCTCAGCAGGACAAGGGTAAAGGGTTAACAGGCATATGCACAGCACAGTAGAACTAGGTAAACTGACCTGTTGATTTTGTTTGTTTGGAGTTAAACTGCTAAGTCAACACTATTTAGGTCATATCAAGCCAGTAAGTTTGCTAACATTTTTTCTGGGCAGGCTTATATAAAAGCTGTTAGCCAGAACAGTATGCACTTTTTTGCCAGACACCGACATTTGCTATTCTCAAATCAGCGGAAGGGAGAGAATGACAACAGAAAGGATTTCATTATCAATTTCCACGAAAGAACGTTGCCGACCCCTGTAAAAGCTGTGACCTCCTGATAAGACGTGCATTAGCTTATAGACTGAACCACTGAGACCAGCTAAACTGAGCAGTTATACATGACCTTCACCTTACTAGACTAGTGTTTGTCAGGCCATAATCATAGCAACAGATATGGTTGGTATATAGTGAAAAATTAAGGAAATTTTTTGCCAATTCCACATAAAAACCTATGTTGTGGGTATTCATTTGAACCACCTCGGTAAGGTGGTTCAAATAAATACCCACAACATAGGTCTATATGAAGAAATAAGGAATATTATCACCAAGTACCCACCTTAACCCTTGTCCTGCTGAATATTCATATATGCCACACCCACTACTGATTATCAACCAATCAGGTTACCTGTAGCAAATTATTACAACAAATTCACAATCTGAATGACAAACAATCTAGATTCTGATCAGATGGCTTCTTCAGCCATCTGATCTGGATCTACATTGTTTCAAAGAAAAGGCATATCTGGGCTCAGCAGAACAAGGGTTAACCCTTTTTGTAGCAAATGGAATCTTCCTCCTTATATATAGCAGGAGTCCATTTCAAAATTTAGGTGTGTCAAGTTGTGTTTTCTTCAAAATTTATTTTGAAAATGACTGAACTTTTAGCAAACAGTGGAGGCCCTGATCAGATGCCGCATTCTGCGGCGTCTGATCTGGGCCTCCACTGTTTGCCAGGGTACCTGTTTTGGGTTTCTATTACAAAATGGGTTAAACAGGCAAATAAATTAACATAGATCTGGCAGTACTCACCGAATATGATCTACAAATTTATTACTCTTGTCACTGAATCTGATGGTATCTGGGTCCCACTGTATCTCTAGTCTCATCATGTATGCGCAGTGCTGGGCAAAAGCCTCAATCACCTGATCTATATGAACTTTGGTTGTTAGCTTCAGAAACCAGCCATCGGCAGTCCCCAGTACACAGATACTGTAATAATCAGACATCACCGTATTTACCTTTAGTATTCAGACACCTCACTCCTAACCATACTTGTTCTAAAATTTGAACTAGAAATGTTTTCAGACGAAAACAATGTCCCCCAACAATAAATATAATTTAAACACCAATTTGACCTAGAAAACCATGTTTAGGTCACCAAAATCTTAGGTGCATACAAGCCATTTTTTGGCCAAAAAAGTTTTCAGGAGCCTGTGACCTTAAAAAAAGTTTTGTTTTGTTTGATTTGAGGTTTAACGTCCCCGTCAACACTTTATAGGTCATTTTGGAGACGTTGCTTCCAATTTTGTGGGACTTTTACCCGACACTGAGATGAAATGACTTCTCAAGCCCTGCCACTCAATGAAACCAATAGGGTTTATAAGCATGGACAGGCCGACTCGCACCACTTTGCATCGGCAGGCTTAGATCCTCTAAGCGGTTTACCAGTACTCGTGTGCGGGTCGGTTTCAGCTCTGCGTGGCAGCATCATGCAGCCCATATACTTCTTCAAGCCCCGATGGGCGAGGGCTGCCTTAAAAAAAGATTAAGATCACCCAAATCTAATAAAATGTTTGGTAAATGTGACAATATACGTGAGAATGTGACCTTGAAATTGAGCTCAGTTTGAGGAAGTTTCATCAATTCATTCATGAGTTAGGGTGCAGACAAGCCAAAATTGACAATTTTGGGGGGCCTGTGCCCTTGAAAATAAGGCCAAGGTCACCAAAATCTAAATAGATCCTTGGTAGGTTGCAATGATTATATTGTACCAAGTTTGAACAAATTTCATCAATTTGTTCACGAGATAGGGTGCAGACAAGCCAAAAATTGACAGTTTTTCGGGGCCTGTGCCCTTGAAAATAAGGTCAAGGTCACTAAAATCTAATCAAATCTTGGGTAGGTTGCAATGATATATTGTACCAAGTTGGACCAAATTTCATCAATTCTGTTCATGAGATATGGTGCAGGCAAGCCATGTTTGGCCCAAAATTGACTGTTTTGAGGGGCCTGTGCCCTTGAAAATAAGGTCAAGGCTATCAAAACCTAATGGTTGTTTTCCCTCATCCTAGTGATGCAACGATGCAAGTTTGGTCAGAATCCTTTAATACGTTCAGGAGATATAGTGCTTCAAACAGGCTATGCCAAAGCCAACTCCAACGCAAACGGGATCCGCACCAAAAATAATATGTACCCCTCACCCTTGGTGAGGTGACATAATAACACATACCATTTACTAACTTATGTTGTGTCTCAAAATAGCTGGATGAATGGTAAACCATATGGACCCTGATGAGGTGTTGCAGCATCTTAGCTGGGTCTACACTGTTTGCTCAGGCCTGTATGTCCAAATACAAATGATAAATATGGAAATGCTCAATCGTTCAAAGCAATGTTAGCTTGACAGGCTCCTAAGTGATAAAAATGTTAACTTTTCAGACACTTACAACATATAATACCTTGGTATTTTTGCTGAAAATGTGTGAGTAGCTTTCGAAAATGCAACATATTTGAAAAATATTAGTATATTTGCCATATTTACCCTTGTCCTGCTGAATATTCATATATGCCACACCCACTACCGATTATCAACCAATCAGATTACTTGATGCAAATTATTGCAACAAATTCATAAACTGAATGACAAACAATGTAGATCCTGATCAGATGGCTTCTTCAGAAGCCATCTGATCTTGATCTTCATTGTTTGAAATATAAGACATATCCGGGATCAGCAGGACAAGGGTTAAATGCCCAGTTTTAACGATATGTTAACAAAGTCATCATTAATTCTAAACAACTGACTCCTTACGTTTATCATGTTATGAACAACATTAGATTTCCAGCAGAGTATATAGGAACCCCTTGCACACTTATCTGAAAGCAGTCAAACAATCTAATTAAATCTACCTGATATTTTTCAGAAGTGGTATAACATTCAGCCAGAAATTCTCAGTAAGGGCTGGTTTCCCACTCAAGACAAGACCTTTCAGGTTCCCTGCATGTGACTGTAGAAACTGATAGATGGCATTCTCTGACAGGGCATGAGTATAGCTGATATCGAAAGCTTGGAGCCTTGTAAACTTTCCCATCATCACCATCTCACCAAGAATCTGTAATAAACCTATTTTGCTCTGAACAGAATCTTTCTTTATCACATGACATTGATAAGCAGTGGATAACGTCATGCAATAAAAATCGTATGACCACACCTGTAATAACACTTTGGCGGGATTAAGTAATATCATGACGGCGTCCATGTCAACCATGCATTTTTGCGGGAAAAAAATGTCAAATTTAAAGGCGATAAAATCACATTTAAAGTGGTCATAATTTTAAATTATGATGAACAGAATCTTACACGAGTGGTCATTTCATATGAAATTTATGAAACTTGTCAAAGCCTCGTTTCATAAATTTCATATGAAATGACCATTTGTGTAAGATCCTTTATTTACCATATGGGCCCCGTCAAGCGATTTTGGTACTTATCGCCTATGCGAGCAGCAAAGGTTCAGGCGAGCCTGCGCATCCGCGCAGTCTCGCCAGAACCTTCGCTGCTCACTCATACAAGCAGTGAAGCAAGAGGAACCTTCAGACAGAAAGCCATATCCCTGGCCCCTCTGAATGGCTGGGCATGCGCAGTTAAAATTTGTCATGATGGAATGCTCGAAGACACAAATTCGCTTGGCGGGGCTCATATAACATTGCTGTTATTTAGTGGATATGTCATAAAATCATATGACCAAATGCACAATAACACATGGTTACTGGCATGGAACGTCACAATACCATCCATGACAACCCTGTGTTTTCTACAGAAATTTTTCTTGACTTCTTTGGCAATAATATAATGTTATTAATCAAATAATTTTGTATTGGCCCAGTTACAGGTCCTAGGTCTGCTGTATTGGCCTTCGGCCTCGTGCCAATACAGCAGACCTAGGACCTGTAACTGGGCCAATACAAAATTATTTGATTAATGACAATTTTATTAATTGACGCAATTAAAAACATGATTAATGATTTTTGAACATTGGTTGACTTGGTGTAATACAGGATAATCAATTAATAAAGTCTGATTTAAAATTGTTATATGATAAACAGAATCCTACACTCAGTCATTTCATTTGCAAACAGTGAAGGCCCCCATCAGATGCCGCATCTTGTGGTCTAATCTGGGACTACATTGTATACCAGTGTCCCATTTTAGGGTTCCCCCTAGGTAATGAAAATATAGATGTCAACAATATTTGTTTATGTAAGATTTCATGCCGAAGTTATCAGAATTTTAGAACTGCAAAGCATGCATGCATTTTATCCAAACATTTGAGAATAGGATTTAGAAATTATTTTGTTCCTCCAGTTTTTGGTTATCTCAACCATATACTCTGTTCAGGGCACTTCCTATCAAACTGTATGTTAAAATCAAATTGTATAAAACAAGAGGCCCATGGGCCACTATAGTCACCAGAGCTCAGGTGGGTGGCAGCCGTGTATTTTAACATGACATGATTTTAATCTACCTATTATAAAGTCTCCCAAACAAACCCCCATACCCAAATGAGCACCCATGTGGACTCTGTATATGAAATATCAGGCATTTTATGGACAGGGTGGTGCATGGGCCCAAAAAAGTCCTAGTTGGTATCACTGGATGCACCATATCATAAGGAACAAGAAGATATATGGTTTAGTGGTGGGGATCTGTACAGTTTCTGATCAGGCCTTTTCGGCAGGTGAGGGGTTGGGGCATGGCCCCATCAGATACCAGAAAAGCCCAAGATAGTTGTCACTGAATGTGTCTTATCATTAGGACCATGAATATATATGGTTTAGGAGTGGGGATCAGAAGGGTTTCTGAGATATGAGGCCTTTTTATGAAATGGAGGGGAGTGGAACAGCCACTGTGGACCCCACAAGTTGGTGTAACCGAATGTGTCTAATCGTAAGGAACAAGAATATATATGGTTATGGTAATATCTATGGCATTTTATGAAGTGGAGGGGCGGGGCATGGCCCCACCACTTTGCCTCAGCTCAAAGAGCCCACCCCCCCCCCCCCCCCCCCACCAGGTGGGTGTGACTGAATAAGTCTTACTATAAGGAACAAGAAAATATATGGTTTAGGGGTGGGGATCTTAACGATTTCTGAGATATATATGGGTTTTTATGAAGTGGTGGGTGGGACATGACCCAGGGCACCCTGGAGGCCCCATGTTGGTGTCACTGAATGCATCCTATCACAAGGAACATGAATATACGGTAAATGGTTGAGGGAAGCGGCTCTGAACAGTTTCCTTTTAGTGAAGTGGAGGGGTGGGGTATGGCCCCAAGGCACACAGGAGGGCAGGGGTATGGCCCCGAGGCACACAGGAAGACCCCTAGTTGGTATCACTGAATATGTCATATCATAAGGAACAAGAATGTATATGGTTTAGGGTGGGGAGCTGAACAGTTCTGAGATATTGGGCCTTTTATGATGGGGAGAGGGTGGAGCATGGCCTGGACACACCCAAGGGATCCCCAGGTTGGTGTCACTAAATGTATCTTATTACAAGGAACAAGAATATATATGGTTTGCGGGTGGGGATCTGAATGGTTTCTAAGATATATGACCTTTCATGAAATGGAAGGGGGAAGGGCATGGCCCCGACACACCCTGGGAGAACCCAGGTTTGCGTAAAAGCATATTGCTGAAAGATAAAATTTGGGCCCAATCGGCCCAGCAGCTGTATAGGAGATGTCGTTTAAAAGTGTTGACGCCGGACGACGACATACGAGAGACAACATTAGACGACGGACAACTGCCTATCCTATAAGCTGCCTTGGAGCCTTTGGCTCTGGTGAGCTGTTTTTGCATACAATTGTGAGTAATATAAAGCGCTGTTCATGGTTTTTGTTTTGCTATAAGTTTAAAGAACGATCGAAGTAATATATAGATTATATAAAATAACCATAAATAATTATTTTCAAAATGATCTATACATTTCTTTGGGATATTCGGTACCAACATGTAAACAAGTCCGTGTAATGAACATCCCACTAAACCCTACTTTATATAGCAAAACTGTGGTTTACATTATTTTCCTTATTTCTGCTCCAAGACATAGATTGTGGGTACTCGTTAGAACCGCCTCAATAAGGCATTTCCAACGAGCACCCACAACCTATGTTTCCAGTATAAATAAGAAAAATATCATGGATTTTCATCAGAAAAGTAGCCATTTTGGAGATGTGAAAAATGCACTATGTCGCACTAGTGTGTTATTGTAAAACTGAGATACCAAGGCCTGCCATATAAAAAGGTTGTGAGTGAGTGTTTGAGTTTTACGTCTCACCAACAGCTAAGGTCATACGGAGACGGGACCTCGGTTCAAAGACTCATCTGAAAGTTGTAGTGCATGTAATAAGAAGTAGATGTCTCTTGTCACCCGAAAGAACTTAGATATACAGTCGAATTTCAATGGCTCGAACACCTTTGGGGGGGGGGGGGGGGGGGGGGGGGGCTGCCAGGAGGTATACAATATACTTTTGGATATCTTTTCGGTGTTTTATAATGAACATGTATGCTGTGTGTACTCATTAGAATCGCCTCATCGAGGCGATTCTAATGAGTACATACAGCATACATTTACAAGATAAAAGACTAAAATCTCCTCAATTACCCTCCACATTTTCTTATGTAGAGGATTTCGCTAGGGGCTCAAGAATGGGTTCGACCCATCCATGGTAAACGAGCAATCGGTGTTCGAGCCATCGATGTTCTACTGTACTACCTTATCAGTGAAGAATTCACAATGACCCAGACCAAGGTATGTGAAGAATGGTATTCTCAGCAGTACATTTTCTAGACATTCAGCAGAGAGTTCTGTAGATGTGAGATCTAGTTCGTGAACTTGTGAGCTTTCCCAGGGGACGTTGATCATGTACTGGTCCTCCAGCCCTGAAGAGGAAGAGAATAACATATGCCTTGTACTCATTACCCACAACACATTGCTATATAGGGCTGGCTAATCGGAGCTGAAAAGATAATTGATTATCATTCCTGCCATTGTGATTGATAATACATTAGTAATCACTAAAGAGTTTGTCAAAATTTTACCTGTTTGGCTTTCTGCCTGAGCATGACTCTTACCATACATTGTTCTTAACCATATGTATATTTGAAAAGACAGGTCTGAGCAAACAGTGTAGACCCAGATGAGACGCCGCAGAATGCCAATGTGTGGCAATGCGGTGTCTCATCAAGGTCTGCAATGTTTGCCACTCATCCAGCTATTTCAGGCACAACTTTTGGCTTATCAAATTGATTACAAGCAAATCAGTAATGATAATCAATTGTGAGGAATATATCGATCGATTAATCTATTTTCCAATCATTTGTGTCAGCCTTATTGCTATATACAGTGAAACTTTGATAACTCGAACATGGATCGAATGGCTGCTTGTTCACATAGCCCCAGCTAAAAGGGGTATCCACATTCATGTATTATATTTCTTTATTTCTGCAAGAAAACGTATGTTGTGGGAACTGATTAGAAGTGCCTCACTGAGGCACTTCTAATGAGTGCCCTAGAAGTCCCTAAGGTGCTTCTAATGAGTATCCAAAATGCATATTTTTGTGCAGAAATAAACAAAGTTTCAGTACTTTTTGGATGAAAAAAAAGCGCCTTATCTGGTGCTATGCTCCTTCGAACATGTTACTGAATCCCTAGAGAAATCTACCCATTGTTTTTTTCAAATATCCACATACATGTATTTAGGATAGGTCATGGAAGTATTTCTGTTTTTATCTTGGAAATATGTTTTGTGTACTCATTAGAATCGCCTCAAGAAGGTAGAATCGCCTCCCTTGAGGCGATTCTAATGAGTACACAAAAGCTTCCTTATTTTATAGAAGATCGAAAACACCATTAACCCTTGCCCTGCTGAATATTTAAATATGCCACACCCACAACTGATTATCAACCAATCAGATTTCTTGATGCAAATCATAACAACAAATTCATAAAATGAATGACAAACAATGAAAATTCTGATCAGATTGCAGAAGCCATCTGATCTGGATCTACATTGTTTGAAATCTAAGACATATCCAGGTTCAGCAGGACAAGGGTTACCATAAGTCGTCCAAATTATATCTCATAACCTGATGGTATAAAGTTGTTTTAACTACCCCTATCGCGAACAAAGCTTAAAGATATTCATAATGAAAACACGCCTATATAAATTTGACCCCCTGGAACCTCACTTTTATATAGTAAAACTGGGGTATGCAGGGGTATACACTATTTTTCTTATTTCTATTTTGAGCAGAAATAAGAAAAATATCATAATTTTTCATATTAAAATTTTCATTTTTCCGGCCGTAAAGGTGGCAATGTATTTGTATAGGCGTGTTTGTGTAATGCAAGTAATGGAAGGATTTTTAATGGTGCATTATTGAGCTATCTGGAAAAAATGCTTCCAAAAATAAGATACATTTATCCGGTATTTTTCTTTAAAACAATACAAATGAATGCATTTTATGCAAAAATGAGAACAATTATGATGACAGGTAAACGAGTTTGAGAGGGATTCCCTAACTAGTTTTCGAACACTAGTTAGAGCTATTTTTAGTTCGTGACAAAAATAGAATCCCCATACATGACGTTATGCGACGTTCATTTTTGGCCTTGTTTGCTTAGGCCATGCCTGAATCGGAAAAACATATGACGCTGAATAACATGCCATAAGTAATGACACTCAAAGACGATACTGTCGCCATGTATGTGTAAAGTGACAGATTTATTTTTAGAACAGAAATTCCGAACACATGTTCAGAGCGAAGGGTAAACACGAACGAAAACGACCATTTCCACAAAGTTCTGAAGCTGTATTTGGCTCTAAAAGTGTACACATGACAAAAGAGTTATGCATTGAAGATAAAAACCAGAAAAAAAATTTGAGACCCGGTAGTTCAATAATGCACCTTTAAGGGCTTGTCTTCATAATTAACCAATTTTGTACCAGAAACCCCAAAACGGGTAATTGGCAAACAGTACAGGCCTAGATCAGATGCCGCAGAAAGCGGCATCTGATCTTGGCCTTCACTTTTTGCAAACAAGAGGACCATGATGGTCCTATATCGCTCACCTGAGCTAAGCATTTTACATAATTGATATTGAAGTTTTTCCCTTTAATGTCTATGTAAAATTAGTGACGCCTTGGGTCAGGCCATGTTTGGCCCCAGGGCTATATTTTGAACAATCTTGGCAGAGGCCCACTGGCACAAGATAAAGGTGTGTACCAAATATCAAAGACCTGGGCCTTCTGGATTAAGTCTATGTAAAATGTGGGCCCTGCCACTGGACTATTTTTGGCCCCAGGGCTATAATTTGAACATTCTTGGCAAAGGTCCTCTTGATAAAGGAGTGTACCAAAAATCAATGCTCTGAGCATCTGGTGACAGACGACAAGATTTCAAGGGTTTTACCTGTACAAGTCTATGTAAAACATGGAGCCCCTTGCTTGGGTCAATTTTAGCCAAAGGGTTATAATTTGAACAATCTTGGCAGAGGCCAATAGATGAAGCTGTTTTCCAAATATCAAAGGCATGGGCCTTCTGGTTTCAGACACAAAGATTTTTTTAAGTGTTTCCCTAAACAACTCTATGTTAAACATGTAGGCCCCTGGGCGGGCTCATTTTATGGCCCCAGGGCTATAATTAAGAGGTCCACTAGATGAAGATTCAAACCAAATACACCTAAACCTTGTTATAACACGGAACTCCGGGTCCAACTAATGGACCGTGTTAGTTAACCGAATCGTGTTATAAACGCCGACCATATTTGTCACAGATCAACCATTGACACCAGAATGGTGATCAATAGTTTCCCAAACAAGATGATGTGCGGTCCGGTTAATGACCGTATTTCCCGACTAAAATGTATTTAGAACTAATCAATGGCAGTAAATACCATGGCCCATCAAGTCAAACAAGTCACTTTAATCAAAACCAGCTGATAAACCATGTTTTATATCCAAAAATCGTCCGATCTGACAGTGAGTATGACGCCATTCTGATAGCTGGTTCCCAGCTAACTTTGTTGTAACTGAGCGTCCGAAACCGTACCTCACTACAGTGCCATTAATACATTTCAATGGTGAAATTACCGGGTTAGGGTTTGGAACTGGACAATGATCAACGCTTAAAAGAAATTTGAATTACTTCCCTTGAAATGTCTTACCCTTAATATTTTAGCCATTTGAAACAATTTTTAATGGCGCACATGGTCTTTGAATGATTTTTTTTCACCGCGAAAATCGATCTTGAATATGTTTTATCATTTGCTCTTAAGCTGAAATAAATTTGACTTTCCTTTACATGCGGCTCTAGAAAATGAGTTTTATTGCAGTTGACCGATCACATCGTCTGCATCGATGTTTAAAATTTCTGCTGAGCAGTGATCCTTAACAGAGCGTGATAAATATTTTTTTCCGGTTGCGTAACTGAATTCTTAAATCTCTTTATCTCACTAAGCCAACACTTTTGATTGTGCCGATGGCAGTTCATGTTTATCATGCGTGTCAACCTAAACAAGTTTATATACTGTATATTCAACTCTGCTGGAGGCCTGCAATAAATATCAACAAGAGCACCGCAAGCGGGTGCCAACGCTCGTCTGCAGTTTCTTTTAGAAAACAAAAGTTCTAAGTCAAATCAAATTGCAAGATGGAGTTATAAAACTTGTAGGGAATGTAGCTCTTGTGATGGTGAGTATGTGTATGAAGTTTCATGGAGGTAGGCCAAATACTTTTGGAAATATGGTCAAGGTTAAGTTTTTTGGTTAATTTTTCGAAAAATAGGTCAAAGTTCAAAGGTCAAGGTCACAGGTCAAAAAGCGTGGTATGACTGAAAAGGCCTTGTCCCAAGGAACATTCATGTGAAGTTGGAAGGCTCTGTTGTGAATAGTATTGAAATAAGAGACAAAAACAATTTAAAAAAAAACGGAGAGAAAAGGGGAGATAATTCAATCAAATTGCAAGATGGAGTTATAAAACTTGTAGGGAATGTAGCTCTTGTGATGGTGAGTATGTGTATGAAGTTTCATGAAGGTAGGCCAAATACTTTTGGAAATATGGTCAAGGTTAAGGTTTTCGGTTAAATTTTCGAAAAATAGGTCAAAGTTCAAAGGTCAAGGTCACAGATCAAAAAGTGTGGTATCACTGAAAAGGTCTTGTCCCAAGGAACATTCATGTGAAGTTTGAAGGCTCTGTTGTGAATAGTATTAAAATGAGAGCAAAAAATGTGTTTCAGAAAAAAATTGGAAAAGGGGAGATAATTCAGCCAAAATCAACAATGTTGTTATGGTCCTTGGTCAAAATGTAGCTCTTGTGATGATGAGTGTGTGTATGAAGTTTCATGAGGCTAGGTCTAATACTTTTTAAGTTATAGCCAAGGTTAAGTTTTTTTGGAACGACGCAGGACGACGCAGGACGACTCAGGACGACTACGCAGACGCCGGAGTGATGACAATAGCTCGAAAGTTTTTTTTCAAAAAACAGACGAGCTAAAAAGTACCTTTATAAACCGTGTAAGCTACCGTATTACTGCAGTCAAAAGTGAGAGGAAAATAAATTTGTTGTGCTTAAAACCCGATACAATCCTCGGATAATATTTATAAATGTTGGTTGGGGAAAATTTGGGGTCCAAACCCAAACCGTGGTTTATCCAAATTCATGCTGTAACGAATCGTGCTATAACGAGGTCCGGGTGTACCAATGTTCTGGGCCTTCTGATTTTAGACAAGAAGCTTTTTTAAGGTTTTCCCTATATTATAAACATGTGAGCACCTTGGTGGGGCTATTTTCGCTGTTTTCCAAATATCAAAGGCATGGGCCTTCTGCTTTCAGACAAGAAGATTTTTTAATATTTTCCCTATATGAGCCTATGTAAAACTAGAGCTGCCGCCTAACGGGCGCCAATTATACCCCCGCATGCGTTGTCCGACAAATTTTTACAAGTATTTGACCTTGAGGAAGGTCAACGTAAAGGTCAAGGTCAGGTTTGTGTATATCAATCTTAAGTACTAGTGGCAAGGTGTGTGATGTGTGAATATTAAAGAAATCGGTCAAAGAATAAGGAAGTTATGAGCAATGTTAAAGTTTTTTGTAACGGACCGACGACAAATTTTTACAAGTATTTGACCTTGAGGAAGGTCAACGTAAAGGTCAAGGTCAGGTTTGTGTATATCAATCTTAAGTACTAGTGGCAAGGTGTGTGGTGTGTGAATATTAAAGAAATGGGTCAAAGAATAAGGAAGTTATGAGCAATGTTAAAGTTTTTTGTAACAGACTTTTTTTGTAACGGACCGACAACGACAAGCTGACTCCTATATACCCCCTTCAAACTTCGTTTGCGGGGGTATAATAAGTGGGCCCCCCGGCGCGGGGCTACTTTTGTCATCAGGGCTAAATTGAACAATCTTGGTAGAGGTCCACTAGATGAAGCTTAATACCAAGTATCAAAGACCTGGGCCTTCTGGTTTCAGACAAGAAGATTCTCAAAGGGTTTCCCTACATAAGCCTGTGTAAAACCAGTGGGCCCCTGGGCTGGGTTATTTTTGGCCCCAGGGCTATAATTTGAACAATCTTGGTAGATTTGTTTGATTTAAGGTTTATTTTCCCCATTAACACTGTATAGGTAATTCTGAAGATGATGCTTCCAATTTTGTGGGACTTTTACCCTACATTGAGATGAAATGACATCTCATGTCCTGTCCCCCAATGAAACCAATAGGGTTTATAAGCATGAGGGGACCGGCTCACACTACTTTACCTCGGCAGGCTTAGATCCTCTAAGTGGTTTACCAGTACTCATGTATGGTCGGTTTCAGCTCTGCGTGAAAGCATCATGCAGCCCATCTATTTCTTCAAGCCCCGATGGGCGGGGGCGACAATCTTGGTAGAGGTCCACTAGATGAAGCTTCATACCAAATATCAAAGACCTGGGCCTTCTGGTTTCAGACCAGAAGATTTTTATAGGGTTTCCCTATACAAGCCTATGAAAAACCAGTGTGGCCCTGGGCAGGGTTATTTTTGGTCCCAGGGCTATAATTTGAACAATCTTGGTAGAGGTCCACTAGATGAAGCTTCATACCAAATATCAAAGACCTGTGCCTTCTGGTTTCAGACAAGTAGATTTTTAAAGGTATTCCCCATGTAAGCCTATGTAAAACCTGTGGGCCCCGACACAGGACCATTTTTGATCCCAGCGCTATAATTTGAACAATCGTGGTAGAGGCCCACTAGATAAAGCTTCATGCCAAATATCAAAGACCTGGGCCATTTGGTTTCAGACATGAAGATTTTTAAATGTTTTCCCTATGTGGAGTGCTGTGGTGAAGTGGTAAAGCATCAGATTCGAGATCGACATGTAGCCGGTTAGATCCCGGCAAGCGCCAAGTGTTGTTTCCTTGAGCAAGAGACTTTGTCCACATTGCTTAGTACTGGTTCCTACCCAGGAAAAGAGGACCACATGGAAGATTAGTACTAGTACTCAATGTGTTACCCTCTATAAATAAAGTTGATTATTATTATTTATAAGCCTAGTTAAAACAGTGGGCCCCTGGGCCATCTTTGGCTCCAGGGCTATAATTTGAACAATCTTGGTAGAGGTCCACTAGATGAAGCTTCATTCCAAATATCAAAGACCTGGGCCTTCTGGTTTCAGACAAGAAGATTTTTAAAGGTTTTTCTTATCTTCCCCTTTTTGTTGCCATGGCAACCAGAGTTCTGCATGGAATGGAATTCTTTTAACAACTTTGAGAGAGGACCACCCAAAGATTATTTCTGCCAAGTTTATTCAAAATCTGTTCAGTGGTTTAGGAAGAGATGTCATTTAAAGAAATTGTGGACGGACGGAAATATGTATGAATGGACGACGATGATGGACGGTGACCGATCACAATAGCTCCCCCGGAGCCTTCAGCTCAGGTGAGCTAAAAACTCAGTCATTTTCCAAATAAATTTTGAAGAAAACACAACCTGACACCCCTAAATTTTGAGGTGGAAGATTCCATTTTTGTACAAAATGGGTTAAAATGAAATGTCTAAGTGCACTGTGCTCTTATTACTGCCAATACAGTATCACTTGTGAGAGACAGATACCCTACCTTGTGAGAGTCAGATACCCTATCTACCAGGCCATAAACAACATACTGTCTTTATATTTGAATGAAATTCCAATAAAATTTTACAGAAAGAGAAATAACTGAAAGTATCTAACAGGTTCTAATTATCTTACCAAAATGAACAAGTTCATTAACTGTTTCTATGGGAACAGCAAATTATATTATCTTTCTTGAAAATACCAGAAGCACTAATCTTCTAGCAATAGACCATAATTTCAAGCTTACAATCTAGAAAATGGATTTTAACAGCAATTTCGGGTAAATTAAGTTAGCCAACAAATCAATTTTTCTATGTAAAAAACTTGATTAGGCTTTAAAGATTATAAAATCAAAACCAGCAGAGATTTCTGGTAAAGTTTTAACCCTTGTCCTGCTGAATATTCATATATGCCACACCCACTACTGATGATTAACCAATCAGATTACTTGATGCAAAATATTGTGACAAATTCATAAAATGAATGACAAACAATGAAGATCCTGATCAGATGGCTTCTTCGGAAGCCATCTGATCTGGATCTTCATTGTTTGATAGATAAGACATATCCAGGCTCAGCAGCACAAGGGTTAAGGCATTGTGACCTCGAAAGTCAGATCTGCCATATTTACTGTATGTATTTGGACAGTCAGACCTGGGCAAACAGTGTAGACCAGAGCTAAAGAAATTTTGAACTAGAGCCAGTGTTTATGAAACACAATGCCCCCAACTGCTTGACCCTAACACTGCTTGTCCCTAACAGTAATTGAGATATCTTGTTTTTATGTGGCTGTAATGCTGAAATTACACAAGAAAAGCTGTAGTTAATCAGGTCGTTTATTTATCACCCCCTACTAGTTTTTTAAGTTACAGGATAATAGCTCATACAGTTTTAGAGATACAGTCAAACTTGTCTTAGTGGCCACCTTTATTAAGCGAGCAACCTGTCTTAAGCAAGCATGCATTAAGTTCCACAAACTATTCTTCCGCGAAAAACAAAGAAGCATAATACCTTGCATCTTTTATCCAGTGTTTTTCATGTAACTGTAATGCTCTAAGATACTGTTCATGAACTATGGGTCCAAATTTGTATGTGGTCATCGTTGAATCAAATCCTAAACCGTAGTATAGTGGATATGGAGCAATGAGTTCTCCTTCAGAAATGCGTTGCAGGATCTCATCTGCATTTGGAATCGAACCCTTGCATGTGGAGGACAGTTTCACTGTGATTGGGTTCTTTCTCTCCTCTCGAAACACCATGAGCTTTTCGAACTTTCGTCACTTTGCATTGTAAATGATTTTAGTGTGGTATGTAATGGCTTTGGAATTGATATCTATCCCATAGATAGTGTTCTCCCAACATCTAGAGACTGGAAATATTTTGATTGCAGGAATAATGAAGCTTGCACGTGTACAAATTTCGCTTGAAAGCTCACTCACAAGAAAATTACAAGGAGGCTTTGTCAGTCTTTGAAACATAATATTTATATGAAAATGAAGGGTGATAACTTTTCTTATACTTATCTCTGTTATAAAATATATGCACGAAAATTAAAATCAACATTTAAGAATTAGAATTTAGAACTTGCCAATATTGAAACATATGCAAAACTCCATTAATTGGTTCTGACATAAGAAATTTAGGCTGATGAAATTTTTTTACATCAGTAAGAAGCATAATTCTAATTCAATTTAATAAACTATCACCATTTTTTGTATTTTGTAGTAATCAATCATGTGATGAAATCATGAAGTTTCAAGACAACTGGTCCAGTGGTTGTGGTAATTTTTTTTTATAACGCTTTTACCATATTTAGGCAAGGTGATCAGGTTAGTCATGTGGCCATTACCACTCAAACTTTAGTCCACCAGTCATAGGCTGCGTATAAAATTTAATTGAAACAGACACATTTTTTTATATAATTGATTTGTGGTTATATACTGTATAGGCCATTTTGGAGATGTTTTAAAATTTCTGGGATATCTTGCTTACAAGCTGAAAACACGAAAAAAATCAAAGGGCCATAACTCAAGAAAAAAAAATTGGATTTTTTTCAAAAGTTAATCAGTTCATCTACTCATCATACCCAACCAGTCTGTGAAGTTTTGGGGAAAAACCTCATATAGTTTTTGAGATATCTTGCTTACAAACTTAAAACGCGAAAAATTTCAAAGGGCCATAACTCAAGAAAAAAATATAGGATTTTTTTTCAACAGTTAATCAGTTCATCTACACATCATCCCAAACCAGCTTGTAAAGTTGCAGGGCAATCGCTCAAACAATTATTGAGATATCTTGCTTACAAGCTGAAAACACGAAAAAAATCTAAGGGCCATAACTCAAGAAAAAAAAATCGGATTTTTTTCAAAAGTTGATCAGTTCATCTACTCATCATCCCCGACAAGTCTGTGAAGTTTCGGGGAAAAACCTCAAATAGTTTTTTTAGATATCTTGCTTACAAACTTAAAACGCGAAAAATTTCAAAGGGCCATAACTCGAGAAAAAAATTTCGGATTTTTTTCAAAAGTTAATCAGTTCATCTACTCATCATCCCCAACCAGCATGTAAAGTTTCAGGGCAATAGCTCAAACAGTTTTTGAGATATCTTGCTTACAAGATTTCATAGTATTTTTTGCAAAGGGGCATAACTCAAAAAAGGGGCATAATCCTGACGAGAAAAAAAACACGGGTCAATTATTTTTTCATGAGGAATCCATATATGAAATTTCAAAAACCTAGCACCCATGGTTCTAAAGTTATGCTATGCAGTAAAAAGTGGGACGGACGTAAGGACGGAAGGACGGACAGACGAACAGGGCAAAACCAATATGCCCCCACAACTTCTTCGAAGTTGGGGGCATAAATACCACTAGGTCCAGCCAACCAATGACGCCATCAATGACACCATACCAAACATGCACAGAAGAAGGCCATCCCAAAACTTTTTACATATCAACTGATCTAACAACTCATCATTTTCTTGTTTAACCCTTATCTTGCTGAATATTCATTTAAGCCACACCCATTTCTATCTATCAACCAATCAAATTACTTGATGTAATTTCTTGCTATAAATTGATAAACTGAATGCCAAACAGTGTAGATCCAGATCAGATGGCTTCTGAAGAAGCCATCTGATCTGGATCTACACTGTTTGCAAAGATAGGGGTTGTCATGAACAGCAAGATAAGGGTTAACAATGTATCAGAAATCAGTATTTTTTTTTGGGGGGGGGGGGGGGGGGGAGGTTCAAACCGTATGTGTTAATTTGCTGAATAAATTCATTTAGTAACACCCATTTCTGACTATCAACCAATCAAATTACATGCAATTATTTATTTTGTCAAATTTCACAAACAGTCATTCAATGACAAAAAAAGTGTAGATCCTGTTCAGACTGCCCTCTAATCAGGATCTACACTGTTTTCAAACTTAGGACTTATTGTGTTCACGTGGCCAAGGGTTACTGATTGTCAATGTGTGTCAATAAGTTACTTGTCATTGTTTATACCTATTAGCTTATGTCATTTCATGCCCCCGCCCATAGGGGCTTGAAGAAATATATGGGCTGCACGATGCTTCCACGCAGAGCTGAATCCGGCCCGCACACTAGTACTGGTAAACCGCTTGGAGGATCTAAGCCTGTCCAGGAACCGCGGTGCTAGGCGGACCGTCCATGCTAATAAACCCTATTGGTTTCATTGGGCGACAGGGCTTGAGATGTCATTTCATCTCAACGTCGGGTAAAAGTCCAACAAAATTGGAAGCAACATCTCCAAAATGACCTTTACAGTGTTGACAGGGATGTTAAACCTCAAATCAAACAAACAAATGCTTTATTATTGCTCCTGATTGTTGCAAGGCACCGTCCTTCAGTTATACCGTAATGATCCTAAGTATTGGGACAGATAGTCCTAACCAAACAGTAAAGACCAAGATCAGACTGCTCCTGATCAGGGTCTAGATTGTTTGCCATTCTGTCGGCAACTTTTGGACTCCTCGCTGGATCGTGAAATTTTAACAAATTTTAGGAGAATTATAGCAAGTCCTCGAGGTGTCCGATTTTTTAGGATTTTCTATGGTATATTTTGTTGTTTATGAGTTGTTTAGTAAAATACCTGTATGTTGCAGCAATAGAGTCTTCAACTTCTTGCATCTTTGTATCAGTGTCTTGAACGAATGTCCCTTCACTCGCAGGCAGAAATTCAGTGCAAGACATTCTAGATGTATGCAGTTCGACGTGAGTAGCTCAATATGGGTATCGTCAATGAACGTTATACCATACATGTTGACGACTTTTAAGTTTGGAGTATGTGATTTGATTTTGCCGATATTTATCACCTCATAGATGTCTTCTTCTCCTTCGCTGGTTAATTCGAAAGTTCCTAGAACACATCAAATATTCATTAGTTTTTATTTGGAATGAAACTGACAAAACGTCAGGCAGGCCGAGACAATCAAAGCTCCAGAAAAGGAGGCGTAACAAGAATAATTAACCCATTGTATGCTGGTGGACTCTCCCATTGCTATATGTTGGACAAGTCCATTTGTCATATAATGGGTGGCAGGCCTATTTTTTGTTTTTATTCTATTTTTGATGGAAAATTCTGTCAGCAAATAGTGCAGGCCCTGATCAGACATCGCGTTCTGCGACGTCTGAACTGGGCCTGCACATTTTGCCAAGGTACCCCTTTAGGGGTTTCCCCGCATACAATTGGTTAAGGGACAATTGTTCTTATTTCTTCATAAAATATATGTTGTGGGTACTTGTTAGAATTGCCTCGACGAGGCGATTCTAACAAGTACCCACAACATATACTTCTGACAACAAATAAGGAAAATTATCCCTCTATCATCTTTGTTATGCCTCATTATCTGGTACTATAAATAATATATACAGTTGAACTTCGATGGCTTGAACACCTTTGGAACCTCGAAAATCTGTTCGAGACAGGGGTAGTTCGAGCCACTGAGGGTTACTTCCAGGAGGCATAACGAAATACTTTTGGACATCATTTCGGTGTTCTATAATGAAAATGTATGATGTGTGTACTTATTAGAATCGCCTCATCGAGGCGATTCTAATGAGTACACACAGCATACATTTGCAAGAAAAAATACTAAAATCTTCTTAATCATCCCCCACTATTTCTTATGTAGAGGATTTCGCTAGGGGCTCAAGAATAGGTTAGACACATCTATGGTAAACAAGCCATCGAAGTTCTACTGTACATGAAGGAAAGGTGTGGTTGGATAGTATAATGCCCCAATTTTCATTGTATCCTTGTATCAGAGGTTATTTTGCAGCTAGTGGGGGAAGTAAAGACTGCAATGCTCTGGTTATGGACAAATTATTTTTAACATTAAATCAATACAACACATACTGAAGTGTCATTTCAACTACGTCTTATTCTGAAAGGCATCATCATCATCATCATCATCATTATCATCATCATCATCATCAGGGACACTAGACTCTATGCTGGAGAAGAAATAAGAAAAGTAGCATGCTCCCTTCCAAAACAACCTTTCCTCTGTATAAAGCTGTTCATTACATTGGCTTGGTGGCAATTCTTATGATTTGCCGATTAATTGATTTATTGTGCCCATCGGGACTTGGAAGAAATAGATGGGCTGTATGATGCTTCCATGCTGACCTGAAACCGACTGCACACAAGTACTGGTAACTGCTTAGAGGATCTAAGCCCGCCCAGGCAAAGCAATGTGAGTTGGACCGTCCATATTTATAAACCCTATTGGTTTCTTTGGGCAACAGGGCTTGAGATGTCATTTAATCTCAATGTCGGGAAAAAGTCCCACAAAATTGGAAGCAACGTCTCCAAAAAGACCTATACAGTGTTGACGGAAACATTAAACCTCAAATCAAACAAACAAACAAAACTGATTTACTCTAAATCAATTTACTCTATGCTTTCTCGAGCAAATGATTATTGTTTTGTATGATCAGTTGAACTTAATTTTGTCTTTTTAAATGCAACAAGGTAAGTTAGGGCCCAGAGAAAATTGATGAGCAGTGCAAAGCCTGCAATAAATTCAAATTCTATAGACGATGTGCTGTGTGTACTCATTAGAATCGCAGATAATGGTCGTTTTTCTATATTATCTTTATACATTTTTGCCAACAAGCTTCCAGTTCTATTATATCCAAAACCATGCAATAAAGAGAAAGATTAATTTTGATATAATTTACTTATTTCTCCAAGAGAAACAAGACATCACGAAAACACGCCTGTATAATTTTGACCCCCTTAAACCCCACTTTTATATAGTAAAACTGGGGTTTGCTGGGGTAAATTTTATTTTTCTTATTTCTGCTCTAAAATATAGATTGTGGGTAGTCGTTAGAACTGCCTCGTTGTGGCTGTTCTAACGAGTACCCACAATCTATATTTTGAGTAGTAATATGAAATATATCGCCATTTTTCATCTTAAAATTTCCATTTTTGGCCGAAAAAATTGATAATGTATTTATTTGTATAGGCATGTTTTCCTAATGTAAATTACAGTCGAACTTCAATAACTCGAACACATTTCAGGACCATGAAATTTTATTCTAGAAAGGGTTCAAACCACTGAGGGTAACTCATACTGCAAGGCCATGAGGCATAATGTGGATGCATATGACCTTAGGATATATTTTCAAACTTTTTGAAAAAAAAAAAAAATTGCATGTTGTGTGTACTCATTAGAATCAACTCATTTTCAAGATAAGATCAAGCGAAGATCCATAACATCACGAAAACATGCTTATATAATTTAGACCCCCTTAACATGCTTATATAATTTAGACCCCCTTGAACCCAAGTTTTATATAGTAAAACTGGGGTTTACAGGGGTAAATCTTATTTTCCTTATTTCTGCTCTAAAATATAGATTGTGGGTACTGGTTAGAACCGCCTCATCGAGGCGGTTCTAACGAGTGCCGACAATCTATATTTTGAGGAGAAATAAGAAAAATATTACAATTTTTCATCTTAAAATTTTCATTTTTTCGGCCATAAAGGTGGCAATGTATTTGTATAGGCATGTTGTCGTAATGTTAACCTACATGCATGAATATCTGGAGCTTTAGGAACAATTCCAAGAGTGAGTTTGAATAAGCCATAGTAAACAAATTACCATATTCGACCTATTTACTGCACCGTGGGCTTAGTTTTTTCAAAATTGTATGAAAATATTGTGGTGAAAAATCTACCTAATAAGCGCACACTCAATACGGAAAAAATACGAAAAAAAAAGCTTCCGATATGATTACTTTACAGAGTTGAATTTCAGCATAGGGGTTCACCACATTTACATATGATTGTCCGGGTCAAAGATGCAGAAAACTCAATATAAATTTGTTGGGAGGTTACTGTAAAGTGTGCACTTGTGTATTTTTTCCAGAAAAAGCTTGGGTGTGCGCTTATAGGAGCATGTGCGGTAAATAGGTCGAATACAGTATACGTATTCGAGATATGTGAGTTTCATTGTACCACAAAACTGTTCTTGTTACCCCTTCTTATGTGGAGCTAACTACAGAAACAGATAAGGTGGTCTTTTGTGACAACTGAAAGATAATTTTTGTCAGTCCTCAGTAAAAACCTATGTTGTGAGTATTCATTAGAACCGCCTCGGTGAGGCAGTTCAAAAGAATACCCACAACAAAGGTTACAGGCCTCCTATTGGCCCACTTTGAAAATCTAGGTTTTTATAATAATAATAATAGACTTTATTTTACGAGGGTAACACAATTAGTATAATAACTAATCTCCCTTGTGGCTCTCAATATTTACAGATTATACAACAAATGGAGAAGTATTAGATGCGAAGATTTAAGACAATGATCGTTCTCTCTGCCACTCACAATGTTAACACTCACACATATATAAAAATTGATTGAATAGACAAATTAATGGACAAAAAAAAAGTTATAGCATGAAGATAGGCATATCAAAAATGAATGAACAAATGAAATATGTACAAATATAAACAATTATAACAAAATGTTATGGTTATAAAAACAGGGTAAAATGGGTTAAAATTGCAGGGTTAGTCTTTCATCCATTTGATACATCTTGAATGAAAAGAGTCAAGAGAAGGAGCACTTTTAACATTGGGATCAAGGCAGCCCCAAATAACTGGACCAGAAAATGCCAAACCGCCTTTATATAATCCTGTCCGTGGCTTTGGCAGCAAAAAGTTGTCTGCAGTCATTGAACGTTAAACAAGGGAGTCATGAGCATTAGTCTGAGCTGGCCTTTTCGAGAACATTTCATTTATATATTCTGGAGTTATTCCATTTGAAATCTTAAACATGAACTTGGCTTTCCTGAAAAAGACTCTTTCAGACAAAGTCAAAATTTTTAAATCATTCACAGACTGGTAAACATTATCTACATTATAGTCTAGAATGATTCTACATGCACGTTTTTGAAGCTTTTCTATTTTCATTAAGTTTGTTTTTGTTGTGCTAATATAGGTTCTTCTTACTCAAAATATACCGTATTCGCCCTAATTAGCGCACCGTGCGCTTAGTTTTTTAAAAATCGTGTCAAAAATCACAGTGAAAAATCTATCTAATTAGTGCACACTCGATGCGAAAATAATAGCTTCCGAGATGGTGCATACTGATATTTAATGGGTCGGAAAAGGATACTAAAGCATTGTCTTCACTGTTGAAGAAAAAACGGTAAGTTTTTTATTGATTTACTGTGAGAGCTTCCAAGGGGGAGTTACTCTAAAGTGTGCGCTTATGCATTTCCTTTTCAAACATAGTTTGGTGTGCGCTTATAGGAGCATGTGCGGTAATTAGGGTGAATACGGTAGGTTATTTACAGGTTTTTCAATAAAAATACAGGTTAAAAAAAGAGTCTTCCAAACTTACATAAAGATTTAAAACTGAAGAGAAAATATTTGATGAATTTTTGTGCCACAATTACTCAGATAAAGTTGATTTAAATTTTACAAAGTCCAAGCGAGCGAAGTGAGCGAGGAAAAAAAATACAATTTCTTGACAGTTATCATCACTTTTTATGGGAGTAAAAAATAGAAGTGCATTTTGAAGAAAAGTTAGGGTTGAGTCACAAAAAGGTTCAAAAAGTGAAAAATATAGGTTTTTTCGTGAAAATACAGGCTTTTTATAGGTTTTATGAACAAAATAAAGGTTTTATAGGTTTGGCACAAAATTATAGGTTATTATAGGTTTTATAGGTTTTGCTAGGAGGCCTGAGGTTAGTTTGGAGATATAAGGAAAATTATCAGTTACCCCCAATATATATTGCATTGTAACGCACTGACCTGATAAAGATATGCTATCTCAGGACAAGAGAGCTTTATCAAGTCAACGCGACATTGCACTTTTACGAATGAACAGGACCACTGGAAAAATGACAAAAATGTTAATGTTACTTGGAAAAAAGGTAAAATTACCTGAAAAAAAAAATATCATTGGAAAATATGGTCAGCTGATACTAAATATATCGACCGCTAGAATGCTCCGATGCTTTGAGGATCATCAATAACTGATTGTAAATTGTTAATTTAAGAGTGTAGAAGGGGATAAACTGATAAATAGAATACCAGATTCGTGTCATTTGATATCAAGTTTATCAGGCTCGGCTTCGAGAACGCATGTAGAATCGCTCGGCAAGCCTCGCGATTCTACAAGCGTTCTCGAAGCCTTGCCTGATAAACTTGATATCAAAAGACACGAACCTGGTATTCTCTATTTATCCTTCAATTATCACAAAACACCCACCTTTACCCCTTGTACACTAGTGGACTCTTCCATTGCTATATGATGGACAAGTCCATTTGTCATATGAGGGCTTTCAGGCCTATTTTTTCGTTTTTATTCTATTTTTGACGGAAAATTCTGTTAGCAAATAGTGCAGGCCCTGATCAGACACCGCATCCTGCGGCCTCTGATCTGGGCCTGCACTGTTTGCCAAGGTACCCCTTTAGGGGTTTCTCGCATGAAATGGGTTAACTATATGTTGCTATGCTTACCTATGAGATGTAGCACTGAGAGCGATGAAAGACAACTGTAGATTCTCCGCATGAACCCCTCCAGGAAAATCACCTCAGACAGGCAGATGCACAGACTTCTCAGATTACACGGGAAGGAGTTGAGATCATTGAAGTCATGTAGCTGCATTGCATTGGAGAAGTCTAGTGTCATGTATCTCAAACTAGGACATTTGTTTGATAGTTCGTGGAGAACAGGTGGTGTCACCAGTTCACATGGAAGCTCTATGTATCTCAGCGTTGGACCAAACCGAAGATTGATTAGCGCCAGCAGTGCATCGATGTTGTAAATGTGAAGCCCATTATACTCAGGTCGTAAAGAGACCACATTCCAAAGGCGGCTGTCATAGGCAAGTATACGCCATTTCTTGCAGACACGAGCGAGTTTCCCAAGTTCCTGTTGTCTGATGTATGAAAATATGGCAAGCAGGCATTTTTCTGGAATACTGTCAATGGTACATGTCTGAAAATAAACAAAGACCTTAACTTCTTTGTAACATTACTACTAGTATCCATAGCAACAAAGGTAAAAACATGTGCAATATCTAAACAAAAATATATACAGTCGAACTTCAATGGACACCTTTGGGACCTCGAAAATCTGTTCGAGACAGGGGTAGTTCAAGCCACTGAGGTTACTGTCAGGAGGCATAACGAGATACTTATCTTTTTGGTGTTCTATAATGAATATGTATGCTGTATGTACTCATTAGAATCGCCTCATCGAGGCGATTCTAAGGAGTACACACAGCATGCATTTGCAAGATAAAAGACTATAATCTCTTTAATTATCCCCCACTATTTCTTATGTAGAGGATTTCGCTAGGGGCTCAAGAATGTGTTTGACTCATCCATGGTAAACGAGTCATCGGTGTTCGAGCCATCGAAGTTCTACTGTAGATTATATGGAAAATTACCATTTTATAGTCCAAACAAAAATATAATAAAAGCACCGCAGACACTGCATAATACCCTGCCACTGCTAAGCAATGTAACTTATTTGAAAATATATCAAGGCTAAATAACTAGAAAGGGGATAGCAGAGATGTGTGTGTGAATTCGGGTTTAACGTCGCTTTCAACAATTTTTCAGTCATATCACGACGGTGTCTGGTTGCGACAGGGAGCTCAATGCTCACGTTTATAGTGCTGCCTCACTGAAGTATCATGTCCCAGACACATTACATGATACCACACCCAGTCACATTATCCTGACACTGGATCGACCAGTCCTAGCTCTACCCCGTAAATCTGAGTGCCAAACGAGGAGCAGCTAGTACCATTTTTAAAGACTTTGGTATGTCGCGGCCCGGGATCGAACCCGAGACCTCCCGTTCCCCAGAGCGGACACTCTACCAACTGAGCTATCGGGGCCGGTAGGATAGCAGAGATATGATCCGCAAGTGTAATGTCTTAATGTGAGTGGATGAAGTTGTTAGAAGATGTAGGAAGCATATGTAAAAATCCATTTTTCAGACATTTTATGGGAAGGCAACTCAATAAGTTGACATTATTAGAAAATTATGGAGGCAAGTATTTGCCTTAAATGGCTGTGGAACATGTATCTTTATGTGGTACATGTAAGAATTTCATGTTTTTCAATGTACTGCCTGTCTGACTATATTCTTTCGTGAAGACTGATCATGAAGTAATTTCTACGGTCATTGTGCTCCTTCCGCTGATTCAAGAAGGGCAGGCATGAAGTATGTGCACTAAGTACTGGTTAACCACTTAGAAGGGCCTTTATTTTAGGCATCTATTTGGTTAGGCTTTTACTGCACATTCCAAGGGTGAGGTTGATTAGGCTTCAATCAAAAGGATTAAGCATAAATGGCAACCTGTTTATCTGCTTCACATAAATGTAGACCCTATCATCTCTCTTAGCTGTACATGTAGGCAAAAATCGATCAGCTTCAGCGAAGAATGTTCAAACATCTCACGTACAAGTAATATATATTATCACTTGTTTATTCTCTTCACAAAACTGTAGTCACATCCACAAATTTCTTCTCTCTTAGATAAATATGTACGCGAAATTCGATCAGCTTCAGCAAAGAATGTTCAATTATTGACTGGAAATAAAACACAGATGGCTGGATGGATTTCCATTAAGTATGCATTGACCAACAGACACAAATTCCGTTTTGTATGCACTGACCAACAGACACAAATTCCATTTTTCAGACTTATCAAGGGTAGGGACAGCCAGAGTCATGTACCTTTGCCACAATATGTAATATTTAGTCTGCTGTACATCTATGAAATTTCAGCAAGATATTGCAAATAATAAAGGAACTAGAGTCTAAAATCGATTTTTAATACATCAAGGGCAAATAACTAAAGAACTGGAACAGCCAGAGAAGTGGTCCTTGGCCACAATATGTACCCTTTACTCCTCTATATGGTCCTTGGTCACAATATGTACCCTTTAGTCCTCTATATATCTGTAAAGTTTAATCCAAATATTTCATATAGTAAGGGAACTAGAGGCCAAAAACTATTTTTCAGATACTGAAAAGGGACAGACAGACAGATGGACAGACATACAAATGGATGGACAGACAGACAGACAGACAGACAGCAGAGGGTGTAGAAGTTTTATCCATATATTTCAAATAATAACTGAACTATAGGCCAAAATCCCTTTATTTTATATATATTTCAAGGGCAGATAACTCAATTGCTAGGAAAGCCAGAGTCATATTCCTTTGCCACAGTATGTAACATTTAATCTACTACATATCTATGAAGTTTCAGCAAGATATTGTAAATAATAAAGGAACTACAGTCTAAAATGCATTTTAAATACTTCAAGGGCAGATAACTCAAGAACTGGTATAGCCAGAGTAGCAGTCCTTGGCCACGATATGAACCATTAAGTCCTCTATATATCTGTGAAGTTTCATCGAGATATTCCATATAGTTAGGGAACTAGATGCCAAAAACCATTTTTCAGATATTTCAAAGGCAGATAACTCAATCACTGGGAAAGCCAGAGTCATGTTCCTTTGCCACAGTATATAACAATTCATCTACTACATATCTATGAAGTTTCAGCAAGTTATTGTAAATGATAAATGAACTACAGTCTAAAATGCATTTTTTAAATACGTCAAGGGCAGATAACTCAAGAACTGGAACAGCCAGAGTAGCAGTCCTTGGCCACAATATGAACCGTTTAGTCCTCTATATATCTGTGAAGTTTCATCCAGATATTCCATATAGTAAGGTAAATTAGAGGCCAAAAACCATTTTTCAGATACTGAAAAGGGCAATAACTCTGCTAAAAATTAACGGATTTTGCCCATTAACAATCCCAAACCACTCATCCCGGATACCAATATGTATGCAAAATTTGAACAAAATCCGTGAAAAAATACTCAAGTTATCGATCGGAAACGAAGTGCGGACGGACGGACACCAGAGGGTATAACATAATACCCCGCCACTATCGTGTGGCAGGGTATAAAAATTACAAAGATAATTCAGTGTCTTCGAGTTTTTCTAGCTCTACTCTCTTGATTGGATATACAACCATTCACTGTCTTTTTGAAAGTTGATTTATAAAATCAAGTACTGGACCGCGATACTGCACTTCCGCTGTTCGTTCGCTGCATAAAATAGTCCAAAGGAACTCTTAAAAACTAATTTTGCAGGCACGGAACGTGTTTCAAAATATTTCATTTTTCGAGACTTTACATGGATTGAATATAAATTGGCTCAAAAAGACATATTCTGAACAGAAAACAATACTCTAGAAACTATTTTCCTACGCGCTTTCCGATGATATTTTTACGTTTACTCTTTCATCCCTGAGTTTCTGAACAGGATTCTTCTCGCTTTAAATATATTCTTATAGAAAGGGATTTCTGATTAGTTCACTCACATGATGGCAATTAAACAGTGAACATGTAGATTCTGGCGAGACGTGCTAACTACGTGCCATAGGATCTACAAGGTTTGCATAGATACAGTGTATTTCTACCTCACCGTCTGCACCAATCTACAGGGTTAAAAGGGTTAGCTCGCTTCTCTGTGATTATCAGTAACCAACTAAACAACCCATAACTGACCGACATCAAACAGTGATTCGCCTGCTTTCGAGAGCTCTAATTACAAAATAATTTTGAAAGCTGTGGGTTTTACATCAAGTTCCGTACTTTTAGCAAATAGTGAAGACACCGATCAGGCGGCGTCTGATCAGGGTTATAATGTCTAAATCAAATGGTTTAAAAATGATCTTTTTTTATTTTCATCCAAGTTATTCTCCTTTTTATGTCCCGATGCCCGAAGGAACATAGCTCCAAGCGGCTGCACAACGTATGTGCATCATCGTATCAACCAAACGTTGATGCGACGTTGCTAAGACGTAATGTGCCCGCTAGGTGTCAGTAGGTGAACTTCTCTGTAAGATTATTAGCAGATGGGACCAGCACAGAATGTACTGAGCTAATTTAGAAACCATGAAGAAATTAGCAGACAAGTTTATCTTTCTCTCTCTCTTCCTTTTTTTCTTCGTGGGGGTAGTTGGGTGAGGCACAGGTGATGTGTATCTTGTGTCACTGGGGAGTCCAGCTGATACTGAGTTACATTTGGGCAAAGCCTGCTCTCCTTGCAGCAGGTAACGGTGGATGGTGAGTGTTGATATTTCTTCTGTTTCTACACTTCCATTCACTCTGTCCCTCACTTTCATCTCCTCTGCTCTCTCTTCTATCTCTTTCCCCCTTTCTCTTGGAGAAGACAAAATGATCTACAAGGGTTGACCTGTCGTTAAACTCAAAACAATCGATGAATCATTTTTATTTTCTTCGTCAAATTTTTTAACCCTCACAAAATGTCTAGATAACTGCTTGATCTACGACTGGCATTGTTACCATAATACTTATTCCTCATAAATCAACTTTCCTCAGTGCTTTCAGTACTTTGATTTTCTATTATAATCTATAAATGTTTTGGGATGGCTTTATTAAAAACAAGCAAATTCGTTGAATTGATATCCCCCGCCGAATGGGTTTTTCGTGTAGAATGGCAAGAAAATATATCTGGCCAAAATTGAGGATGGTTCTAAGAAGCAAACTAGAGACAATGAGGAAGGGCCCCGCTGAACATTTACTCCCTGGATGAGAGGCTGTACCCTGACCTACTGACCTAATTATCAGTAGAGATTAACTTGTCTGTCAAAGTTGAGGTTTATTTACCTGTTATGTGGTTTCAAGGATACCAAAATAAAATTCGCGAATATTAAAAAAACCCGATATAATCACCGAATAGACAAAATTCCTCAATTTCAATCATTTAAGGGGAAATAACTCTGGATAAAAAAGTCAATCCAGGTAAATCCGAAAAAAAAATTGCGCGTGCATCACGGCAGCATAATAATACATATTTATTTCAAGTTTCATTTTATTCCATGCAATAGTTGCTGAGAAGCGGTTCCAGACAAAGTGAGACGACGAAATATCCAGAATTTTAATCATTTAAGGGGCCATAACTCTGGGTGTAAAAAGTCAATCCGAAAAAAATTTGTGCGTGCATCACCACAGCATAATAATACATATTTATTTTAAGTTTCATATAATTCCATGCAATAGTTGCTGAGAAACAGTTCCCGACAAAAAAAGTGAGACGACGAAAAATCCAGGATTACAATCATTTAAGGGGCCATAACTCTGGATGTAAAAAGTAAATCCGGAAAAAAAATGCGCGTGCATCACCACAGCATAATAATACATATTTATTTCAAGTTTCATTTAATTCCATGCAATAGTTGCTGAGAAACGGTTCCGGACAAAGTGAGACGACGAAAAATCCAGAATTTCGATCATTTAAGGGGCCATAACTCTGGATGTAAAAAGTCAATCCAGAAAAAAATTGCGCGTGCATCACCGCAGCATAATAATACATATTTATTTCACGTTTCATTTAATTCCATGCAATAGTTGCTGAGAAACAGTTCTGGACAAAGTGAGATGACGAAAAAATCCAGAATTTCAATCATTTAAGGGGCCATAACTCTGGATGTAAAAAGTCAATCCGAAAAAAATTGCGCGTGCATCACTGCAGCATAAGAATACATATTTATTTCAATTTTCATTTAATTTCATGCAATAGTTGCTGAGAAACGGTTCCGGACAAAGTGAGACGACGAAAAATCCAGAATTTCAATCATTCAAGGGGCCATAACTCTGGATGTAAAAAGTCAATCCGAAAAAAAATTGCGCGTGCATCACCACAGCATAATAATACATATTTATTTCAAGTTTCATTTAATTCCATGCAATAGTTGCTGAGAAACAGTTCCGGACAAAAAAGTGTGACGGACGGACGGAAGGACGGATGGACGGACGGACAACGCCAAAACTATATCCCTCCGCCTTCGGCGGGGGATAATAAACTTAACATCTTTGCAATGTTCCACTGGCCATCACAATCATCTTATTGCAATAGTTTTGAACCCATTTTAAATGGGGAAACCCCAAAACAGGACACTATAAACAAACAGTGCAGGCCCAGATCAGACACAGCAGGATGCGGCATCTGATCACGGTCTTCAATGTATGCAACAAGTCCAGCCAATTTCCATATAATGATAAAACTGCTATACATTATAACATATGCTGTTGGCCCCTGCCCATTGGGGCTTGAAGAAATAGATGGGCTGCATGATGCTTCGACGCAGAGCTGAAACCGACCCGCACAAGAGTACTGGTTAACCGCTTAGAGGATCTAAGCCTGCCCAGGTAAAGCAGTGTGAGTCGGCCTGTCCATGCTTATAAACCTTATTGGTATCGCTGGGCGGCAGGAATTGAGATGTCATTTCATCTCAATGTGTCATTTCATCTCAATGACCAGTAAAAGTCCCACAAAATTGGAAGCAACGTCTCCAATTTCTCCAATGTCTCCAAAATGACCTATACAGTGTTGACAGGGACGTTAAACCTCAAATCAAACAAACAAAAAACGTATGCTGTTTCAATGCTTCTAGCATGACATTCAACATAACATTAGCCCTTGTCCCCACTGAACTGGAACATGAACTGTACCTTTTGCAAACATAGAGGACACAGAAATTAACTGATCAGTATATACAGTAAAATTCCGCAAATAAGACCACCTATAATTAAGACTATTTCTGCTTTACAAAGCTTATTTTGATGGCTAGAAGTGGTGTTTGTAAAACACAATGCCTCAAATCAAATGCTTGCCCCTAAATGCCCAAATTTTCAAAGGGCCATAACCAAAAAAAATTCAAAGTTTTTTCATCACCACCAATCTATTCACCAACTTTCAAGGCTCTAGCTCCAATAGTTTTTGAGATATTTTATCAAATTTTTTTCAAAGGGTAATAACTCTTGAAAGGGGCACAATCTGTTTCAGATTTTTATACATTATCATTCTGACTTTTTACTTTTAATATCCTCATTATTCTTCATACCGTTTGATCATTAACCGCTTGACGCTTATGACCCACAAAGAGGTTAAACACGAAATCATCATCATCATCAACTTAAGTTATGCTATGCATCAAAAGTATAATGGATGGACGAAAGAATAAACGGACGAACAATCCAGAAGCAATATGCCCCTCCAACTTGAAGTTGGGGGCATAATGAGCACCCACCTCATATGTTTTCATGCAGAAATAAGAAAAATATCAACACTTTTCGGACAAAATAAGTGCCTTTATCTGGGGCTATGGTTGAGGGGAACAGATACACATGGGTCCGGTTGTTCAAAGCATCATTAGCTTAACGGAATTGTATACTAGTGGACTCTTCCATTGCTATATGTTGGACAAGTCCATTTGTCATATAAGGGGTGTCAGGCCTATTTTTTCGTTTTTATTCTATTTTTGACAGAAAATTCTGTAAGTAAACAGTGCAGGCCCTGATCAGATGCCGCATTCTGTGGCATCTGATCTGGGCCTACACTGTTTGCCAAGTACCCCTTATGGGGTTCCCCGCATACAATGGGTTAATGAACTTATTAGTGGTCAAAACGTCAACTGTTTAAGCAAGTAAAATATCTAATACACAGGCATTTTTGCTGAAAAAAATGTTAGCAAATCTGCCTTATTATAACGATATGTTAACTAATGGCATTGTCAGTTGTGAGCCCTCTTTTCTGCCTTTTTTTTACAAAGGAGTCAACTCTCTGTATCTCCCAGTTTACCTTCCTTTAATCCTTATCCTGCTGAATATTTTAATAAGTCAAACCCATTTCTGACTATCAGCCAATCAGATTACATGATATGTTTTTTTTGAAATTCACAAACTGAACGATAAGTAGTGTATATCCTGATCAGATGGCTTCTTTAGAAGTCATATGATCTTGATCTAGACTTTTTGCAAAGGAAGGGGTTGTCGCAAACAGCTGGATTATGGGTTCAACACAGTAAACAAAAAGTGTTCACACGTACTATTCTTAGAATACAGTGCCATCATTGGGTAAAATACAGTATAAACATTAATGATCTGCACAAAATCAATAGATCAGTTTTTTTGTGCTTTTTTTTTTTCTCCCAAACTGTAACCCCTTTATGCCCATTCCCATCCATAAAGCCACATTGGAAATCAATGCAGACTCGGATCAGTGACATCTGTTATGTATTGTCAATGTTTAAAGCCTAGAGCCCAGTAGTTTAAAACTAATGCTGTACTGTTAAAATTTTGAACATTCAATATGGCAAATTTACTAGTATTTTTGCAGAAAAATTGTGAGCAGCTTTTGCATTGCTGCTCACATTTTTTTCAGCAAAAACATCCAATCCTGTATTAAACATTGTTCTTGCAAGAAGAGTTAACAATTTGACCACTAACAGACAATGCTTTGAACAACTGCATGAGCCCAGGTGTTTTTATACAACTTACAATAAATAAACAAGACAACCCTAACCCCTTTATAACAAAAAGAATCTTCCACTTAATTGCTTTGGACAGGTCTATTTCCAATTTAAATGACTTCTGATTTGTTTAATTTGCTGTAAGTTTTGTAAAAATTCCCATGTTTTTAGCAAACCATGTTGACCCATGATCAGACACAGCAGAATGTGGGACTCTACTGTTTGCATGCTGCACTAGGTATATGGGTCAAAAAAAAAGAAATAGACCCGTCCGATGCTCGATATAAGGTGGGAGATTCCACTTGGCATAGAAGTTTCTTCTCAGCATCTTACACAGATCAATAACATTCTAGGAACCTACATAACACTTTAGCTGGCTCAAGAGGATGGTATATTTTTAGATGAAAAAGAAAATACAATTATGTATCTAATAGATAATCCTTGTGTGCTATATATATGTGTCACTGTATTTACCCTAAAAATTTGGACCCTCAACCCCTTTCTCGCTCTAAAATTTGATTTTTTTGATTGATTGAGGTTTAACGTCCCCGTCAACACTGTAAATGTCATTTTGAAGACGTTGCTTCCAATTTTGTGGGACTTTTACCCGACATTGAGATGAAATGACATCTCAAGCCCTGTCGCCCAATGAAACCAATAGGGTTTATTAGCATGGACGGTCTGCCTCGCACCGCGGTTCCTGGACAGGCTTAGATCCTCTAAGCGGTTTACCAGTACTAGTGTGCAGGGCAGATTCAGCTCTATGTGGAAGCATCATGCAGCCCATATATTTCTACAAGCCCCTAAGGGCGGGGCCGTCTAAAATTTGAACAAGTACAATTTACTACCCCATGTTATGTCTTAAACAGCTGGATGAGAGGAAAACGGTGTATACCCTGCTGAGGCACTGCATTCTGTGGCATCTCATCCGGTTTTGCACTGTTTGCCCAGTTTTACACTGTTTGCCCATGCTTATCTGTCCACATCACGTGAACAAGTCCGTGAAATGAACACCCCCCTAAACCCCACTTGATATAGAGAAAACTGGGGTTTACGGGGGTAATACATTGTTTTTCTTATTCTTGCTCCAAGACATAGGTTGTGGGTACTCGTTAGAACCGCCTCATTGAGGCGGTTCTAACGAGCACCCACAACCTATGTTTTCAGTATAAATAAGAACAAGAGGCTCAATGAGCCTAAACCGCTCACCTGAGGAACTTAAGTTTTAACAATTCACAGACTTGACTACTAAATCTGCTAATAGAATCCAGCCCATTGACCCTTACAGGATATAAGTCATCATTATTGCATTGCATTCCAAGTTTGAGACTTCTAGCTTCTATAGTTCCTGAGAAATCTTTGACGAAAATTTAACATTGGTCAAAATGGAGAGAAAGAAGAATGAAAGAACAGATGAACAAATAAGCTGAGAAAGCCCAATGTCTCTTACACAAAATAAGTCATCATTATTCTATTGAATACCAAATTTGATGCTTCTAGCTTTTATAGTTCCTGAGAAATCTTTGATTAAAAATTTAACATTGGTCTATTATCTCTATATGGAGAGAAGGAAGAATGAAGGAACAAATGAACCAGACTAGCTCCAAAACCTAATGCAGCCTTTCCCCTTGCCCAATGGTGCTACACATAAAATTTAAACAAGATTGGTCGAATGCCTTCTGAGATATGCTTCATTGAAAGTGTGGACGACGGATGGACGGACGACAGACGACGGACTCCGGAGCCTTGGTATACTATCAGCTCACTGGAGCCTTTGGCTCAGGTGAGCTAAAAATTCAAGTCGCTATTTCTGTCACAACATTTTTCCCTACGTTAAGTCTATGGGCAAATTTTTTTGTCTCTCAAGGTCACGTAACTCCGAGGTCAATATTCCGATTCGGCCCAAAATCGAACTTAACCGAGATTTGATGTCTGTCCTCGTTACCTGCAAGTTTGAAGCTGATCTGAAAAAAATTCAAGTCGCTATCGTAGTCACAACATTTTCCCTATGTAAAGTCTATGGGCAAATTTTTTGTCGCTCAAGGTCATGTAACTCCGAGGTCAATATTCCGATTAGAACTTAACTGAGATTTTATGCCTGTCCACGTTACCTGCAAGTTTGAAGCTGATCTGAATAAAAATAAAGTTGCTATCGTGGTCACAACGTATTTTTTTATGCTCAAGGGCAGGTAACTCCAAGGCAAATAATCCGATTCGGCCCAAAATCGAACTTGACCGAGATTTTATGCCTGTACTGGTTATCTGCAAGAATGAAGTAGATCAGAAAAAAATTGACGGAGCTAGAGTGATGACAAGCTTTTTCCTATGTGAAGTCTATGGGAGCTAGATGTTGCCATGGCAACCAGAGTTCCACTCAGATCTGCCTGAAAACCTAATGAAGCCTTTCCACTTGCCCAATAATGCGACACATGAAATTTGATCAAAGTTGGCCAAGTAGTCTTTAAGATATACATTTTTGAAATTCCCATTAACCCCAATGCAAAAACACACAAGGGCAGGTAACTCCTAAGTGAATGATCCGATTCTGCCATTTATCGAACTTGACCGAGATTTCATGGCTGTGCTGGTTATCTGCAAGAATAAAGCCAATCTGAAAATAATTGAAGCAGCTACGGTGATGACAACATTCTCCCCATGTTAAGTCAATAGGCAATTTTTTCAACGCTCAAGGGCACGTAACTCCTGAGTGAATAATCCGATTCAGCCCAAAATCGAACTTGATCGAGATTTCATGCCTGTCCTCGTTATCTGCAAGAATGAAGTCGATCAGAAAAAAATTGACGGAGCTAGAGTGATGACAAGCTTTTTCCTATGTTAAGAACGCTCAAGGGCACGTAACTCCTGAGTGAATAATCCGATTCAGCCCAAAATCGAACTTGATCGAGATTTCATGCCTGTCCTCGTTATCTGCAAGAATGAAGTCGATCAGAAAAAAATTGACGGAGCTAGAGTGATGACAAGCTTTTTCCTATGTTAAGCCTATGGGAGCTCTTTGTTGCTATGGCAACCAGAGTTCTCATCCGATATGCACGAAAACCTAATACAGCCTTTCCCCCTACCTGATGATGGTTCATAGGAAATTTGATCAAGGCCGGCCCATTGGTTCCAGAGATATACTTCGTTGAAAGTGTGGACAACGGACGACGGATGACGGACGACGGCTCGTGGTATACTAATACCTCACATCAGCCTTCGGCTCAGTTGAGCTAATAATTGAAGCAGCTACGGTGATGACAACATTCTCCCCATGTTAAGTCAATAGGCAATTTTTTCAACGCTCAAGGGCACGTAACTCCTGAGTGAATAATCCGATTCAGCCCAAAATCGAACTTGATCGAGATTTCATGCCTGTCCTCGTTATCTGCAAGAATGAAGTCGATCAGAAAAAAATTGACGGAGCTAGAGTGATGACAAGCTTTTTCCTAATTCCCATTAACCCCAATGCAAAAACACACAAGGGCAGGTAACTCCTAAGTGAATAATCCGATTCTGCCAGTCATCGAACTTGACCGAGATTTCATGGCTGTGCTGGTTATCTGCAAGAATAAAGCCAATCTGAAAATAATTGAAGCAGCTACGGTGATGACAACATTCTCCCCATGTTAAGTCAATAGGCAATTTTTCAACGCTCATAGGCACGTAACTCCTGAGTGAATAATCCGATTCAGCCCAAAATCGAACTTGATCGAGATTTCATGCCTGTCCTCGTTATCTGCAAGAATGAAGACAATCAGAAAACAAGAGGACCAAGCTAGCTTGGTCCTGTATCGCTCACCTGAGCTAACAGATTCAAAGTTTAAGGAAGTGCCAACCTTTACTGAAGGCTTTATGGGAGGACATGGTGATGACAGGGTAAGCATTTTCTGAAAATCAAGTAGAATTTAACTCTATGATAAACAGGCTGACCTCACCGGTTTTCAAACTCATTCAAGCTTTTATTCCTGACTTGCTAAGAAGATCCGATCTAAACTAAAGTGGCTATGGTGATGACAAGTTCAAAAACAAGAGTTTTCAAACTCCTCCAAGCTTTCTGCCTGACTTCCTTGTTTGTAAGTTTCATGAAGATCCGTTCAAAACTAAAGGGGCAGCAGTGATAACAATGTCGAAAATAGGCATTTTCAGCAATCAAAGGCACGTCACTCTATGATAAATGTGCCGACTTGGCCGGTATTCGAACTCACCTGAGGTTTTATTCCCAGCCACCTTACATGTAAGTTTCAGAAAGATCTGAACAGACTTGGCCAGTATTCAAACTCATCCAAGATTTTATTCCCAGCCACCTCACGTATAAGTTTCAGAAAGATCCGATCAAAACTGAAGGGGCTACGGTGATGACAAGGTCAAAATTTGGCATTTTTAGCAATCAAAGGGATGTTACTCTAAAATAAATGAGCCGACTTGGCCAGTTTTCGAACTCATCCGAGGTTTCATCCCCAGCCACCTTACATATAAGTTTCAGAAAAATCCGATCAAAACTGAAGGGTCTACGGTAATGACAAGGTCAAAAATCAACATTTTCAGCCATCAAAGGGACAGAACTCTACGATAAATGGGCTGACTTGGCCTGTTTTCGAACTCATCCAAGATTTTATCCCCAGCCACCTTACTTATAAGTTTCAGAAAGATCCGATCAAAACTAAAGGGGCTATGGTGATGACAAGGTCAAAAATCGGCATTTTCAGCAATCAAAGGGACGTAAATCAATGATAAATGGGCCAACTTGGCCGGTATTCAAACTCATCCTAGGTTTTATCTCCAGTCACCTTACATATTGGTTTCAGAAAGATTCGATCAAAACTGAAGGGGTTACGGTGATGACAAGGTAAAAAATCGACATTTTCAGCCATCAAAGGGACATAACTATATTGTTAATGGGGCAACTTGGCCGGTTTTCGAACGCATCCGAGGTTTTATCCCCAGCCACCTTACATATAAGTTTCAGAAAGATCCGATCAAAACTGAAGGGGCTGCAGTGTTGACAAGGTCAAAAATCAACATTTTCAGCAATCAAAGGGACCTAACTCTATGATAAATAGGCCACCTTTGCCGGTATGCGAACTCATCCAAGGCTTTATCCCCAGCCACCTTGCATATAAGTTTCAGAAAGATCCGATCAAAACTCAAAGGGCTACGGTGATGACAAGATCAAAAATCGGCATTTTCAGCAATCAAAGGGACGTTATTCTGTGATAAATGGACCAACTTGGCAGGTTTTTTAACTCATCCAAGATTTTATCCCCAGCCACTTTACATATAAGTTTCAGAAAGATTCGATCAAAACTGAAAGGGCTACAGTGATGACAAGGTCAAAAATCAGCATTTTCAGCAATCAAAGGGACGTTACTCTACGATAAAAGGGCCGACTTGGTCTGTTTTCGAACTCATCCGAGATTTTATCCACAGCCACCTTACATATAAGTTTCAGAAAGATCCGATCAAAACTGAAGGGGCTACAGTGATGACAAGGTCAAAAATCGGCATTTTCAGCAATCAAAGGGACGTAACTCTATGATAAACCAGCGGACTAGGCCGGTTTTCGAACTCATCCGAGGTTTTATCCCCAGCCACATAACACAAATAAGTTTCAGAAAGATCCTATCAAAACTGAAGGGGCTACAGTGATGACAAGGTCGAAAATGGGCATTTTCAGCAATCAAAGGGACGTAACTCTATGATAAATGGGCCGACTTGGCCGGTTTTCAAACTCATCTGAGTCTTTATCCCCAGTCACCTTACATATAAGTTTCAGAAAGATCCGATCAAAACTGAAGGCGCTACGGTGATGACAAGCATTTTCCCATAGTAAGTCTATGGGACCTTGTGGTTGCCATAGGAACCAAAGTTTTAGAGCGATTTCAAAAAAAAGTTTATGTCATCAATGCCCCACCAGAGGCATACTACAGGTGAGAAATGATTGAGATCAGCCTGCAGGATACAGAGATATAGCTGCTCAAAAGTGTGGACGGACGACGGACGGACGACGGAGGACCCACTATACTATAAGCTCCCCTGGAGCCTTCGGCCCAGGTGAGCTAAAAATTGACGGAGCTAGAGTGATGACAAACTTTTTCCTATGTTAAGTCTATGGGAGCTATTTGTTGCCATGGCAACCAGAGTTCCAATCCGATCTGCCCGAAAACAGTATGCTGCCTTTCCCCCTACCTGATAATGCTTCACATGAAATTTAATCAAGATTGGCCCACTGGTTCCGGAGATATACTTCTTTGAAAGTGTGGACGACGACGGACGACGGACGACGACGGACGACGGACGCCGGCTCGTGGTATACTAATACCTCACTTGAGCCTTCGGCTCAGGTGAGCTAAAAGTATCAATTTTTTAGTGGGAAAAGTAGCCATTTTATAGAGATATCAAAGAATGCACTACAGCACACGGATGTGATATCGTGATGAAATACAATTGCAGTAAATACAGTAGATAAGCCCAAGTAAATCAGAATTGCAGTAAGCCTGAGTAAATCAGAACTAATCAAAAAGGTAAGCATATTCTGGCATAGCGTACTATGGCAGGGACTTCTGTCGATCGCTACATGTATATATAATGAGTGCTTGAAAGAATGGAGGACCTTCATTCAACTCCACAGAAGCTAATCATTCTTTCCTGCTAATCCACTGGCTTCCAATCCAAAGTTTCAAACTGTGCTGTCTATAATGCTATTACACAGAGGTATTTTCACGAAGGCATTCTGTAAGGCATATTTCTACAAGACACAGCTCAGTGTAATAGAGTAAGTAAGTGCCAAAATGGCACCATAGACTACAGATAATAGTAGTAACGAATGCGGCGTCTGATCAGGGCCTTCACTGTTTGCAAAAAGTTCAGCCAGTTTTCTACTAAATTTTGATAAAAACACAACCTGACACCCCTAAATTTCAAAATGGACTCCTGCTATATATAAGGAGGAAGATTCCATTGGGTACAAAAAGGGTTCAGTTCAAGCTACTATGATTCCCTGAAATTGAAATATAAAATTATACTTTAAAATAATAAAGCACTGAGAGTACTTTGTGGGTCGATTGTCTCTGAGTGTAGGTTGGGAAAATAGTCCTGAACTGAGAATCAAACTGTTCGTTTAACCCTTAAATTCCAGTATTTCCTGTCAGACAGTTATATGGCGTCTCATTAGGTGTTGCCCAAGTGCACGAGCACAGTCCATGCAGAGCTCTGACGTCTTCAAGGGAGGCAACTATTGATGCTATAGTCTACATTTTGTTCAAGGTCGGCGGCAGTCAGATGGTCAGTGACAGTCACACGGGCAATAGCAAGCTTAAAATTATAACGTAGCCTGTGGATACTTGTTAAAACGCTTCATTTAATATAAGAAAAGTATTCAGTACAATTTTTGTCTGAAAAAATTATGGTAGCATTTTCTGTCAAAGTTTTCCAAATTATTTACTTGTCACTTGATGTGTTTGATTATTTCCTTTCTGTATACGCGTATATTCAACCAGCACAACAGGTTCATCTTTCTGAATTTACAATATTTCACAATCTGTGCTGGAAAACTTATTACATGTATATCATTTTTCCAGCAGCAAACAGTGTAGATCCATCAATGGCTTCTGATCAGAACCTACAATGTTTGTCATAGTTTCAACTTTTTTCTCTTCTCCTCGCTCAGTCCCACCACTGCATCCCCACTCCTGAATAACAATGATCAGAAACAAAGCCCCTAAAAAAAGTTCATTCTACCTGTTGATGCAGACCCGCATTCAGGGTGGGGAGGGGTGCAAACGCACACATCCCACCCTTTTTTGGAAAATTCTCAAACTCAGGCAGTTTTTCACCCTCTGCAAAATACCTGAAATTCGCACCCCTCCCCACTTTTTCAGAGTCTGGATACGACCTGAATCATGTTCCAAACTTGCTGTATATATACATATATAACAAACAGTGCTGACCCTGATCAGAAGGAATGTACTGTCTATCTGATGTGGGTCTACGCTGTATGTCTAATAACGATACCACCTTTAAAAGTCTGGGCTGCTCTTTTTGCTCTATCCTTATTAGACTGCAGTTTGTGACATTTCTTCTCTTTCCACCAATCAGAAGTCGTTTCTTAAACCATTAAGAATAATTCCTAACAAATAAATCAGCCCAGATGCTGGAACTGAGTGACTGAAAAGCAATAAAACTTTACCCTGTACCTGACAGGTGATTTTAATGTCCATTGATTGTTGAATTATCTATGGTCTTCCATTTTTTCTGATATCAAAAAGAAATTAGCAGAAATAGATCGACTGGCAGATCAAAAGAAGTTGGAGAATCAATGCAAAGCATGCATATTCAAAGTCTACAATAAATGAAACAATAGGTTTAAATAGGTAAAATTTAGGGTGTCAGGTTGTGTTGTCTTCAAAAGTTGCAAATTGGCTGATTTGTTTGTTTTGGAGTTTTACGGCCCAGTCAACACTATTTAGGTCATTTTTGAGCCGGTCAGTTTACCTATCACCACTTTCCTGGGCAGGCTTATACGTAAGCGGTTAACCAGTACAGTGCACATTCTTTCGCCAGAAACTGACAACTGCCCTTCTTGAATCAGTGGAAGGGAGAGAATGACCGTAGAAAAGATTTCATGATCAATCTCCACGAAAGAATGTTGCCGACCCCGGCGGGAGTCGAACCCGCGTCCTCCTGATCACCAGTCAGACGCGCATCCGACTGAGCCACTGAGGCCGGCTGCAAATTGGCTGAACTGTTTGCAAACAGTGTTGGCCCTGATCAGACGCCGTGTTCTGTGGTGTCTGATCTGGGCCTGCACTGTTTGACAATTACCCGTTCAGTACAAAATGGGTTAAGGGGAATGGGTACACTTCCGAGGGAGGCTACAGTATGTCAGAATTGCAACACATTTTTCTTGTTTTGACAAAACTTTTATCATACAAAACAAATGTTCCTGACCAGAGCTTATTATAAGTCAAAAATATAAAACAAAATAAATTTCATACCTGACAACAACCATCCTATGGATGAACACCCTATGAAAAATCCCTGGTTTACTGTTCTTCGCAGGAATAGACTTAGAAATGTGTCAATACAACACAGATGCCCCCACCCAGGGGCCACCTCACCCCAAAAGACTCATATTACAATACACCTGCATTGGATAGCATAACTCGCCTGAAAAGTTTCCTTGAGGTCATTGGCATATGTTTGGGTATTGCTAATTAAACCTTTGAAAAACAACTATCATCATACCAAATATGAACTCAATCTATCACATGGTTTGGAAAATATGAGCTCTTAAAAATGTTAAAATAAAAAATTTCTAAGTCTGAAACCTTGAGGTCATGGGACAGAGGCAGGGTTATGGCTGAATGAAACTTCTGATCTGTATCTATCATCTTTCCAAATATGAAGCAAATCCATCAAATGGTTTAGGAAATATGATCTCTAAAAAGACAAAGCATAAAAATTTCTAAATCTGTGACCTTGACCTTGAGGTCAGGGGTGGGGGGTATGGCTGAATAAAACTTTGGACCTGTGTCTATCGTCAATTCAAATATGTAGCAAATCCATCATATAGTTTGGAAAATATGAGCTATTAACATACTTAAATTTGAAAATTTCCATGTCTGTGACCTTGACCTTGAGGTCATGTTCATGGGTGGGGGTAGTGCTGAATATCACTTTGGACCTTTATCTATGACAGCACCAAATATAAACACAATCCATCATACGGTTTGGAAAATATGAATTCTTAAAAAATCAACATTCAAAATTTCTAAGTGTGTGACCCTGACCTTGAAGTCTTAGGCATGAGTGGGGGCATTGCCAAATAAACCTTTGGACCTGTATCTATCATCATAACAAATTTATTGAAGCCAAATCTATCATATGGTTTGGAAAATACTAGCTCTTTGAAAACTTTAACATTAAAAGTTCTAAGTCTGTGACCTTTACCTTGAGGTCATGGGCATGGATGGGGGTATTGCTGAATGAATCTTTGGGCGTACATCTATCATCATAACAAATATGAACCAAATCAATCATAAAAGTTCAGCTAGCTAGGTTCTAGCTGGTACAAATATCTTAAACCTGAGTCTTAAAAATAAAAAATTTCTAAGTTGGTGACCTTGACCTTGAGGTCATAGGTATAAGTGGGGTATTGCTGAATAAAACGCTGCACCTATATCTATCATCATACCAAACATGAACAAAATCCATCATATGCTTTAGAAGATATAAGCTCTTAATAAAAAGGTTCCACCTTGTACAAATAGCTTAACCCGAGTCTAAGTCTATGACCTTGACCTTGAGGACATAGGCATGAGTAGGGGTATTGCTGAATAAAACTTTGCACTTATATATATATATCATCATTCCAAATATGAACCAAACCCACCTTATACTTTGCAAGATATGAGCTCTTAAATAAATAAGGCTCTACCTGGTACAAATACCTTAACCTGAGTCTTCAACATTAAAAATTTCTAAGTTCATAACCTTGACCTTGAGGTCATAGGCACGGGTGTGGGTTGTGCTGAATAAAACTTTGGACCTATATCTATCATCGTCCAAAATATGAGTCAAATCCATCAGATGGTTTGGAAAATATGATCTCTTAAAAGTTCAGGCTCTACCTGGTACACAAACCTTAACCTGAGTCTAACAGGATTATGTACGTACGTACATACACACTTTCGTACAAAAGGACCTACATTCGGATGCACGTACGCACATATGCGCATACCCACATACGGAAAACCAAAAAACTAACATATTCCTCCCATTTAGCGCCTCTGCTCCTATAAGCGCCCCCTCACTGTTTTTCGCTGAAACAAAATAATAAGCGCCCCTTCTGCAGTCAGAGGAAAAAGTATTTTGGCTTGCTAAAGTAAAGAGTTCAGCCTTTCAGTCATCACTGTATCTACTGTAAATATTGTAGCCTTTAAGGTAATTCTAAACCCCCTGCTAACACAGTGTCTGTGTTGACCACTTGGTACTTGACATGTCATGATTCACCATATTCTAATGGAAATCTACCTGAAACTCTCCCTTCTAGTAAGATTGTTTCTCTTATAAGCGCGCCCTCTTTTTCCAATTTTTTAAGCACCCAAGGCGCTAAATGGGAGGAATAGGGTATATGCCCCCAGCTTCATCCTATGCGGGGGCATAAAAACAATTGTGTTGCTGTTGGTATTTCAAAATCGAGTCTCCCATCTGACATTTTCCTTCAAGTTCAAATTTAAAACAAAAGTTCTGATGGTAACTTCACAGTGAAGAGCAAATAAGTGAATGAATGAAAGTATTGCAGGTCTAAAAAATTTAAAGTTTTGAGCAAAATTAATGTGATCTAAAGACGGTCAATGGACATAATTCAAGAAAATTGGCAGCTGCAGTCTAAGCCAGTTCAGAAGTCATTAAGAGATTTCTTCACAGAAAGAATCTGCTACGCTTCACTTCGCAGATTTTTACTTGTGAAGAAATCTCTTCATGACTTCTAACACATACGCAGAAGTGCAAAAAGTTGTACAATCCACTCTATCTAACAGTTTTATGAATGTAATGTTCCAAAAGTCGTGACGTGATAGCGTGGCCTTGATTAAGATATTGTTATTTTTTTCCTTTCATTACGTGAGCAATCTGCCATTCATATACTATACTGTTCACAAAAGGTAGGAGATATTCGGGTTCCTTCGAGCCCATCAGCCTAAACATTAGGAATAATCAGATATTTGGTATAGCATGTCAATCTGTGTATATTCTATCGTTGAGCAGTATGATATTTACGCTCGAGTCGCATAGCACAGGGCATAAATTGTACATGGGGTAGCACGTGAATTTTAACATTAGTGACAAACCGGTTTATTGATGCGAGATTTCGATAAAACTTTCTGTATCAACTGTTGAAGAGTTGCATGAAACGATTTCATAAACATTAACATAAACGTTATTAGAACCATTATTCGGCTAACGGGAGGTCGACGTTGGAGAACCTTTGGTATGCGCCAGAGTCCAGACCAGAAGTACGCAGTTGCAGACGGCAAATGTTATGAATACATCACAGTAAGTTGTCAGTCGCCTATGGGCATGCTATCTAAGGTCAGGAGCAGTAGCGGATTTGCAGAAAAGTGGACCCCAGAAGAGTACTAATGGATACGATGACCGCCTTGTTGTCAATCAAGCATTATGAAACCGGAGACTAACGTCAACAGATCTTCAGCAATACCTGCGCCGATGAAGAGGGGTTAATGTCAGTAGACAGACGATCCGAAATCGCCTTCACTCGAGTCACCTTATGGCACGGCGTCCGCAAGTTGTACTGCCATTGAAACCTAGGCACCGTAGAGCACGTTTTGCTCACAAGAACATTAATCAGTGGTCTCACGTTATGTTCAGTGACGAATACCGTTTTATCTTGGACTTTTGTGATGGTCGTAGAAGAGTCTGGTGTCGTACTGGTGAACTTTATACAGACCCGGCTAGAGTTACTCAAGATGGATATGGAGAAGGGTCTGATATGGCATGGCGTGGGATCACCATGACTGGAAAAAACAGACTTACATGTGTGTCAAGGCAGTGTTACAGGACTGTGCTATCGTGATAATGTGTTGGCTCCTCATGTGATACCGTTTGCTCGACGCCACAGTCCTGGATTCATTTTTCGGGACGATAACGCTAGGGCTCATTGGGCATGCGTCGTCACTGAGTACCTTCAACGGTAAAATATTCAGACAATGCCATGGCCTGCGATGAGTCCAGATGTATCTCCCATCGAATATGTATGTGACATCCTCGGGAAATGAGTCCGAAGCCGCGATCCGCTGCCAAGGACCCTGGGTGAGCTTGGTGCAGCACTTCAAGAAGAGTGGCAAAAGATCCCTCATTTCACAATTGGTAGACTAATTGTAAGTATGCGACGATGATTCATTGCCTGCTGTGACAATCGAGACGGTCCAACACGTTGTTGAGGGCTTGTGAAAAATGGCGTTGACACTTAGAAGATTGGAGGCCATGTCGCTACATAATGACGTGATCACTGGAATTCATGTGTGGTTCAATTTATGGATATTTGATAGTTCTTTGAATTAAATGCATCTTGGCCAGGTAACGTTTTATTTATTTCCCAATATTCAGCCTGAAAGTAAAATATCCCCTACTTTTTGTGAACAGTATATTTCATTTAACCCTTAAATGCCACTATTTAAGCAAAATGTGTAGTCCCTGTGCAACCGGCTGAGCAGACTCCATGTTCCGCAGTCTGATCTGGGTATTCGGTGTTTGCAAACCTAGCACATGATTCCTGTCCAGACTCTATAAATAGCTCATGCTTATAAACCATATTGGCTTTCATTGGGCGACAGGGCTTGAGATGTCATTTCATCTCAATGTCGGGTAAAAGTCCCACAAAATTGGAAGCAACGTCTCCAAAATGACCTTTACAGTGTTGATGGGGACGTTAAACCTCAAATCAAACAAAATCTATAAATAGCTCTGACCTGCATGAAACATCGATAGAAATAGCGAGACTTTTTCTATCAATAACCGTTATATTGGTTTTCCCAAACCAGTGATGGTCAAGTGGATAAACAGCATGATTTTGGATATCAACCCAAAAATTAAGTTTCAGTTACTACATGCTAATCCAGAGCAAAATCACAAAGAGATACAACATGTACTTTAAAATTCTAAAGTTTAAGTTACGCAAATTACCATACATGTGTATGTGTTTTAGTTTTAACCTGGTAGTCTCATAAACAAAATCACTAAAATTTACAAACAAAAAAAAACAAGAAAGAAAATAGAAAAACTGTCCTTTGGAATTACCTTGAATACTAAAACATGTCTCATGGGTGGAAAAAGAAGATGGCTCGGCCGGGACTTGAACCCAGGACCTCCTGCTTACCGTGTGACTGCTCAACCAACTGAAATGACGAGCCAAACAATTGATCTCAGTCCTGCTGCATCCCCCACCCCATGTCTAATGAGATTCATCCTGAATCTCGAAGTCCTATCCAGTCCAGTCTGCTCATACTCATTCATGCTCTCAGATGCCATGCTTGTCCACACTGAGCCACCAAATGAACAGAAAGAGCATGGCTCAACCGAGACTCGAACCCAGAGCCTCCCTGCAAAAACTCTACCGACCGAATGACATACCAAGCCGCACTTTCAACCTGTTACATTTCCCCGAATCTCTAAGTACTATCCAGTCTGGCTATTGGACTTATTTTTTATACACTTTCATGTTCAAAGGGGGTCTTTCAAGGTATAGGAAATTTGCATTGGTTTCTGCCCACGCTTGGATTCTTATGAAACTATGCACAATAATTGCCTTGGGTATAACCATTATAATTACGATGCATTCACTTTTAAATTTGATTTCCATAGTAAATTTATTACATATTTTATGAAGTATCTATCACAACAGACAGTACTCTCATATAAACTTGTCTACAGTATTCAGAGTTTCATATAACTAATGCTGATATATTTTATGAATTAAAGCCATAATTGGTGAGTTAGTTGATACTATGAATGACATCATATGTCTAGTAATAGTGGCTGGGCATTCAGTTTTCTTTGATGGTGTCCCCAAATTTCATCTCCTATTTTTGTATTCATTAAAATTGTATATGCATTTTTACCATGTTCCAATTTTTGTCAAGACACCATTTTGGCATAAAAACTACCCACATACCTTATAAACATGTTGATGAATTTTGATGGAAATTGAGGACCGGTAACATTGTGTTTTAACAGACTGAATACTGATAGTCCTGATTCTGCAAAATGTTAAATTATTATGTTTTGGTCATGCTGTTTAATAATACTTTACTATTGCTTTCAATTTGGATGGCTATAGTATAGTATGGTTTGTGTAAGTAGTTCATAGCATAATTATAAGTATTATTTCTAAACATCCATTTCGGTAAATTTGCCCCCTACAGAACTATACCGCAAAGGTTTTGATGACAAACATCATCAAACGCACCCATGTAATCATGTGCACAGTTTTCTTTCTGTCTTTCTTGTCTAATTTGGCAATGGTGCTAGCGTGATGTTTAGATTTAACATCTAAATCAACAACATACCAGTCACTTTAGATGTTGCTTCAGATTTTGTGAGATTTGTTATCCGACTCGAGATAAATGACTCTCAAGTCAAACTGTTGTTTGTTTATTTAACCCTAACTGTCCATTTAAAAAGAAAGGTTTACTCTAGGGAAAATCAATAACACTTGAGATTACTTTTCCTGGACATTAAGTTTTCAGAATTTGTATCTGCATAGGCACTAGCCAATCTATCTTTTTTGTATAGCCCCTATGAACGAAATCAAACGGCTTCCTGAAGCTGTATTCCAAAGCCATTTGAATTTGCTTTTAGAATTCACATGGTCGTATATTTGTCAGTGTTCCACAACTTATGTGATCATGATTGTGTTGTCTATATATTTGTAAAGGACTTCCACTTCATTTACCTATTTCAGCAGTTGTTGCAGTAATTACAAAGCACATTATGTAAGATATCAAGAAGCATTTAAACTGTTGATAATAATTATTCAATCTGTGAGTAGTTATCGCATTACTCATAGGATTTTAGATTATTTTCAGTAAATACATTGTGATGCTTTTTTTCTGTCCAAACACTGCAATGCTCTTTCTAAGCTGAGAGATACATTGCACAGAAATGTACTGGTAATTATTAATGAACAAAAAGCAAGAACAGTGCTTAAAAAAACAGTGAATTTGCATTCAGCAGAAACATTCAAGAAGTGGTTGAAAGTTTTACAACCAGAAAAAAATACTAAAAGCTCATTTCCGATAAATTAACCACTATATTGACAAAGTAAATAGAACAAATAAGACACTAAAGAAACGTCAACAATTACAATACCAATGCAGAAAAGAGACATATTTATGCATGTGTACTATAAGGAAGGAAACTGTTTCTCTCCCTGCCTAATAGCAAAATTTCTCTAGGTCATGGAACAGCTTTGTTTATACCAAATATTCTGCGCCTCATCCATCAATGATATCTTTTGCAACAGAAACTCAATATCAGTGACATTTCGTTTTTTGGAAAAACTAACCCATAATTACTGTAACTTTTTTGTTTGGATAATAATCCAGTGTTCATAAAGACAGTATATCTAAGGCTTAATCTGGCCATGGATTTATCAACAGAACTATTTTTACTAGTAACAACAAACCACTGACCATTGCGTCCTTGCATACCAGCTTGGTAGGGAAATGAAAATAATGGATCTCCTTGCCTTACACCTATTTGAGTAGCATGACTTATGCAAAGTCATTAAATAAAGTTGCACGTGTTCACAATAATTTTGCTGCTAATAAAAAAGCAATATAAAGTTGTTAAGCCTAATTTGTTGATTAGAATACCTTTTGATTTAGTGTTTTACTATCTACTATTTTGGATAGATCATAATGTATAAATGAAAGAAAAATATCATAAATTCATGATATTTTAATAGTTTCTAAGCTAGATCAGCTCAATAAGTATTCATTTTGATTTGTATAATCTCATTTTTATTACGTAAGTGTTACGAATTGCTTTTTTGTAAGGTTCTTGGATGATTTCAATAAAACAGTAAATTTTGCAGAAACGACTTACATCCATTAAAGGTGTAAAACTACAGTGTTACCGGTTTCAGATTTTCAAGAAATTTGGCAGAGCTAAAGAAGATACATATGGCAAGTTTTCCTAGAAAAATGAAATCTTGACAAAGACTAGAACATATTTATCTTAGGGACTGAATTTTGATAATTTTTTAAAATTTTAATAAAAAAAATGAGATTTTTGATAATTATTTTATCAGAAAATGTAAACTTTAATTAATTCAAAAGGTTTTTTAGTATCAAAGGAATGCCTATTAAGTTCTGCATTCAATCCAGTTCACAGATCTTGAAACTAAATAAAACATAAGATTTAAGACGCACTTATTCAGAGGCAGACACCAGCTCATGGAGGGAGTCAGTTAGAGTGGCCTCCTGAGTCCTACTTTGATTTATATAATTTATTAAATACATTTTTATAGGTCGTATATGCTGAGTTATTAATATACAAAGTTTAAAGAAAAAACATGCATGGGCACAAATGAAAGACCCCCTTTTTCAAAGTATCGGTTCTGAACCTCTGGCAGTAATGGTTTTGCTTAACTACACATTTTGTTCTTGCAAGTCAAGTCAAAGACTTATTTTAGAAGCCTCCGTGGTGTAGTGGTTATGATCACTCGCCTTGTAAACCAAGGGTCGCTGGATCGATCCCGGGCTTCTCCAGACTTTTGGATGAGTCTTTAAACCGAGGTCCCGTCTCCGTATGACCTAAGGTGTTGGTGAGACGTAAATCTCAAACACTCTCTCAAAGATTTATTCAAGACCCCTAACCAAAGGTATGAGAATTAAACAAGCATTCAAATAAAACATACAGCAAAAGAGAAGTGATGAACAACAAATAGCATGTACTTGTACAATGGAATAGTAAAATAATCTGTAAGCTCAGAGAATTTGGACACAAGATTGCTGTTATCTGCTAAGTACTGTTGTGATTCAAAAGACGGTGAATTGCCGAAAAAAGTCTTTGAATGTTGTGGATGAAATGTCAAACACCGTGCTTAAAAAGTTTACTGCACACACACGCGCTTGGTTGGTTTCTTTTTGCCACAAAAGCCTGCACATGCCCAAGCGTAACCAAGGAAGTTGAGCGGCCTCAACTCACTATAGCTCAGCCTTGTCAATCTTATTCCATAGTAGTAACAAGATTGATTATTAACCCATTGAATACTAGTGGACTCATCCATTGCTACATGTATATGCTGGACAAGAAGGTGTAAGGCCTATTTTTTGGTTTTATTATATTTTTGAGGGAAAACTCTGTTAGCAAATAGACACGGCGGAGAATCCACGTGACCAAATGAAAGGGCTCACGCATTTTTTAATGGCGGACCTGCCGATTCAGGTAACATTTTGTTCGATATTTTCATTATTACTGGTCAGAATTTAATGAGATTTGGTGCAGATACCCCGCAAAAACGTAAGTAAATTGATTCTGTTGTTGAAATTGGAAACAAGCATCTAGTTAAAAAGTTATTGACGAGCAACTGTTTTTTCCTTCGTCAAGGGGTTCACACCTGGCATGACCTCTTTAGAAAAATAACGAGTCATTCCGATGTTCCGTGTTTACTTACTAGTTCTGTTGTTCCAATATATGCACAGACGTGCTAAAAGCCTGATATGTACTGGTTTTGTGATTTGGTATGATCCGTGTCGGAGAAAAACGGGGTTTTGTGAAAATGAAAGGGTTCACACGAGGCTTGCTGATCAGAAAGGGTGCACACGAAAACAAGGTTGGGTGGCAAATTCCAACCCCAGTATTTACCAGTGGCATTTACTGGTATTTACCGGACTGGAAAATACTCATCAAGTCGAAAAAAAAACTGGCAAATACTGGCAAATTGAAATTTTTTGCCTTAAAACAATGCAGAAATCTTAATAAAATTGACTTAAAAGTAGTATAATCAAACTAAATGAGTTAAAATATGTTAAAAATTAGTATTTATATAAGGTACTCAATCTACAGAATAAAATATTTCTCAATTTAAAATAAATATGTTGAACTAAGCAAAATGTGAATGAATCTAAGACTGAAAATGTTGAAATTATTTTTAAAAAAAAGTATCTTTTTAAATCAATAGTAGAAAAATACAGGGAGAAATTCCCTGTGCACCTTGTTATTGTCCCTTACCATAATGATTCTAAGTTTTAAAATTTGTGTTGATCAATATAAGACTGAGCACTGTTAGCCAATCCATCTGCATCTTTTGAACACAATTTGTATGTTAAAACCATGTGTTCAAATTTTAGGATATTTACAGCATTTTACTATCATCCAACACTTTAGTTTTAGAGTGAATTGCAAGATTACTAAAACAACAACCCTGGAGACATTGTTTATTTAAGAGAGCACAAGATAGCCAGGGGCAAGTTTGGACAAAGGATGTCATTAAATTGTTCCATGTTTTATTTGACTTTAAACAATCAGTCCAGGTAAAAGTAAACAGATGAGTACTGTGGCAGATACTAAATACTATTAGGCTTTTTTATTCATTACACACTAACAAAAATAAAATCAGAGTTAAACTATATCAGTATTGAGTCAACTAACTGCTATTATTGAAATTATCAATATATAACTGTTGAGAGTAGGGTTTTGTTTTAATTCCAGGGTAGTAAATTCAATTTTCCAGTATTTGCCGGTATTTTCCAGTAGTTGCCAGTATTCACCGATAAATGCCACCGGCATGGAAAATACTCATATTTGCCGGCATTTTGCCAACCTTGCACGAAAACCTGTGGTTCAGCTAACTGTTCACCAGTGACGTCAGTCGTCACGCGCATTCACGTGCCTGATGCATTAAAATGGCTGAAAGTCATTTCGGTGGTTTATTAAGGGACTTGAAATTTTATCTACATGCAGTATCCTATTTAATAGCAAGACAATATCTGTTTTAAAGGCAGTTATCTCTCTCTCTCTCTCTCTCACACACACACACACACACACATACACACACACATTTTACACGCAGGCCTATTCAATATAATGGAATTTAAGAATTTAATAGCTGTAAAAAGAAACATTTCATAGGAACACACACACATACACACACACATTTTACACGCAGGCCTATTCAATATAATGGAATTTAAGAATTTAATAGCTGTAAAAAGAAACATTTCATAGGAAGCATTGTGAATTTGGACAGATTTCTGTCAAAACATAGTTTGTGGAATCCTAAACGAATCGCATTGTTGAGACGGATCTAACGAGTGCTTACAATTTGTATTTAAGACACGGTGGTTTTAGAACTAACATATGACAAAAATGTATACCCCTCCGAGCCCCTTTGATGGAGTACCAGTTTTCAAAGTACTTTAATATTAAAACGACTGAAATGGCCTGTTGAAAAAGTGGGATAATTTATTTGTGTATATTAACAGCATCTCAATGTTATCTTGATGTATTTTTTCAACTTATATAATTTTTTTTTCATATATATATATTTTTTTTTTCATTTTTATCAAACTGCTTCTGATAACTCCAACACATAATACATTTGTTTTTTCATTTATATTTGTTTCAGAACTATGTCATCTGCTCGGCCACAAATTTGTCGCTGTTGTGGGGAGGTGTTGACAAACCCATGCAGCGTTAGGCAGCATGAACTAAAACACTCTGCCCGATCGCCATACAGGTGCTGCGGCAAGCTATTACATGGATAGACATATGTGCAACAATCATGGTCAGAAGAAAACATATCCTTGCAGTACCTGTGACAAGAAATTTGTAACAAACACTGACCTAAAACGACACATGAAACTGGAAAAGAGGGAATGGGACTACACCTGTGATGTGTGCAACAAAACAGTCCCACCCAAGGACAAATTACGGGGTCATATGGACAGTCCCACGGGAACAAAAAGGCATATATGTCATACTTGTAGGCAAACATTTCGTTATGCATAACTTAGCATAAAAGTCAAAACACTTAGCATAAAAGTCAAAACACAAAACATAATCAACACCCAAAAAAAAAAAAAACAAAAAAAAACACAATGCCACATATAGGCTTCGGTAATCAATGATATCAATGTCATTCGGATAAGGAACTTCAAGTCAACTGCACGATACAAATAGCCTTTAAACCGTTATATCGCAAAAACAAGAAGAAATGAGTCTGTTTAGAGTCTGTGTGTGGCGGCCGTAAAAAGTCATAGTGTAGTTTATATTTCCTTGTCTTTTGGGATCATTGATTTCATTGTGGAATGTTAAAAATATTTGAGAGTCACTGATGAGGCCTAATTGGCCGAAACTAGCTAGTCTGGTCCAGAAAACACGCACACTCCATAGTTTTCAGTTCTGTGGTGTATTTCTTTGCTTCCAAAGGATAACCATTTTATAAAACATATTTGTAAGGCGTCCAGTTTGTAGCAATCAATTCAGTCCTTATGGTGATAAAAAGACTCTAATCGAACTTGATGGATACCAAGGCTGGTCTCGGTCTGATGCATAATTATTTCGTGATTTAGCAAAGGCACTCTCCCTGCCATCTCAAGCCTTCAATTACTGTCAAAATAAAACTTCTGGTCGGGTTAACCAGTAGCATCCTACTATAAATCCCCCCATGTTATTGTTCAGAAAGCTGAGTCACTTAATATGTGAATTCTTGTGTCGGCTCAAATTGTATGCATAAAGAAATGTTTGCCCACAAGTATAACATATATGCCTTTTTGTTCCTGTGTGACTGTCCATATGATCCCATATTTTGTCCTTTGATGGGACTGTTTTGTTGCACACATCACATGTGTTGTCCCATTCCCTCTTTTCCCGTTTCATGTGTCGTTTTAGGGCAGTTTTTGTTGCAAATTTCTTGTCACAGGTACTGCAAGGATATGTTTTCTTCTGACCATGATTGTTGCACATATGTCTATCCATGTTAGCTTTAGAGAAGAATAGTTGCCGCAGCACCTGTATGGCGATCGGACAGAGTGTCTTAGTTCATGCTGCCTAATGCTGCTTGAGTTTGGCAACACGACGCCACAGTGGCGACAAATTTGTGGCCAAGCAGATGGCATAGTTCTGAAACAAATATACATGAAACAAATGTATTATGTGTCGGAGTCATCAGACGTAGTTTGAAAAAAAAATATATAAGTTAAAAAAAAAAACATCAAGATAACATCGAGATACAGTTAATACACAGATATATTATCCCACTTTTTAAACAGGCCATTTCAATCGTTTTGTAATACTGAAGTCTTTTGAAAACAGGCACTCCACAAAAGGGGCTCGTAGGGATATACATGTTTGTCATATTTTTGTTCTTAAAACGCCTTGTCTTAAATACAAATTGTAAGTACTCGTTAGATCCGTCTCAACAATGCGGTTCTTTTAGGATTCAACAAACTATTTTTTGACAGACATCTGACCAAATACACAATACTTCTTATGAAACGTTTCTTTTATACAGCTATTAAATTCTTTATTCCATTATATTGAATAGGCCTGCGTGTAAAAGTTGTGTGTGTGTGTGTGTGTGTGTGTGTGTGTGTGTGTGTGTGTGAGAGAGAGAGAGATCACTACCTTATTATCTTGTGTGTGTGTTTGTGTGTGTGTGTGTGTGTGAGAGTGAGAGAGAGAGAGAGAGAGAGAGAGAGAGAGAGAGAGAGAGATCACTACCTTATTATCTTGCTATTAAATAGGATACTGTATGTAGATAAAATTTCAAGTCCTTAATGTACCACCAAAATGACTTTCAGCCATTTTAATGCATCAGGCACGTGAATGCTCGAGACGACTGACGTCATTGGTGAACAATTAGCTGAACCACAGGTTTTCGTGTGCACCCTTTCAGATCAGCAAGTCTCGTGTGAACCCTTTCTGTTTCACAAAACCCCCGTTTTTCTCGGACACAAACACACCAAATCACAAAACCAATACATATTAGGCTTTCAGCATCTCGGTGCATACATTGGAACAACAGAACTAGCAAGTAAACACGGGAAATCGGAAATAACTCGTTATTTTTCTCAAGAAGTCATGCCAGGTGTGAACCCCTTGTCGAAGTGAAAAACGGTTGCTCGTCAATAACTTTTTAATTAGATGCTTGTTCACAATTACAACAACAGAATCAATTTACTGACGTTTTTGCGGGGTATCTGCACCAAATCTCATTACATTCTGATCAGTAATAATGAAAATATCGAACAAAATATTACCTGAATCGGCAGGTCCGCCATTAAAAAATGCATGAACCCTTTCATTTGGTCACGTGGATTCTCCGCCGTGAAATAGAGCAGGCCCTGATCAAATGCCACATCCTGTGGCGTCTGATCTGGGCCTGCACTGTTTGCCAAGGTACCCCTTTAGGGGTTTCCCACATGCAGTGGGTTAACCCATTTAGTACCAGAAACCCCAAAACGGGTACCCTGGCAAACAGTGCAGGCCCAGATCAGACGCCGCAGAATGCGGCGTCTGATCAGGGCCTCCACTGTTTGCTAAAAGTTCAGCCATTTTCCAAATCAATTTTTGAAGAAAACACAACCTGACAGCCCTAATTTTGAAATGAACTCCTGCTATATATAAGGAGGAAGATTCCATTTGGTACAAAAAGGGTTAAGGATAATTTTCCAAACTTCTTTAGTTTATGGAGAAATAAGAAAAAATATTGAAACTTATCTAGATTATTCCCAATTATCATAAATATTCCGATTTTATTCTACATGTACAGAATTTATCAAAGACAGGCCTTTAAGCAAACAGTGTAGACCCAGATGTGATGCCGAACAATGCGGCATCTCATCTAGATCTACTCTGTTTGCCACTGATCCAGCTATTTTAGACAACGATACTTAATAGCACTTGTTAAAAATTTAGAGCACGTATCATGTAAGGAGTTTAGGAGCCCGAATACAAATAGGGTAAATTCAGTATCTAGTGAGATGTATGAAAAATGTTCTCATTAGGCAATGAGTGAGTGTTTGAGTTTTACGTTCCACCAACAGCTATGGTCAACGGAGACGGGGCCTCGGTTAAAAGACTGATCCGAAATCTGGAGGAGCCCGGGATCAATTCCTGCAATCCCTGGTTTACAAGGCTAGTAGCGTAACCGCTTCACCATGGAGGCTTCTAATCTCATTGGGAAAACAAAACCATATGAGATAATCTTTCATGTGGACATTTAGGCACATTTTTCATCGGAAAAGTACTGATAGTTTTCTTATTTCTGCACGAAAACGCATGTTGTGGGTACTCATTAGAAGCGCCTCAATGTGACACTTTTAATGAGTATACCAACATCATATGTTTTTGCGCAGAAATAAGAAACCAAGGGGCTTCTAATGAGTACCTACAGCATATGTTTTTGTGCAGAAGTAAGAAAAATAATATTTGGATATCCCCCACCCCCACCCCACCCCTAATCTGAGACTATGATACTTTTACAAAGATAGATTGCAGGTGCTCATTAGAACCATCCCAATCTCTGCTTTAAAAATGATATAATAAACCTTTGCAAAACCCACTATAAAGTCAGAGTTACAAGGCTATATTCAATGCACAGACTTGTCAGAAACACAGGAAACCGCCTTATCTCAGTTTTAGGATAACTTGGGTACATACAGAAAATGCACAAGATTACTCATATAAAATTCATGAACATATCGCCCAGTAATCAGGTTAATATATTGGAGGCCCAAGGGAGAAAAACCTATCTTTGGACCGTTGTGGCCAGGTAAGGAACAAATCAACCTCAGCTATATTGTTGCAGTCATAGCTCCTGGGATAAGGCAAGCTTTTTCCTCCAAAAGGTACTGATATTTTTCTTATTTCTGCGTGAAAACATGCTGTGGGTATTCATTAGAGCCGCCTCGCCGAGATGCTTCTAATGAATACCCACAACAAATATTAATTTTGTGCAGCAATAAGAAAACGAGAAATGGTGTTTTTAAAACACAATGCCCCAACCATATGCTTGCCCCTAAATGCCCAAATTTTCAAAGGGTCACAACCAAAAGAAATTTTTCAAAGTTTTTTTTTTATCACCACCAATCTATTCACCAACTTTCAAGACTCTAGCTCCCAATAGTTTTTGAGATATTTTGCTGACAAGATTTTATCAAAATTTTTTCAAAGGGCAATAACTCTTGAAAGGGGCACAGTCCAATGCGTCACCTATTTTTCAATGAGGAATTCATATATGACATTTCAAACCCCCAGCATACACAATTCTAAAGTTATGCTTTGCATCACAAAGCATACAATGTACAAATACCCAAAGTGACAAAGGGCCATAGCTCAGAAAGCACTTTTCGGAATTTAGTCAAAAGTTAGACAGGTAATCTACTCATCACCACCAATCTTTATACCGACTTTCAAGGCTCTAGCTCCAGTAGGTTTTGATATATTTTGCTGACAAGATTTTATCAAAATTTTTCAAGGGCAATAACTCTTGAAAGGGGCAAAATCAATTTTCCAGGAGTAATCCATATATGAAATTTCAAAAACCCTAGTAAACTTGATTCTCTAGTTATGCTTTGCATCACAAAGCATACAATGTTTGTTTGTTTAGATTGCGGTTTAACATCCCCATCAACACTATTTAGGTCATTCAGATTCTGGAAACGGTCTGTCTCCTAACTTCAGTGGTTGCAGAGGAGATCCAATCACAAGAAACGTGACAGACGAACAGGAGGAATGACGCTGGAGTGAACTGTGGTACGAAAACAATATACCCGATTTTTATACAAAAAAGCGGGTATAATAATTATTTTATTTTTTTTTTTACAATGCAGTTCTTATACCAAAGATTTTGGCCTCACAATCATCCCCCAACTTACCTGCCCATTTGAACAATCTGGTTACAGGCATGTATAGTAATTTTGAACCGTTTTACAACCGCAAAACAACAGTTAAGCAATACAACATCTGTTGTCAGTTTCTTAAAGGGCAAATATGTTCAAATAATGACACACGGAACAAGAATTTGCATCACAAATGACATGTTTGTCAAAGTACAAAGAAAACGTCCATTATTTTGCATATTGAATGCCTGTAAATTCCACTTCACACAGGTGGGGACAGAGCTTAGCAATTGTCAAAAATCTCTACTTCTTCACATTTGTGCTGCATATTCAAGTGTTTTTTAACATTGCGACAGCTGTCTAAAAGCTGCTGTCAGTAACTGAGGACTAGCTATGCAATTGTTCTGCCCATGTTGTCAGTCATCTCTAAGACCTGTTCAGAAGAACACAATAGAAAGTTCAACAAGCTGCTACAAAGCTTTTGACCCGTCTTTGATTTTCAAACAGCATCAAACATGTGACCTATTGCTAAACTGCTAGTTGCGGGAGTGGTTATAATACACCCCATCACGAAACCAAGTCCGTGAAATGAACACCCCCTTAAACCCCAATTTATATAGAGAAACTGGGGTTTATGGGGGTAAACATTATTATTATACCCGCTTTTTCGAAGAAAAATCGGGTATATTGTTTTCATACCACAGTTCACTCCGGCGTCAAGCCGTTCGTCACGTTTCTTGTGATTGGATCTCTTCTGCAACCACTGAAGTTACACTTTTGAAACTTTGCATGTGTATAGTATATGGAATGTAGATGGCAATGGGCAACTTTTTTGTGACCTTCACCTCAACATGACCCCAAGGTCAAAGGACAAAAATTATGATTTGCCATATCGCCTAAACTATTGGAGTTGCACTTCTGAAACTTTGCTTATTGGATGGTCCTTGAAATATAGAATATGTCAGGTTACTTTTGGTGTGACCGTGACCCCAAGGTCAAAGATCAAAAAGTATGATTTTGCCATATCTTCTAAACTATTAGAGTTACACTTCTGAAACTTTGGATATTGGATGGCCCTTGGAATATAGAATAAATGTGGATACTTTTGGTGTGACCTTGACCTCAACATGACCCCAAGGTCAAAAATTATGATTTGCCATATCTCCTAAACTATTTAAGTTACACTTCTGAAACTTTGCTTATTAAATGGTCCTTGGGATATAGAATATGTTTGGCTACTTTTGGTGTGACCGACCCCAAGGTCAAATGTCAAAAAGTATGACTTTGCCATATCTTCTAAACTATTGGAGTTACACTTCTGAAACTTGGTTATTGGATGGCTGTTGGAATATAGAATAAATTGGGATACTTTAGATGGACCTCAACATAACCCCAAGGTCAAAGGTCAAAAAGTATGACTTTGCCATATCTTCTAAACTATAAGAGTTACACTTCTGAAACTTTGCTTATCAGTTAGAATGTTCTTTGCAACTTTGTTTAACTTACATGTAGTTTTGGCTAGCTAATACATAGTCATTAGTGTAATTAATAGAAAAAGCGTGTATTTGCGATGGTATACCATCGACTGCAGATCTAGTTTTTCTTATTTCTGCTCAAAGACATAGATTGTTGGTACTCGTTAGAACCGTTAGAACCGCCTCAATGAGGTGGTTCTAAAGAGCACCCACAACCTATGTTTGCAATGTGAATAAGAAAAATATTATGGATTTTCATCAGAAAAGTAGTCATTTTGCAGGTAAGAAAAGTGCACTTAGTCGCACGGTGAGTTATGGTAATGTAACCTCTTTTTAATGCTATTCTTGTGGTCCAAAGTATAAACCATGTTAGTTAAACAACTTTTATCATTATATCCAGATTTTATATAGAGCAAGAATTCCACCGAAGCCTGCATAATGTTGCACCTGTGAGGGCACAAAGTCACCGAACCATGACATCTAGACCAAGGTTAAGCATAGATGCTTGCATAAAAGTTGCAATTGTTAAATGCAAGTTTGTACTAAGTACATGTACCATTACTGAAGCTCTAATAATTCTTGAGAAACGGACTTAACCATTGGGGTGCAATATTTTACAAAGTCAGTGAACCATAAAATGTAGGTCAAGGTCAAATATGGAGGCTCCCATTTAAGTTTCCATAGCCCAGATACAAGTTTGTACCAAGTATCATTAATGAAGCTCTGATAGTTATTGAGAAATTAACTTGACCATTTGAGTGAATGTTAGGGTGGTCGCAATATTTTACAAAGTCATTGAACCATGAAATGTAGGTCAAGGTCAAACAGGGATGCTTGCATTTAAGTTTCCATAGCCCAGATATAAGTTTGTACCAAGTATCATTAATGCAGCTCTTATAGTTCTTGCGAGGCCTCAGTGGCTCAATCGGATGCGCGTCTGACTGATGATCAGGAGGACGAGGGTTCGACTCCCGCCGGGGTCGGCAACCTTCTTTCGTGGAGATTGATCATGAAATCTTTTCTACGGTCATTCTCTCCCTTCCGCTGATTCAAGAAGGGCAGTTGTCAGTTTCTGGCGAAAGAATGTGCACTGTACAGGTTAACCGCTTACGTATAAGCCTGCCCAGGAAAGTGTTGATAGGTAAACTGACCGGCTCAAAAATGACCTAAATAGTGTTGACTGGGCCGTTAAACTCCAATACAAACAAACAAACAAATAGTTCTTGAGAAATAAACTTGACCATTAGGGTGAATGCTAGGGTGGTCGCAATATTTTACAAAGTCAGTGAACCATGAAAAGTAGGTCAAGGTCAAATATTGATGCTTGCATTTCAGTTCCCATCCCAAAATACAAGTTCGTACCAAGTGTCATTAATGAAGCTCTTATAGTTTTTGAGAAATAAACTTGACCATTAGGGTGAACGCTAGGGTGGTCACAAATGTTGATGCCTTGACAAATGGACGGACGGACGGAAAACTGGACGCCTATATCTCGCCATGCTAATAGCAGGCCCAACAAAAATGACCATCCATGGTCATTAGGGCCCCGCAAATTTTTTGGGTGCCCTATAGTCTGTCTGTCTGTCCACATTTTTCATGTTTTTTCTTGATAACTTACAAACCATCAAACGCATCAACTTCAAACTTAAACTATAAGGTCACAATATCATTCAGTAATTCTCCTATAATTTCGAACAAAATTAAATAATTATTTTTACCGCTGTTTGAATTTTTAGAAATTTGAGCTGGTGAATACCAGCAACCACTGACCAGAACCCTATCTTGAATATGAGCCAGCGCATGACAAAATCTACAGGAAGTCTTGAGCGACCTAATTTTACGCCTAATTTGATTTTTAACGTCCCCGTCAGCACAATTTAGGTCATTTTAGAACGTTGCTTCTAATTCTGTGGGACTTCTACTCGAAAGTGAGATGGAACGACATGTCAAGTCCTGCAGCATGCTGCCCAATCTATTTCTCCAGGTCTCGATGGCCGGGGCCCCGACCTTTTTAAAATGAAATTTTATATTTTCCATGTTTAAGATCTTAAAAAAGAAAGAGCCTATTTGCAATTCAGAATAATTGTTTACATGCAATCAACATAATAAAAACCTCATCCGTGAATTTGAACTCAGGATTTTCTGCTTCAAAGTCCAATACTCTATCCACTGCAACACCTGACAGATAGTAGGCTTGTTTTCAGTGTGGTTATATTTTCCAGTCTTCTGGGATCGTTGGTTCTATTGCGGAAGTCTGAAAATGTTTGAGGGTCACTGTTGAGGCCTAACTGGTAATTTCACAGTTCGAAATTTTAAAGTTCTGACCTATCATGTTCTTCGCTTGCTGCTCTTTTAATACACCAGAGACCATAGAAGCTCATACAAACCGCAAATGCTCTGATTAGGTTGCAAAGGCTGATCTGAGTCTTCACCCGTCACAGCCTATTTTACAAGTCAGAGGTTACACCACATTTACACATTTCTAATTATGGATTTGAGCCGGTGCAGAGCAAAGAAAACTTCTACTACATAAGTATCAGATCAGCCTGTGCATCAAGCCAATGTGGCTTGATCTTCATTTGCTGCTCGTTGACTAGCACATATGTCACAGAAGACTCATACGAACAGCTAAAGCTCGGATCAGACCGTGCGGTTGCGCAGGCTGATCCAAGTGCTCACTGGTCTTGCGTCTTCCTTTCCAAATTCCACGTTCCCCCAAAATGTGCATCTAGCAAATGTGGACAAAGCCTTCGCTTATTGTTCTTTGAATAGAAGGCTCATATGAACAGCAAAGACTCTGATCAGAATGTGGGTTGATATGAGCCTTCACCGTTCATGTGTTTGTGCTTTTTTTAATAAGTTCAATCTGGTGTGACATGGACATTGTAAATTAATGCAGCAATGAAAACAAAACAAACGTGAAATCACCAAGAAAATCGAAGATCAGTTCCCTAACCTGCGATCATATTAACTGTTTGTGCCTTTTCACAAGCAACAACTGCTCGCTATAATAATGTAGTTTGTTTTAGCGGGAAAAACATTCACTGGCTGCTTTCAAGACAAATGCTACGAATTCGCCATTTTTGTATGATCATCAAAAATGAAAGTTATGCTAGAGCCAACATTTTACCGTTCTTGGGTAAGGAAATGGTTGAAATTTGTGGAATAGATATTGTTTTATGTTCATTTCTTTTTAAACATGTTCAGCTTCCCTATAAACTTCACGAAAACAGTAACACTGCAATTTTTGCAAATTTTAATTTTTCCGCATTTACTAAAGATCAGATCCACCTAAATGGTTACAGACTTACTTAAACGATATGCTGCAATGCATATTATGGCCAGCTACTATTTACAAGTAAAATCGAAGTCATCTGTCAATGATTCGCCATCTTTTCATAGAATTTATATATATTTTTACCATGTATTTCATCTGGGGGTAGGGGAACGGTTTGTTTAATAAAACAGAAATTAGCACGGTGACCCCTTAGTTTTCTTTTGGTTTTCTATTCTCTGAAATCATCCCCAAGAGAAAAAACCTTGTTTTATGAAAATTTCAATGTAGCATTTTTCTGTATGGTCCAAAATATTGCAAACAATGAATTTTTTTAAAGATATTTTGGTTGATGACAAAATTGGTTTAGCAAAAAATTTTCTGAGCTTGAAAAATAGTCTAACGATAGGCAGCAGTATCTTTTACTATATCATTCTGACTGAAATAAATGTTTAAAAGCCAGGCAAACGTCTTTTTTGACATGCTATTTACTAACATGGTTGTTTTCTGACATTTCTGGGAAAACAGTTTGGGGTGATCTCCTTCTTGTTCAGATTGCTTAAGATTCAGCACGGTGACATATGGTTTTTATTTCATATGTGGTGAGCCAGTATATGATACTGAACATATACAGACTCTTAAACAGATTTCAATGTAGGAAGTATTTCATAGCATGTGCCCTTAACTGCACATGCTGCAGTAAAATTGCGGGAAATCATGAGACGTCGCCTGGGAAAAGGCTATGTCACTTAAAAACAGTTAGCTGAACAACAAGAGATCTTTAAAATAGTATTACGATAAGATCGTTTATTCAAAGCACTGAAGCAACTGCAGGTACATTGTCTCTGAGTGTAGACTGGGCTCAGACTGTTTTGTTTAACCCTTAAGTGCCTATTATTTAAGCAAACAGTGAAGCCCCTTATGAGCTGCTGCTTCCTGTGGCATCTGACTTTGGTCTACACTGTTTGCCAAATCCAGTCCAGATTGATTATACTGGCAACCCTCTTTACACACAATTTGAACTCGCGCTGGTAAGAATAGCCGTTTCCTAGATCACGTGATAATCGTTGATAATCAGTTGGACATTAGCAACGTCAAGTTACTGCACTTCGTAACTTTTGGTCGTTTGACAAATAATCAACACAAAAAGAAAAGAATCCTGTTCATATGCATGGTTGAAAAACAATGATAGAGTGAAAAAAAGTGTCAGCAGATACTGTTTGCACCGTCAAGTCCGTCACTCTTTGGGGTTTAACGTCCCCGTCATTACGAGGCTAAGATCAGACTGCACAGGTGAAGGGTCATGTATGCTGGAAAAGCTGGAAGAGTTACGACCCTTTGAAAAACTAAAAAAAATCAGCTTTTTCCGTCTTTTGTTTTCATCTTAATTCCAACTCCTCTGATAGCACTGCAGGCACTAATCAGTTTCACTGACAGCTCTAGTTTTTGGGTTGATTGTTCTACAATTGACCCTAAGCTACTAAATGGCAGAAACAGAAATAGTGCTGTTGTCCACGTGACTATCACTGATTTTGGGAAACCAAGGTTATGGTTATTGATAGAAAATTAACAATGTTACATTTAGGTTAGAGTGTTGCATGTTGCTAGATGCCTTTTGAAAACAGTGTATACCCAGATGTGTACAAAATGAGATGTCTGCTCAGCCAGCCTCTCAAGGTAAACACTGCTTCAAACAATGGTATTTAGGCATAAGTCTCAGCTGTCAATTTAATGATATATTCTTCGTCATAGAATTTCTTTTCTTTTATTGAAAGGGTGCACGGTTTTGATAATTGCTTTGATTGTAGTTAGTACAGTCCTGATATTTCATTGTGGAATTGTTTCAAAATTAAAATTCAGTGTTTGAAACAGATAGTGTCTGTATATGTTTGAAATAGATGACAGTATTCCTGCGCAGAATGTTCAATCTACTGTTTCAAATTATCCCTTTCGATTCCAATGTTTGTATCTGCATTTTAATGGTTATCCCTTGCAACCTTTAAGCCCAGTACAGATACTTATGCAAACAGTGTAGATCCTGATACGATGGCCCTGAGCCATCTTATCGGGATATTTTCTTACCGTTCAGCTGGACTGCCTTTTTAGTAGAATGGATGTACTCAACTTCAGCGGTGGAATATTGCACTCCAGAAACTCAAGGGTGAGAGGCTTTTGAGGATATAAACAAATCAAAGCAATGACACCAGGGGCCAGTTGTTCAAACTTAACGACGTCATTAGTTAATGTATCGTTAAAACTTTGATCATTTATTATGGCAAATACGCTAATATTTTTGCTGAAAAAAAATCTATAATTTTGTTGAAAAAATGTGAGCAGCTTTTGCATATGCAAAAGCTGCTCACATTTTTTCAACAAAATTATAGATATTGTACTTGCTAGAACAGTTAACAATTTGGCCACTAACGAGCTCGTTAAGCTAACGATGCTTTGAACAACTGGCCCCAGGTGATTGTCTCTGAGTGCAGGCTGGGAAACGGTCATGAACAGGGACTTGATCTGTTTCAGTAACAGACGGTATATCCTGAAGTTCTTGAACACAATGCAAACAGTGAAGAACCTGATCAGACACCCCAATCTGTGGCACCTGACCTGGGTCTACACTGTTTGCCAAACCCAACACATGATTCCAGTCCAGATTTTACAGATAACTCTAAATGTACGCAAAACTCTGACCTCAGAGTGGACCAAATAACATGGGTTATTTTTGGGTTGATTGTCAGTCTACCCAAAAGTAACTAAGCAGAAAAGTTCTTCAGTGCTTAAGTCCATGTGACCATCACTGACTTGTTGGGATAACTTTTGGTATAGAATACAGTCGCAGTGAGGTCGGGTGTTGCGTAAAGAGGGTTATCTTGGAATCATAGGTTGGGCTTGGCAAACACTATAGACCCAGAGCAGAGGCCACAAAACGTTGTGTCTGATGAAGATCTACACTATTTGCTTAAAACTTGGAATTTCAGGGTTTAATGTAACAGTTTAAATCACAGTCCACGACTACTCCTTTGACCTACACTCAGAGACAATTGACCCACCAGTACTCTCGGTTTCTGGTCAACTTGTACCTAAGTCAACTCGTACCTTAGTCAACTCATACCCGAGTTTGGTCAACTCGTACCTTAGTCAACTCGTACCTTTGTAAAAAAGTCTGTTTGGGGTAAGTTTAACTTAAGTACACATATATACAGGTCAACTTTATGGTCTATGCCCCTTTTCCTGACGACGAAGACGATACATAGTGTGTGCATTATATGTCATTACACCCGTGCGCCAAAAATGGCACCTTACATGTGTATGACCTCCATATCCCTTTAGCCAGAGGATTTTATTATCTGACTAGTATCCAGGCATAATTTATGGGAGCTCGTTAGAACTATCCCTGTGGGGCAGCTCTAACGAGTGCTATCAATGTATGCTCCAAGGGGTGGTGGTGATTGGTATACATAACGCGATGATCAACATGACGAACTACATATGTAAATGAAAATAACGAGAAAAATATAACTGAATAACTTTCATGTCCTGCTCATTTGCAAATAAGATGTAGTTATACAATTATATTTCGTTCTCATATATGCTGAAAACTTACAAGTTGGCTAACATAATTGTTTTATATTCCTTACAATAACACACCCGTGCAATATAGTGCATTTTTCACATTTCCAAAATTTCAACTTTTTTTATGAAAATCCTTGATTTTTTTCTTATTTATACTGCAAACATGGGTTGTGATTTTTTGTTGGAACGACTTTGTTTACGAAAGCCGTCGTATTAGGCGATAGCATTGACAAATTAATTCCATGCATAAAGGTCAGTCTCATGTGTAATTGTTCGAACTACAGCATAAATTAAATTTGTATTACCTGTCCCACAAGGACGATGTTGCCAACGGTCACAAACATCGCAACTTATAGCATGCTGACGTCCGCCAACAACCTTACCACATGCAAAAATCAGACATTTTGATGAAAGTTTTAAGCTTTGATTCTCGTTAGGCCCTGATCAGACGACGAGGACGCGTTCTGCGGCGTCTGATCTGGGCCTGCAATGTTTGACAAGGTACCCCTTTAGGGGTTTCTGGTACTGAATGGGTTAAAGGTGAATAATAGCAATAATAATAACTAGAGCAGGTTGATGTGGCGCCATCACAAATCCCCGCGCTGTAAAAACCATGTCACAATAAAAGATTCCAAAGTACTTCTTTCTGGCCTCCGGTGAACACAAGATATGACTCTTGGCACATTTGGGCACTGCTGTATTCTACTGTTTGACTTAATTGGCAACCCGGCCATGTTTGGACAAAATAGGTTTTCGACTCCTGAGCCCCACCCCCAGACCTAGCACGCACCTGGGAGAGGGGGCAAATAAAAAAAATCTGTGTCGCTCCTCATGTTCGAATTCAAAGGGCTAGTTATGACCTAAGTCCACTAGTTTTAGACCCCACCCCGCCAAAAAATATATGGTACCCCCGTGGAGCAGGGGTACGAGTTGACCAAAATAGGTACGAGTTGACTAGAAGGTACGAGTTGAACAAAGAACGGGTACGAGTTGACCAAAAACAGGTACGAGTTGACTTAGGTACGAGTTGACTTGGGTACGAGTTGACCAGTTACCGTACTCTCAGTGCCTTGATTTCTATAGTGGGACAAAACATTTCCAACATGAAGTGGGGTTTCAAAGGTTAATGATTACACCGATTTGTTTTGATGGTGAACACAGTGGAGATTGCTAAAACATAGTCTCACTTCTACGCACGCTACTAACCATATTTGCTAAAGCAATTACACAATTTGGCAAATCTACTTCTCTACGAGCTACATACCGACACAGTCACATAAACCCGTTTTACATCAGTACTATCACCGCCTGCCGAGGCTACTTGAGAAGCATCTTGTGCTACATCATAGATGGTAGAGTGAAATTCCATGATTGTCAATATAAATCACATTATTGTCCATGCAGATTATGCATACCCTCTTCAATAATCTCTACACCTGCTTCCGTGCCAACACATTTCCCGCGAATATGTCAAAAGGTCAAGAGGTTACAAGAACAGCAACTCTTGTCGTCCCTGGAATTTGTCGTATTCTATCCAATGAACGCGCTGGGGGAATCAGAATCAGAATATGCATACACCAGGGGAACATGTATATGTACCCAATATAAAGTATGTGAAAATGTGAATGTCCAAATTGATTCACAGTGCTCTCTCTCTCTCTCTCTCCTCTCTCTCTCTCTCTCTCTGAATTTTTGACACCCAAGCTCTCACCAAAGAGGAAAACTTAGCCTGGTCTAATCGGGAACACATGGGGCATTCCAATCTCTAATGGTCCGAGGCAAATAGTTGTATCAGGGACCCCATTGGAGTAGTCCTTAAGGAAGAAATCTTGGATCTGGGGGTCCTTAATGAAGAAATTGAAAAAAGATCAGAACAGAGCTGCTAGATTTGTAACTATAGGAGTATGACTGAAATACTAGGACAGTTACTTAAGACGGGAGTCTCACAAGAAAAGAAGCATACTATTTATTATAACAAAGGTTTAAAAGGTGCAGCCAGTATCCCAGCAGATGACCTTGTCTCTCTCTACCCCCCCCCCCCCCGCCCCTCCCACACACACACACACACTCTCCCGCCAACACACACACCTCCAGCTGGGCGCTGTAGAAATCATCATTAACAAGACACATTATACACATTACTACATTACTTAAAACTGGTCTCTATCCCGGAGGGTCCTGACAAGGATAGACAAGGACTGACAAGGACAGCATAGTGTAAGTATCAACTTAATCTATCAAAGGGTTCAGAAGATACAATCTTTTAGAAACTTTAAAGCAAAACTTTAACCAAAATGTGAACGGACGGAGGGAAGGACGGACGGACGCACGGACGGACGAACGGAAGGACGGACACACGGACGGACGGACGGACGAACGGCATGACGAAAAACAATGTTTTGCCATATGCTAGAGTCAATGCAGATTTCTTTTTTCATAACGGATATCGGCCCCCCGCACATCGGGGTTTGAAGAAATAGATGGGCTGCGTGAAACCGACCGCACACGAGTATTGGTAAACCGCTTATAGAGGGCCTAAGCGGTGCGAGTAGATTGGGCGACGGGGCTTGAGATGTCATTTCATCTCACTGTTGGGTTAAAGTCCCACAAAAGTGGAAGCAACGTCTCCAAAATGACCTATACAGTGTTGACGGGGACGTTAAACCTCAAATCAAACAAACAAATTTGTGCCAATATTAATAAAGAATTTATATGGCGTGCGCATGTCTATTGCATACAACATACAGGATGTAACTCTGTTTAGAAAAAGTTCAAGTGGTTTTCCTTGTTCTTCTTGTTCTTCAAGTAACGCGGGATGAAAAAGTCCATTGTGTTTAAAGACAGACTGACTATACCATTATTTGTCATTTTTTACGAATTTACCAAAAAGTTTATTTTCATTGACAATTTAACCATCCCAGACAGACCCACCTGAGCTGTCTGTATTTTGAGGGCCAATTCATATACCGAATTAACCCTTAAGATGCCATGAAACAATGCATCTGAAAATGTCGTCTGTTTATGTCGTCTGTGGCTGCATCTTCTTGCAAAACATGCTTTTGCATACAGAATGACAGTGTGGACCATGATCAGACTGCTCCGTGTCTGATCTGGCAAAAATGACTTTTAAAGCAGGCGACAAAGTAGACGACAATCGATGCGATTGGCATCTTATGGGTAAAAACGAATTCCAAAACGGATCCATGGTCATCAGGTGAATAAATGTGCAATGACTACCCTCGTAAACCACACTTTATATAGAGAAAATTACACGTATTCCTATTATTTCTGCTCAAAATCAGAGATTTTGCTCGTTGAAACAGCCTCAGTTAGGCGGCACAAACTAGTACACACAATCTATGACGGGAGAAAACTAAGAAAGGTATTACAAAATATTAGTTTTGGAGATATGAAAGACTAACGTCGCGTCTGAGAATGTAATAACGCCATGTAATAAATTCCGTAATCCATTAGTAGATTAAATATGCAAATTAGTTAGATGCGGCCCGTAACGTTACACGTAAGACGCAACGACGCACTTAACGACGTCACATTTACTAATGGCGGAATAGTGACGCTTTCGTAACAAAATCGTGAGTAAAATGCGTTTTTTAATGTCATATGATAAATAGAATCTTGCACTTGTGCTCATGTATTATTTAATTTATTAAACTTCTTGAGACAAAGGGATAAAATGCTCCACCATAGATGGTCACAGATTTCTTTTTTCATAACGGATATCGGCCCCCGCACATCGGGGCTTGAAGAAAATGATGGGCTGCGTGATGCTTCCACGCAGTGCTGAAACCGACCGCACACGAGTATTGGTAAACCGCTTAGGGGATCTAGCCTCTCCAGGCAAAGCGGTGCATGCTTATAAACCATATTGGTTTGATTGGGCGACGGGGCTTGAGTCACTGTCGGGTAAAAGTCTCACAAAAGTGGAAGCAACGTCTCCAAAATGACATATACAGTGTTGACCGGGACGTTAAACCTCAAATCAAACAAACAAATCATAACTGATATTTTGTGCTAATCTTATTATCTTGATATTAATAAAGAATTTATATGGCGTGCGTCTAGTGCGTACAACATACAGGATGTAACTCTGTTTAGAAAAGGCAGGTTTTAAGTTCAAGTGGTTTCCCTTGCTCTTCTTGTTCTTCAAGTAACGCGGGTTGAAAAGTCCATTTTCATTGTGTTTAAGTGTTCACCATGATTTGTCAATTTGAATGAATTTTCTAAAAAGTTTATTTTCGTTGACAATTTAACTACCCCAGTCAGACCCACCTGAGCTGTCTGTGTTTTGGGGGCCAATTCATATACCGGATTAAATATGTTCTATAAAAGGGTTATCCTTTGGAAGCAAGGAATACATCGTAGAACTGGAAAATATGAAGTGTACATGTTTTCTGGGCCAGACTAGCTTGTTTCGGCAAATTAGGCCTCATCAATGATCCTCAAATAGTTCCAAAATTCCACAATGGAATCAATGATCCCAAAAGACAAGAAAATATAAACTACACTATAATGTAGGAGAGGGAGACTTTTTACGGCCGCCACACATTCCCAGACATCAGCTGTAGTGACATTAAATATGTTTTATAAAAAGGTTATCCTTTGGAAGCAAGGAACACACCACAAAACTGGTTAAAAAATATGAAGTGTACATGTTTTCTGGGCCATCTTAACCCTTAAGATACCATGAAACAATGCATCTGAAAATGTCGTCTGTTTATGTCGTCTGCGGCTGCATCGTCTTGCAAAACATGCTTTTACATACAGGTACACAGTTCGGACCATGATCAGACTGCTCCGAGTCTGATATGGCAAAAATGACTTTTAAATTAAAGTAACAAGCAGACGACAATTGATGCGATTGGCATCTTAGTGGTAAAAACGAATTCCATAACGGATCCATGGTCATCAGGTGAACAAGTGTGCAATTACTACCCTCGAAAACCCCAATTTATATGGAGAAAAATATTCCTTTAATTTCTGCTCAAAATCAGAGATTATGTATGCTCGTTGAAACAGCCTCAGTTAGGCGGCACAAACTAGTACACACAATCTATGCCGGGAGAAAACTAGGTATTACAAAATATCAGTTTTGGAGATATGAAAGACTAACGCTGAGAATGCAACAACGCTATATAATAAATTCCGTAATCCATTAGTGGATTAAATATGCAAATTAGTTAGATACGGGCCGTAACGTTACACGAACGGCGCACTTAACGACGTCGCCTTTACTAATGGTGGAATAGTGACGCTTTTGTAACAAAATCGTGAATAAAATGCGTTTTAAATGTCATATGATAAATAGAATCTTGCATTTGTGCTCATGTATTATTTAATTTATTAAACTCTTTGAGACAATGGGATAAAATGCTCGGTCATAGATGGTCATAACGGATATCGACCCCGCACATCGGGGCTTGAAGAAATAGGTGGGCTGCGTGATGCTTCCACGCAGAGCTGAAACCGACCGCACGCCGCTTAGAGGGTCTAAGCCTTCCAGGCAAAGCGGTGCGAGTTGGTCAATGCTTATAAACCATATTGGTTTGATTGGGCGACATGGCTTGAGATGTCATTTCATCTCACTGTCGGGTAAAAGTCCCACAAAAATGGAAGCACCGTCTCCAAAATGACCTCTGCAATGTTGACGGGGACGTTAAACCTCAAATTAAACAAACAAATCATTACTGATATTTTGTGTCAATCTTATTATCTTGATATTAATTAAAAAACTTATATGACGTGCGAATGTCTAGTGCATACAACATACAGGATGTAACTCTGTTTAGAAAAAGGCAGGTTTTAAGTTCAATTGGTTTCCCTTGTTCTTCAAGTAACGCGGGATGAAAAGTCCATTTTCATTGTGTTTACCATGCATGATTTGCCAATTTTTATGAATTTTCCAAAAGGTTTATTTTCATTGACAATTTAACCATCCCAGTGTTACACAGAATTTTGGCAGTCCAATTTTATTAATAAGCCAGTTATTTGAAGAAATATAAAATGTTAACTGTTGTTTTAATTCAATCTTAAGTTATTACTAAGATTCACAGCCATCAGTGGAAATAAGGAAACTATGTGAAAAAGTTATAGAATGTTTAAAAGTTATTTTTTTTTAAAAAAAAAAAAAAAAGTTAAAATCCATTTTGATGCCACAAAATATTGCATTGTGGGTCTAAATCCAACCAGAATTCAAGGGAGGTTACTCTTACAGGAAAATAGGTAGGTATCAGATATAAATGAGCATAATTTTGGAACGAATGGATTTGTTCATACAGTTTTTAGTAAAATGGTCCTCTTTATGTCTTCTTTCAGTACCCTTACTACTAAAAATATGTCAATTTTCTTGATAAATGACCTTAAGCTTTAAGGTTCCCAGAAGGCTGATCTTGAAAAAGTATCACAGATTTTCATTTTCTTGTGTGGTTTCTGTTTAAATGAAGCTTTTGCTCAGTGTGTCCAATTAATTTCGGTACAGAAAATAAAATTAGTTATAGCCTTCTTACAAGAAGTTTTAATGGAAATCCCTGATACCTTTTAAATGATATATCTTATTGATGGTTTGTATCCCCCCGCCCATCGGGGCTTGAAGAAATAGTTGGGTTGCATGATGCTTCCACGCAGAGCTGAAACCGACTGCACACGAATATTGGTAAACCGTTTAGAGGATCTAAGCCTACCCAGACAATGCGGTGGAGCCGGCCCGTCCATGCTTATAAACCCTATTGGTTTCATTGGGCGACAGGGCTTGAAATGTCATTTCATCTCAGTGTCGGGTAAAAGTCCCACAAAATTGGAAGCAAAGTCTCCAGCCTGACCTTTACAGTGTTGACGGGGACGTTAAACCTTTAATCAGACAAACAAACTTATTGATTGTTTTCTGACAAAAAGGGCCCTTTCAAGCTGTTTAATAAAAAATGATTCCATAAAAGTAAATCTTTTTAATTATAACACAAATATCATTGAAATAAACGCGCATTAATGACATACTCATCGGGCTCATCGGAGTCTAACTGTTGGTTTTCTTTTGCTCCAGCATTTCAGTGGTTTCTTGCTGTCGAGTCCTCACCGTTGTCTCACCTCTGTGGTTCTTTGATTTTTGTGTTCACGGAGATGTTGCACTGATGAGTTAGGAGGCCTTCATGCGGACTGAACAAATTATTTGTCTAAATCGCGACGGAAGTAAGGGCGAGGATTGTGGCCACGTAAAATCGATTTAAGCCCCCCAGTGGAAACATTCCACTGACCGTTCCAAGGCGGCTCTTCTGTGGCGATTTATTTATGTTGTTGTTTGTTACTTACTGTGTGTATCACTTGTGTCTTTTGGTTTTGGATGGCCATATGGCCATTTTGTGGGAAAGTAACTGTCCTTATGGCCTTCCTTTGTTTAGGTTTCCATTATGGTCTGGTCGCTTAATGTTTGTATTTCTTTCCCTTTGGTGTCTTTTATGGGTGGAGTAAGTTAATTGTATCAATTCCTGATCTTTGTTTTACTTCTACTTTGTAATGACCGTTCCAAGGCGGTTCTTCCGTCGTGGTTTATTATTGTTAGAGTACGTCTTTGCCTGTGCGTATTGGTTGTATCTTTTTTATTTTAAATAGAAGTTTGGCCATTTTGTGGGAAAGTAACCGCCCTTTTGGATTTCCGCTTGTGATGTTTTCATTAAGGTCGTGGTTCTTTCTTTCTGGTTTCTCTGATGGGAGTTGTGGGGTAATTGTATGGATCATTGCCTTCACTTCTTTTTCGTCTATTTACACGTGTGATTGAACCGGTGGACGGATGTTGTGACGTTTTTCTTTATATCGGATTGAATTAGGAAATTTTCGTATTAGGATCCAGTTATGGGTGTGATATTTTCCATGTTTATACTTAAAATATAGATTGTGCGTACTGTTACGGACTGCCTCCGAGGCGATCCTTCTTGCCTATGTGTGATTACAGTTCTATAAACGTGTTTTTTTTTGTTGTTGTTTTTGTTTCAGATATTTCCGCTGAAAACAGAAAAAGGAATGAAAGAACAATGACAAAAGCATATTCAAGACTCGTTTAGATGACCATTAACAAAGATCTTTTTTTATCGCATTCACTAAGGTGTTGATTAAATCACGTGGCCCACTAGTCACTGGTGCAATGAATAATCGATTAAAGGTCGTTAATCGATTATTCATTACACCAGTGACTACTGGGCCACGTGATTTAATCAACACCGTAGTGAATGCGATAATAACCGCTGTCAATATGACAATTTGTTTGTTTGATTTGAGGAAGTAAGGGCGAGGATTGTGGCCACGTAAAATCGATTTACGCCCCCCAGTGGAAATCTTTCCACTGACCGTTCCAAGGCGGTTCTTCTGGGGCGGTTTATTTATGCCGTTGTTTGTTACTTACTGTGTGTATCACTTGTGTCTTTTTACTTTGGATGGCCATTTTGTGGGTAAGTAACTGTCCTTATGGCCTTCCTTTCTTTAGGTTTCCATTATGGTCTGGTCGCTTAATGTTTGTGTTTCTTTCCCTTTGGTGTCTCTGATGGGTGGAGTAAGTTAATTGTATCGATTCCTGATCTTTGTTTTACTTCTACTTAACGTCCCCGACAACACTGTAAACGTAATTTTGGAGACGTTGCTTCCAATTTTGTGGGACTTTTACCCGACATTGAGATGAAATGACAGATCAACCCCTGCCCGCCCAATGAAACCAATAGGTTTTATAAGCCTGGACGGTCCAACACTCGCACCGCTTTGCCTGGGCAGGCTTAGATCCTCCAAGCGGTTCACCAGTACTCGTGTGCGGGTTGGTTTCAGGTCTGTGTTGAAGCATCATGCAGCCCATCTATTTCTTCAAGCCCCGATGGGCGGGGGCTCTGTCAATATGACAAACATTTTGTTTAAAATAAATGCATTTATGTGACATTAAAGCAGTAATATTAAGCTTAAATAGGAAAGAAGAGCCGATTAAAAAAATAATCAAAATAATGTCAATAAAAGAAAAAAAAATACAGTGGCTCAACTGCCTCACCACGTTGTTTCCGCGTTGGACCTTACGAATAGCAAAGAGATCACCGTCACTTCAATTCACTCAAGCGAAAATGGCACTTAAATGATTTAAAATAACATGAAGTCAATAGAGTCAGTTAATTTAATTAATAGAAGTGAAGGCAATGATCAGGAATCGATACAATTAGCCCAGAGCTCCCAGCAGTGACACAAAAGGGAAAGAAACACAAACATGAAACAACTAGACCCTAATGGAAACATCAATAGTCGGAAGCCAAAAGGACAGTTACTTTCCCACAAAATGGTCAATTGGCTAATCAAAACAAAATAATATAAGCGACACACACACTCAAAGACAAGCCATAACAAAAATAAACAAGATTATGTGAGTAGATTGCAAACGGCACCTTTTCAAAGCTAAACGTGGATATTCATTTCATTGTTCCTGATATAATAAAAACATAAAAAGAATAAAATAAATATCTATTTGGAAGTATGACTTTTTTGTCAGATTTTTGTAAATACCAAACTAAAACCTTTTCTCGGATTTTATCTTTTTTTATTCCTATCATACTGTTAAAATATTGTATACACTGCTTTGGAGACTACTTCTCTCAATGAATCACACCAAACCATATCAAATTTTCTTCTTAATCATTTCTTCATTATCCCTGCCCCCTTCCTTCATTTCTTCTTCCTTCCTTCTTTCCTTCATATTCGTTTAGATGTTTGAATAGTTGTTAGTCCATATATAAAGACTCAATGTCAATATCTTCTTAAAGAGACAAATTTATTACATTGGTTGTCATGTTTGGGAGCTTGGCTGTTCGCTTGGTGGTGTGGGGTATACTGTACTCTACCCAGTAACCCTACCACACCCAACCCTACCAGGGAAGTCCTACCAAATTTTCTTCTTAATCATCTCTTCATTATACCTGCCCCCTTCCTTCATTTCTTCTTCCTTCTTTCTTTCCTTCATATTCGTTTAGATGTTTGAATAGTTGTTAGTCCATATATAAAGAGTCAATGTCAATATCTTCTTAAAGAGACAAATTTATTACATTGTTTGGTTGTCATGTTTGGGAGTTTGGCTGTTCGCTTGGTGGTGTTGGGTATACTGTACTCTACCTAGTAACCCTACCGCACCCAACCCTACCAGGGACTACATTACCTACAGCACCTCACTCTTCTCTACTCACCCCACCCTATCCTTTGCGATATTTTAAGGGTGTTGTGAGTTTTTGGGATGGTCTGAGGGAGTTTCTATGGACCGCCGCGTTGGCAAATTCGTATAAACCCGGCCAGCAAATATGCAGGGCCGACGTACGACGTGACAATACCGCTATCGGCCCGAGGTCGGCCCGCTGATTTGTGCTGGCAGGGAAGTAACTATTAAACAGTACCCAGTACCATTAACGTACTTTTCACCGACCGTTACAGTTTTTCACCACAGGTAACGCAAGTTCTATACAGAGCCAGTTTTTATATCGTGCGAAAAATGTAATTTTAATACAGTAAAGTTAGAAATAACAGATATTTTTTCGCTTTTTTTTTCTTGCAAATAGAAACTTCTGAAATTAGATCTTTACCGCTCTTCTCCGATGAAAATACGCATCTGTGTGTAAATAGCTTTGTAGAAGTATAAAGAGGTCAAGGTTGCGTGTAATGAAAGTAGCGTCTGCAAAACAAAACAATGTGTTGAAATTTGGACTCCAGTTTTCTCATTATCTTGACTATGGCCTTTTATCGCTGGACTAGAATAGGACTGATAATAAGTGTCCTTATGGTTGACGTAACTATACAAGAAATTCACAGGGCAAAGCCAAGTCCACATAAATCTGCAGCTAAGACTGGGAAAGTGGGTTACGTGGCTGCTGAGGCTGATTCGGGGAAAACTTTTGAAGTTATGACGGAGTTTAATATGGAAATATGGGCTTACTCAATTGTAGCAGCTTCACTTGTAGGACTTAGTGGAATTTTTCCACTTCTTGTAATTCCTATGGAGGCTGGACCTGCCTTGAAGCACGGAGGTAAATTAATATTCATACAAGTATCAGCTTTTATAAAACATCAGAATTGCTACAGGCGACACGTCAAATGACATACATACACCAGGAAACATGTTTGATACAACACAGATATTTGGTTTCCATCTATCTTGTGTCTTCAAATATGAACTTAGCTGAAAGGTATTAGATTTAAGTGCTTTCCACCCTACCATATAATAAGATCACATACATATCTAAGCCATAGAAATAAGCAAATAGACTAAGGAAAAAAAGAGCGTGATAGCTCAGTGGTTAGTGCACTTGCCTGTGATGCTAGAGGTCGATCCCCTGCAGCAGCGATAAAATTTCTGTGTCCGAACACACCCCATTGGCATCATTTGCAGGGATGAATATCATAAAGTGCACCGTCCTTCGGATCGGGACGTTAACTGGAGGCCCCCTGTACAGGGAGAACCATCCCCTGTGCAGGTTATCTATCTATCTATCTTCTTATACTGAGTCAGTCATATCTGGCCATTACCTCAGTTGATTGGGTGGCTAAATTTAGAATTTAGCTGAAAAAAAAAAAAGAAAGAAAAGAGAGAGGCACTGGATGCGTCCTTAAAACTATTTACAATCTGCATAACAGAGGTATCCTAAAACGCATACCCCTGAGTCCCAATCTTACACTGTGCGGGCTTTGAACTCTTCTGCGGAATTGGCATTCACCGCAGAGGAGGGAAGACTATTCCATTGGGGAATAGTTCTAGGAAAGAACCAGTTCTTCAGGGCATCACTAGAGTTCTCGGAAACGCCGAATCCGGCGTATTTTTACGCCTGTTTTTGCTTTTTTACGCGTAAAATTTCCTGTCATGGATTCTTAATTACGCCAATTTCTTTTCGCCTGACGCGTCCGTAATCCAGTGTAAAAATGACCTCAGTCACATCAAAAGATGACAGCGGGTGTCCAATTGATCTCCAAATTTAGCTACCGCTTTCGGATCAAAAGTTTACCATTAATCGTCGCCGCCAGGCTTGTTCAAGCATTATCTGACGAGGACAGTCGTCTGTATTACTCTCTCGGTCAATCAGAGCGTCACGGCTAGAAGATTGGCAGGTCAGTCTTGCAGTTTGCGAGATGCAGCAATCTCGTGGCTGATTAACATTAATTGACTGTTTTGTTTCCGGATACTTGTATACACAGTTGGATTATCGGTAATTTGATTGTTGAAAAAATGTCGGAGGCATAATTAAAGGATGCGATAATCTAGTGTATAAATCGTCTTTATCACGATTAAAGAAAATTATGATTCGAGTTTGTCGCATTATCAAGTTTCCTTGATTAGGCCTATTTGAATGAAAGAAATTAATTATCAAGTGTTGAACTGGAGGTCCGGAACAGACACCTGTGGCATCTGATCTTGGCCTGCACTGTTGGTGTTTTTTTTTTTTTTGTCCCCACGTGGGGCTATTGTAATGGTCTTCGTCATACGTCCGTCCGTCTTACCGGATAACTCCTAGACGGTGATAGATAGAAACTTGAAACTTTGGGAACTGACAGATCTTTGGTCTGGGGAGTGCATGACACTTTCGGAATTTTGATCACGCCCCTAGGGGTGGGCCCGGGGGTAGGGTAGGGCCCGCGGGGAGGGTCAAAAATCAAAATTTCCAGGACATGGTCGTTTAACATATCAAAGAATCCAGAATTTTCATATGCCATTTTATGAACTAGGATGTACATGTAGTGCATGGCCTGAACGGACTTGTCCTCTTGGTGAAGCCTGATCAGAGCCTGTACCACTGTTAACTGCTCACACTCAATTTAAACCCATATCCTGATGAATAAATTAATTTACCCAGTCCCCTCCTGACTTTCAAAGCCTAATGTAATTTATCCAGTCAAATTCACAATCTTAGTGACAGTGTAAATCCTGATTATATGGAAGCTTTCTGATCTGGGTCTCCACTGCAAGAAAAGGGTTTGTTACGTTAAGCAGAACAAGGGTTCAAGCCCCAAAGTCTTTTGGAGTCACACTCTATAGCCGTATGCATTTAGCCATAAATGACACACTTTTTAGGGTCAAACTCCAACTTTTCAAAATTTGACTCCAACTTTTCAGATTTGAATCCAACTTTTTCCATGGATGGATTCTTAAACTCCTGTTTTCAAAATCCTAGTGAGAACTCTGCATCACTATAGGACTGGTATCTACGATATTGTGAGTCGTTTACTTTTGATGCCCTTGTTTGGGTCGACACTGTTACAGGGGTCAAGTACCTATCTTTATCAATAGACACTGAATCAGAGTGTATCTTGTAGAAGAAGGTTAAAGAGGACTGCTCACGACGGGCCTCCAGGGACAGCCACTCTAGCTCATTAAGCATGTCACCGACGCTACTTCTATTTCGCCATCGCCTACAGGTCCATCGAGCAGCTGTCCTCTGCACCTTCTCCACCTGCTGAGTCTGAGTTTTAACATAGGGATGCCAAATGGGTGATACATATTCAAGTTGAGGGCGAACCAATGTTTTATATGCAACATCCTTTGTCTGCCTAGGTGCAAAAGCCAAGTTCTGTCTAAGGAATCCCAAGGTCCTAGTTGCTTTAGATGTAATCTCTGAGATATGTTGACCCCAATCAAGATCGTCAGTGATGGTGATACCAAGATATTTGGCGGATTGAACATGCTCCAAAACTTGCTGGTGAAGAGTATAGTCAAAGTTCAAACTTAATTTGCTTGTCCGGAGGGTGTCGTGACACTCTCATTGAGTGACATTTGGCCACATTGAACTTCATTTGCCAATCGGCCTCCCACTGTGCAAGTTGATCCAGGTCATCTTGTAAAATAAGACAGTCAGAAGGAGAATATATGTTCCTATACAGGACACAATCATCAGCAAACAAACGGACCGATGACCTGATATTATCGGGGAGATCATTAATGAAAACCAAGAAAAGGACCGGTCCAAGGACCGAACCTTGGGGGACTTCAGATAAAACAGGGACTGGATCAGACGCTTGGCCATCAAGTACAACTTGTTGTGAGCGCCCAGAGAGCCATGAGCTAATCCACCTATGCGTGGATCCTCTTATCCCATAGTACTCCAGTTTATGTAATAGCCTTCTGTGAGGTACCTTGTCAAAGGCCTTAGCAAAGTCCATGATGATCAAGTCAGTCTGTTTGTGGCCACGGTTTCTGGCCCCATCCAGATTGCTCACAATGTCATGGTAAAATTGAACAAGCTGCGTTTCGCAAGACCTTTGAAGATCCCTACCGTAATTACAGGATTACTGTGTAGGCTTTCATCCTGCAAAACCTGGAGTGTATGTCATATACACCTGCGGTAATGGTCAAATGTGACAGACACAGTATCAGAAGATAGATAGATAGATAGATAGATAGATAGATAGATAGATAGATAGATAGATAGATAGATAGATAGATAGATAAATAGATAGATAGGAAAAAAACAGTTACAAATAATTAACAGAATAAGACAGAACAACTCTAGCCAAGGAACAGGTACAAATCATGTCAATCCCCAGCTGTACAGACATTACACACTCGCAGGAGATCAAACATGATACACAAATTACATGCACCATGGTCACAGTGATGAGGTTGGCAAGTAAACCAGTTTGTGTTGGGTACGTACAAACACCGGATCGGACCCAATTACGCGTTTGGACCGGATAGGACCAAGTTTTCTGTGTTGTGGTCACTTTTACTTAGATATTTCATTCTTTATGCACAGTTGAGAGAGATCTTAAGCATACAAAATTATGTTTACCTCATATCTGCATTCCTGTACCGAAAAAAAAAGGTGCACCATCGCAAATATCCGCCTTTTCTAAATTTGACACTAAATTTTAAACCGCACCACATGACATCTTACAATTATAAATGTAAACTGCCGTTCAGTGATTGAAAAGAAGTTGGAATGTGGAAGTTTAAAGAAGAAGAGTGGTAGCTCAGTGGTAAGTGCACTTGCCATTGATGCAAGAGATCCCTTTAAATTCAAGGGGCATCAACTACACAAAGCCTACTGACAAGGTAAATATTCTGAACTGTCTTTACAATGCTAGTACCACTCAAATTATGTCACCTTATTAAACGCAGTCTAACCAAACAACTTTCCTTCAGATCTATCTATCTATCTAAAAAAGGTGCACCATCGCAAATATCCGCCTTTTCTAAATTTGACACATCTATCTATCACAAAACAGAACCAGATAATAAAAACTAATATAATAATAAAAATAAAAAAAATATATGTAAAAAAAATCGAAAACTAAGGGAATAATGGGACAAATAGGGTCAGATCAGGTCCAATCCGGTAATTGGGTCCGATCTGGTGTTTGTACATACCGGTTTGTGCTTTTTTGTTCTTAACAAATAAGGAATACTGAAAGTTAGGACAGCGAATATAAAAATGAGCATTAAAAAACAAAAACCAAAAAAGCTGCCAAAAATCAGTGACGTTATGGATTGGTGGTTGATCCGGACTGAGCTGGTGGTCAACCCACACAAAGACAGACATTTTCTGTTGGAAAGAAAATTTTAATGAGTCTGAGACAGTTGTCTCGCAAAGTCTCGACGAGACTTCACCTGACTGGCCCATGAAAACAAAGTTATTCAAGGCAAGTTAGGTTGTTATGACTACCGGTATTCCTGTACATGTTAATTTATAGGCGGCCATGAGCAATCATGCCTTATCAAGGCACTTTGGGCCTCTGAATCGTCTGATGCCTTCAGCATTTGGTCATGTCCATAAAAGGGCATAATAGGGAGTAGGGACAATTAGGAGAGGAACTCTTCATTCAAAAGAAACAATAAACAGTGATATCCAATGCCAAATACAGCCAAATAATGATGGTTCTAGCCTCAGTCTTTGTCGTTAACCAGTTAAAATGACTCCATAATCAGAATTTTCATTGAAAAAGCCATTGAACCACTTCTAGTGCTAATTCTGCTCTACATTAGAATGTGATTGTTTATTAACTTTCTCCACTTGCTTTGGATTTTTTTTTCATTGAAACATGATAAAATCATTTAAGGATATAAAGCAAAGCATGTACCTCCGAAAAATGAAAATGGCAGCTGCTGCTGTCAGCTAGATCGTCCCTATCCTGAGTCCATCAAATTTGACCATTTCCTCCGTTAAATCCTGGGTAGAAACCAGTACTGAGCAATGTGGATGAAACGTCTTGCTGAAGGACACAACACATAATGCCTGGTGTGAGACTTGAACTCAGAACCCCTCAATCACAGGTCAAGTGTTTTACTGCTGCACGAAAGAGTTTCACATTTTTCTAGTATACATGTAGCTATATATAGATTGGGCTTGCTTTAATAGAAACACTAGCAGCACTACTGCAATGAGGAAAAGTATGCAAAACAACATATACCCATGTTAACCCCTCTGTTATCACCCCTCTAAATGGTAGGCCTCAAAAAAAGAGGTGTTGAAATGCCAATATTGTGTACAGGATTAAATACCCTATGTATGTAAAAATAATTTCGAACAGAACTTCATACTTCTGTGTCTCAAAAAATGAATAGTTGAGGAAATGCTGGGCATCCATTTAATTGCCAAAATCTAAAGTATTGTTTATAATGATTTCACTACAATTGATTAATCAAACTTAATTCAAGACAGCAGCTCCAGCATTTTGTCATGTTATTAAACAGTCAAGTTTGTATTTATCTTTCTTTAATCAATCTATACATATGGAAAAAAATGTGGTATTCTGTTGCAAAACAGGGATAAAACTGGATCAGAATTGATTATTCTGTGTAGTAAATCAACACCAACATGAAATAATCTTTATCATGTATTAACATCAACGTTTCACCATTGTGGCTTCTTCAGGATGTTATAAACAATAGACATAGATGACATGAAAACATAACATGATGCAATGCGCCATGACAGCTATGTTACACAAAAATTAGTGGCAATGTACAATGAGTGGTGCACACTCAATTCACACAACACACATACATGCGGCATGCAAAGACCAAGATCAGGGCATCCGCACAGCCTGACCAAAGTCCCCACCGGCCACATAAAAGATAAATAGGTTACCAGCCATCCACAGAGCTCACTGGCACAACACAGATCACACTGCATAGATGCACAGGCTGATCAGAGTCATAGCTGGGTGCGCATATAAATCTAAACAAGAGCACCACATGAGGGTGCCAACGCTCAGTTGCAGTTTCTTTTAGTTAAACAAAAATTCTAAGTCGAAAAAGGGACATAACTGTACCAAAAATATTTTGAGGGTTACCTCACCTATTGGTATGAGTTCCCCTTTTTATAGTGAACAACTAGTCCAAGTTTCAAGTAAATATGTTCAGTAATGTAGGAGATATTACAAAATGTCCAAGTTTTTGCAAAAATTCTAAGTCGAAAAAGGGGCATAACTCTGCCAAAAATATTTTGAAGGTTACCTCACCTATTGAAATGAGCTCCCCTTTTCATAATGAACTACCAGTCCGAGTTTCAAGTAAATATGTTCAGTAATGACAGAGATATTACAAAATGTCAAAGTTTTTGCATGAGGACGACGCAGACGACGCCAGAGCTATGACAATACCTCGTCGTTTTCTTCGAAACAACAGAGCTAAAAATCGCTACAGAAACTATGAGAGAAAATTATAATATTTGGCCGCAATTCATGAGAAACTTTCAGTCTCAGTCAGAGATATCAGCAGAGGAATATACATGTAGACTTAAGCATCATAGAATGCCATATATCTAAACTTTGTTAATGAGTAAATAATGGGCATTGTTATTCAAAAACTTTGAATTGTTATTCAAAACTTTGGTGCCAAGGCGAAAATGTAGGTGCCTTGGGCCACCAGGTGCCTATAAGTCTGTATACCTGCAGTACAACTCATTACTTGAATATGTATACTGGTGTTTAACATGTCTGATAAAATTTTCCCACCACAAGACCGAATGGATGTCCGGAAAAATCTTGGGTCGAAACTTGATATGTTAGCTGAAGAAACTGATTATTCATCAGATTTTTACAATCAGAATATCAATTACATAGCAATGGTTATCCACAATATGTGATCATAGATTTTGTCTCGCTTATTTCAGTATTAGAAATTAACTTCTTTTGTAAGTAGTAAGTAGATGCTACCTGGTTTGATGTAGGTAACAAAAGGCATCCGCTTGGCAGCGAAAAGTGTCGTTCCAGTGACAGGCATCCTGGAGATTAATCCTTCAAAGTTCAAGCGCTAAGCATCTGTAGCTGACAGATTTTTTAAGGTATTTTTTTCCTTATTTTCAATTAAAATAAGGCTTGACACTACATGTGAATTGTCTGCTGAGCAGACGATTCACATGTAATACAAAACCTTGTTTTTGCAGGAAAATAATGAAAAAAAAAACAGCACAAGGTGGTATAGTAGTCGCAGATAAAATTGACTAGGCGGAACTTTACAGGTGTTGTCAATATATGTCAAATTTACTGAGTCCACCAGAAGATTCTGGGATGGAGAATTTGCCTAAATACTTGTACGTCATTATGAAAAATTACGCCAAACACTGTTCTATTTATTTTTATCTTTGATTTCTGCATAAAAGGTTTAAAAAGTTGAATAAATTTTAACTTGTAACATGTCAATATTATGCTGACGATAGATTTTATGTGTAAGGGCAGTTGTCAACTTGTCAGTTTCTGGCAAAAGAATATGCACTGTAACATATATGCCTGCCAAGGAAAAGTGTGGATAGGTAAACTGACTGGCTCAAAAATGACCTAAATAGCGTTTACTGGGCCGTTTAACTCCAATGCAAAGAATATGGCACAAACAAACAAACAAATTTTTTTGTGTACATGTGATAAAGTAATATTATTGTATTTCTCAGACCTGCACTTGGTTTCCAATGACCACAATAGGCAGACAGGTTCACATATGCCCAGTTGTTCAAAGCATTGTTATCTTAACGACCTTGTGAGTGGTAACTGTTTTAATAGGTACAGTCGACTCCCATTATCTCAAACTGAAAGGGACTGGAATAGTTGGTTGAGATAACAGTACATGTAGTTTGTGATAAAAGGAGTTGAAATCTAAGGAACTAACATAACAGTGCACAAAATTTAGTTTGACTTAAGCCATTGTTTGAGATATCAGACTTTAAGATCACGAGCGCCTACTATACATATATAATACAGTGGAATTTTTGCTGTGAAAAATGTGAGTAGCTTTTGCATCTGCAGCAAAATGTTGGTAAACTTGCCATAAACTGATCAAGTTTAAATATTTCTTTGGCGGCCATGGTAGCTCAGTCAGATGCGCATCAGACTGATGATCAAGAGGTTGTGGGTTTGATACCTGCTAGGGTCGGCAACATTCTTTTGTGGAGAGTGATCATGAAATCTTTTGTATAGTCAAGAATGGCAGTAATGTCAGTTTCTGGCGAAAGAATGTGCACTGTACTGGTTAACGGCTTACGTATATGTCTGCCCAAAAAAAGTGTGGATAGGTTCATGTAAACTGACCGGCTTGATATGACATTAATAGTGTTGACTGGGCAATTAAATGCCAAAGCAAACAAACAATAAAAAGAAACAAATACAGTTTGTTGTATCAGGTAATTTGATTGGTTAATAGTCAGGAATGGGTGTGTCATTTAAGGGGAATGGATACACCTTCACCTGTCTGTCTATCTTCATATACTGAGTCGGTCATACGCTAAATTTAGAATTTAGCAAAAAAAAAAAATCACTAGACAAGTTCTTAAAACTATTTACAATCTGCTTACAGAGGTATACTAAAACACATACCTCTGAGTCCTAATCTATACCATGCGGGTTTGAAATCCTCTGCAGTTTTGGCAATATTACCAGAGGAGGGAAGACTATTCCACTCAGGAATAGTTCTCCCATGGAAAAAGGGGTCAACTCTTGAAGGAAAGAATTTGCTCCTCAGGAGCAAATTCTTTCCTTGAAGAGTTGACCCCTTTTTCCATGGGACAGAGTTTATAGAAAAGCAAATAGGAAGCCCTGAAAGTTGTCGGCCTTTGAAGAATGGTGGAAAAATCTGCCAGGGGTATCCGTTCGCCTTAGATTCATTTATTCAGCAGGCTGAGGGTTCTGCTTTGGATACAAACAATGGTGTTATAAAGAGTATGTGGTGTATATTCTAGTCTTTATTGGTAAACAGTTTGTTTTTTGTTTGCTGATTGCTCAAGGATAAATACAAAGTAAATACTGTCAGACATTGGCATTTATCTGTAGTGTGTCTGCTGCAGAGATTTTTTTTAGCATTAGCTGCACCTGACAAACATGATCCCTTGTATAATAGGAACTTTAACCCTTTTTGTACCAAATGGAATCTTCCACCTTATACATGTATATAGCACAAAGCCATTTCTTCAAATTTTTATTTGGGAAATGGCTGAACTTTTTGCAAACAGTGTAGGCCCTGATCACGATCAGGCGTCGCATTCTGCAGCATCTGATCTGGGCCTGCATGGTTTGCCATTATTATCCGTTTTGGGGCTTCCAGTACAAAATGGGTTAAAAAGGTATTCAGCAAAAAAGTCCTAATCCATTTTGTACCTGACTTCCCAAAAAGGGGAAAATGGCAAACAGACTAACAGTACAGGCCCAGATCATCAGTGTTTGATCAGCGCCTACACTGTTTGCAAAAAATTAAGCCATTTTCCAAATATATTTTAAAGATACCATAACCTGTCATCCTTAAATTTTGAACTTGGCGTGTGCTTTAATATTTGGTCCAAGCATGATCAGACTTGGTCAGAATGATCATCATGACAATATCTCGGTGAAGTTAGAATATGCATCATCATGTCATGTCAAAAGGTAGGCCATATCATAGAAAAACCTTGTAAACATTCTAGAGGCCACAATTTGGGTCCAATCTTCATCAAACTAGCTCAGAATGATCATCTTTAGACAATATCTTGGTCAAGTTCCAATATGGGTCATGTCTGGTCAAAATGTAGGTCACTGAGTAGTTCAAATCATACAAAAACAAGAACACCGCATGTTGGTGCCAACGCTTGGCTGCATTTTATTTTAGTTAAACAAAAATTCTAAACCGAAAAAGGGGCATAACTGTGCCAAAAATATTTTGAGAGTTACCTCACCTATTGGTATGAGTTCGCCTTTTCATAATGAACAATTATTCCGAGTTTCAAGTTAATATGTTCAGTAATGACAGAGATATTACAAAATGTCCAAGTTGTTGCACGACGACACAGACGACGACAGAGCTATGACAATACCTCCTCGTTTTCGTCAAAAACAGTCGAGCTAATAAAAAGCTGACACCCTAAAAAGGGGAAAAATGGCAAACAGACAAACAGTGCAGGCCCAGATCAGTGGTATTTGATCAGGGCCTACACTGTTTGCAGAAAATTCAGTCATTTTCCAAATAAATCTTAAAGAAACCATAACCTGACATCCCTAAATTTTGAAATGGTCTTGTCCTTTAATATTTGGTCCAATCATGATCAGACTTGGTCAGAATGGTCATCATGACAATATCTTGGTCAAGTTCGAATATGGATCATGTCAGTTTAAAAAGTAGGTCAAATCATCGAAAATCCATGTTAACACTCTTGAGGCCACAGATTTGGTCCAATCATCTCCAAACTTGCTCAGAATGATCATCTTGACAATATCTCGGTCAAGTTCGAATATGGGTCATGATGGGTCAAAATGTAGGTCAGTAGGTCAGCTCACACTCTAGAGGTCACAGTTTTGGTCCAATCATCATCAAACTTGCTTTGAATGATCATCTTGACAATGTCTTGGTCAAGTCTGAATATGGGTGATGTCGGGTCAAAAAGTAGGACAGCAGGTCAAATGTTAGAAAAACCTTGTTGACACTTTTGGTCCAATCATCCTCAAACTTGCTTAGAATATTCATCTTGACAATATCTCGGTGAAGTTCAAATATGGGTCATGTCGGGTCAAAATGTAGGACAATAGGTCAAATCATACAAAAACCTTGTTAACACTCCAGAGGCCACAGTTTTTGGTCCAATCATCATCAAACTTGCTTTGAATGATCATCTTGACAATATCTGGGTCAAGTTTGAATATGGATCATTTCGGGCAAAAAGTAGGACAGTAGATATAGATCATTGAAAAACCTTGTTAACGCTCAAGAGGTTATGCCTCCAAGCTAATTCGTGCCTTAACAGAGTGTTTTTGTCTGAAGACACTTTTTGGGTCAATTGTTTGGCAAAGTTACTGAAGCATATTTGTAGGAAATCCAGGTAATGGCTATTTATAGGAAATAGCTGCTGTAAGGTCAGAATAGTTATATATAGAATCTAGACTGGAATCAAGCATGTCATGGGTTTGACAAATATGGAGACCCAGATCAGACGCTGCAGAAAACAGCATTTGACAAGGCTGAATTCTACATCTGATCAAGACAGTATGGGAATTTAAGCAGTTTAAGTCTCGGTTCAGGACTATTTCCCAAGACTACACTCACAGACAGTCCCCCCACCAGTGCTGTCAGTGCTTTGATTGGTAAATAGTGCAAAGAATGTTTTGGATTCAGTTTAGGCCAAATAAAAAATATATGTGTTTAACCCTTTTTGTACCAAATGGAATCTTCCTTTTTCTGTCAAAATTAAGGGGTGTCAGGTATTTTCTCCAAAATTTATTTAAGGAAATGACTGAACATTTTGCAAACAGTGCAGGCTCTGATCAGACGCCACAGAATGTGGCGTCTGATCTGGGCCTGCACTGTTTTCCAGTTACCCATTTGCACTGTTTTCCAGTTACCCATTTAGGGATTTCCGGTACAAGATGTGTTAAGATTTCCTGCCTAACTTTTGAGGTGAATCCTAGAATTTCTTTCCATGCTTTCTGAATTAAAAATGGTGCAAATCTTGATTTTTTTGTGGTACATTTGGTCTCTTGTGTGGTGAATTTGTGTATTTTCTACACAGCTTTAGGTGATGGGGAGGACTGAGTTTATCCCTTATTTCTCCATCAAAACATGGTGTAAGTACCGTAATGCTTTTAAGTATTGGGACAGATAGGCCTTATCAAATAGTGCAGACCCAGATCAGACTGCTCCTGAAGGAGCAGTCTGATCTGGATCTACACTTTGTTATCTGTCTCCATCTTTTGGACTCCTTGTGGATCATGAAACAAATTTGTTAAAATTTCAGAATAATTATAGCAGTCCTCAAAGTGTCCCAATTTTTTTAAGATTTTTACGGTACCTGTTAGAGTTGCCTCAACAAGTACCAGTAACCACAACATGTATTGGCAAGCTGTAAGGAACATTATACCCAGTTATTCCTCCTTATTGGGAGCTATGTTTCTAGTGAAATTTCCATAAAAAAATAAACGTGCCCCAGCCGATCAGGCTTGGAGAAATAAATTGGGCTGCATGATGCTTCTATGCAGAGCTAAAATGGACCAAACTTGAGTGCTGGTAAACCACTAAGAAGGTCTGAGCCTGTCCAGAAAAAATGATGCGAGTCTGAGACAGTTCCTTAAACCCTAGCGTTTTTTTTTTTTGAGTGGTATATGTATGTGTATGTCACAAGATGTCATTTCATCTCAGTGTTGGGTAAAAGACGCACAAACTCGGAAGGAACATCTCAGAAATTATCTAAATTGTGTTGACTGGGATGTAAAACCTCAATACAAACAAAATAAAAGAAAACACATAGTTTCTTATTTTGCCTTATTTATAAAAACATGCAGAAATGCTTGATAAAATTATGCAATGTTATGATGCATAAGCAATGATTGTTTATCAGCTGCAGACTGTTACATTGAAGAGAAATAAATAAGTCAGCACATGGCAAAAATAACAGTTTTTTGTTTTGTTTGTTTGTTTGATTTGAGGTTTAATGTCCCTGTCAACACTGTCATGGTCATTTTGGAAACATTGCTTCCAATTTTGTGGGACTTTTACCCGACATTGAGATGAAATGACATCTCAAGCCCTGTCGCCCATTGAAACCAATAGGGTTTATAAGCATGGACAGTCCAACTCCAACCGCTTTGCCTGGGCAGGCTTAGATCCTGTTAGCGGTTTACCAGTACCCGTGTGCGGTCGGATTTCAGCTCTGCGTGGAAGCATCATGCAGCCCATCTATTTCTTCAAACCCTGATGGGTGGGGGCCGGAAAACAGTTTTTGAATAATAACAAGAACAACAATGACTTATGCACATGTGCTTCTGACAGTGTAGCTGCTGATCAAATGGCTTCTTAACGCATTTTGTACCAGAAACCCCAAAACGGGTAATTGGCAAACAGTGCAGGCCCAGATCAGAATTCTGCTGCATCTGATCAGGGCCCACACTGTTTGCGAACGGTAAAGCCATTTTCCAAGAACACAACTGACACCCCTTAATTTTGGAATGGACTTGTTGTATGTATCTGGTACAAAAAGGGTTAAAAAGCCATCTGATTTGTATCTACACTGATTGCAAAATGTAGAGTATATTCTGGTTGCGCAGGACAAGGGTTAGTAGTGTGGGGTTCAGACAATTTTGCTAAAGAGAGGAAGAGTAAATCCCCCCCCCCCCACCCACCACCACCTGGGATTAGACATCCAAACATTTGTACATGTAATTAATCCAAACCCTTGGAAATTTGCCAGAATACAGAGACAGGGGGCCATAGACACAAAAAGAAAGCATGTGGTGACTATAGTTCCCACCTGGATTTTGGACTTCAAATTGTGATCCATAGTTACAGGAAGTAAAAAATTGCCTTATTCCCATGGTAATTCGATAATCCCCTCTCCAACCCCAAACCCCCCTGGGTACCTGTTTTGGGGTTTCTGGTTCAAAATGGGTTAAAACAAAATCTTTTCAGTAACCAACTGGTTTATGACCTTCAGACTTGGTATACAGCATTGTGGTGAACTTGGACTCTACCAAATTTTTTTCAAATGATGGCTTTTAAGTGACCTTGACCTAATTTGCATGAAGCTCAAGTTCGGTCACTTAGACATTTATATGGAAAAAAAAGGCAAAACAGTGATAATTGTTTCTGATTCTTTTGTAGTAGCCTGTAGCAAAAGAATTAAAATTTGCAATCATCTAAATAGAAGTTTATCAATTCCAAAGGTCAAGGTCATCTACTGACCTTTGTTCTTGATGGGTACGATTCTGTGTTCTCTACTGAAACTGCTGGGCTGAATGAGGTGTGTGTGTGAGTGTTTAACATCCTGCCAACAGCATATAAGGTTATACAGAGCCTGGACCACGGTTTAAAGACTCATCCGAAAGTCTGAGAAGCCCAGGATGGAACCCATGACCCCTGGTTTATGAGGCGTCTCAGTAGCATAACCACTACATGATGGAGATTTCTACTGGGCTGATTGAAGCCAAATTATCGCCCCCGCCCATCGGGCCTTGGAGAAATAGATGGGCTGTATAATGCTTCCATGCAGTGCTGTAACTGACCACATATGAGTACTGGTAAACCGTTTAGAAGGACTAAGCCTGCCCAGGCAAAGTGGTGTGAGTCAAACCGCCAAGGGCATATAAGCCTTTCGGTTTTATTGGGCATCAGGGCTTGAGATGATGTCAGGTAAAAGTCCAGCAGCATCTCCAAAATGACCTAAATAGTATTGATGGGGACATTAAACCTCAATTCAAACAAACAAAGAAGCCAAATTACTTACGAAGGCTCTGTGGGATGAGGCAATGATAATTTATTCACATGAACAAGAATCAACCCAGTCAATCTGATTGGGTCCAGTATATGGCATCTGGTCAGGGTCTACACCGGCTGCTTAATACTGGGATTTAAGGGTTAAACAGTCTAAGAATCAGTTCAGGACAATTTTCCCAGCTTACCCTCAAAACTACATGTAGAAATCATATTTGAAAAAAAACTGTATTTACCCTAAGTGTTCCTTACCATATTTGTTAAAAAATTTGAACAAGTACATGTACAATTTACTACGAGATAATTGCATCTAAAAATAGCTAGATGAGAGGCAAACAGTGTACACCCTGATATGATGCCCTGTCCTTCAGTTTGATCTGATCTGGGTCCACACTGTTTGCTCAGGTCTGTCTGTCCGAATACATATGGTACATATGGTATTATGAAGTCTTGTACATTAAATTTTTCCTTTGGCAATTTTGATATCATCACAAAGATTAAGATCATGTCAATATAATTATTATTGGTTATGCATCATATTACATGTTCCTTTCTTTCTTTTTTTTTTTTTTAGTTTTACAGCCCTTTCTAGATTATTTCACTTATTTTTAGCTGATTGTTAATCAGAGGTGGGTGAAAACTGGAGTACCCAGAGAAAATCACCTGACCTTCCATTGCAGAACTTAGTTTCTTGCACACCAGACAAGGAAATCCGTGATTTTACCCTGGGATAGAAATTTATGTTCTGACCCTGGTGTTCCGACCCCAACTCTAATATAATCGCGTGTTTGATAAATGCACTGGTTGATTACAACCTCATGCGCTGCGGCATCATGCCTGACGTCACTAAACATTCCTGTTGTGTCATCACAAAATGGCGGACGTTGGTAACCGAAATGACAGCAGCATTAAAAATTCGCAATAGAAATGGAAGGTATGCAAGAAAAAGAATCCAATATGGGTGTGAGGGGTGGATAGAAAAATCCGTCCCTCGGGATCACTGTCCGGCATCACTCGGCAAGCCTCGTGATGCCGGACAGTGTCCCTCGGGACGGATTTTTCCATCCACCCCTCACACCCATATAAGATTCTTATAGTCTCACATACATGTCTAGCATTGGAAATGGCATGCAACTATTGATAATTTAATTATTATGAATATTAACCCATTACATGTGGGAAACTCCTAAAGGGGTACCTTGACATACATGTAGTGCAGGCCCAGATCAGATGCCGCAGAATGTGGCATCTGATCTGGGCCTGAACTATTTGCTAACAGAATTTTCTTTCAAAAATAGAATAATAACGAAAAAATAGACATGCCACCCCTAATATGACAAAATTAATGGACTTGTCCAAAGAGTCCACCAGTATACAATGGGTAGTTAGATGTGCAACTGACTGGTGACCTGGTATGTTGCAGAATTGAAATACATTTTTGGTGGAGATTGAGCATGAAATTTTCTTACAGTCATATGGTTCAAGAAGACGAGTACATGTTCTTGTTAACCACCTGTGGAATACATTATCTGTCCTGCTCGATATGACCTTAACAGTAGTGACTGGGTCATAAAACTTCAAAACAAACACAATAACCCATTTTTATGGGAAATTCCAAAGTGCAGGCCCAGATCAGATGCCTCATAATGTGATACCTGATATGCTTTGTTTTGTTTGA
>OY757010.1:171652948-171705646 GCA_963580285.1 Lucinisca nassula
AATATCAATTTTGATGCCACCGGCTATGACAGAATATGACCAAGCCATTGTTTTGCCTTTTTCCCCATACAAAAGTCTAGTGATCAAATCTGACCTTGACATAGGATAGGTCAAAGTCAACCCAGGTCACCATTTGAACAAACTTGGTTAGGACCCTAGTTCCCAATTAATGCCACATACCAAGTTTCAAAGTCATTTGCCATTTGGTTCCTTAGATGAAGATTTCCAAAGTTGTTTTTTTTTTACCATATATGGGTATGACAGCCATCTTAGTTATGTGGCTCCAACACCACGAATAAATCTGCATTGCCTCATCCCATAGAGGCTCCACGTGTAATTTGGTTTCAAGCAGTTTTAATTGGAGAAGATAAAAATTCTGAACCCGAGCCATCCAGGACAAAGGTGACTGACTGTTGTTTTAAAGGTAACCGGGCGCCAAGGGCACATAGGGGCTACAAAGGTGAGTAAATGACCTTGAACTTTGAAATTTATACACTTCATTCACCGGACTCCAAATATCAATTCTGATGCCCCAGGCTACAAAAGAATCGAATAAAAACATCGCCAACACTGCATGATGCCCCACCACTGCAGGCCGATAGTACATTTTTTTAGGTGTTTCTAGAGAAGGCATTATTCTGAAAGCCTTGATAAATTTTCCATATCTCTGCTTCAGAAACTACAGGCAAAAACGAACCATTTTTCAGATACACCAAAGCCAGATAACTCGAGAACTTATGTCCTCGGCCACAATAGTCTGTGAATCTGTAAATCCAGCTGCTCCATATACCACAGAAATATAGGCCAAAACTATTTTTCAGACATGATAAGTGCAGATAACTCAGAAGTAGAATAGCCAGAGAAGCAGTTCTTGTCTACTTTATAGTACTCAATATATCTATGAAGTGCCATGTGCCTATTACAAGGGCAGTTAACTCGGAACTCAATAGCGCAGTGGTTAATGCGTTCGACTCCTGATCGAGAGGTTGTGCGTTCGAATCCGGCACCCGGTATCGAGGTGTGTCCTTGGGCAAAGACACGCAATGACACTGCCTCACTCCACCCAGGTGTAAATGGGTAGCAGTGGTGTAATAGTCACTGCCTCTCTCTCGCGCGCGCGTGAAAACATCCCGAATGAGTGTTTGAGAGCGATTAAATAAGCTTGAAGCTTCCATCGCAATCGAACTAAAATAAATTAGTATAAACTAGTTTCTAATGTATTTGTATAGACGTGTTTTCGTTATGATACAAGACTACACCAATTGGTCTACTTTAAGAAGAAAGAATACTCACACTTGTATACTTGCAACAGGAATAGGGTACTGAGCAGAAATCCCCGAAGTTGACATCCGGGTTAGAACAGTTGAAATATATATTACTACTCCAGTCCTTATATCCCTCCTTGTTGTTACTGGTTCCACAGCACCCCCACTGGAAATACAGCGACAAATTAAACCAATTTCATTAAACAGGAAAAGATTGTTTTTCATTGGTATACATGTACATGTGTGTGTGTGTGTGTGTGTGTGTGTGTGTGTGTGTGTGTGTGTGTGTGTGTGTGTTCTAACCCTTACACTGCCGAGTTTAATAAGTGGATAAGTTTAATGGTTACTTGTCAACAGGAGATTAAGTCACACTCATTAACTTAGTGGAAAATAGGGTCGGTCTTAATGAGACTGTTCACTTTGAAACGGCTCATCCGCATCTACACAATTTGCATAGATCTCTATTGTGGTCGGCGTAATTACTCAATCAAGAAAACACGCCTATATAATTCCGACCCCTAAGAACCCCACTTTTAAGTGTTAAAACTGGGATTTACAGGGGTAAACCTCGGCCCCCGCCCATCGGGGCTTGAAGAAATATATGGGCTGCATGATGCTTCCAAGCAGAGCTGAATCCGACCCGCACACGAGTACTGGTAAACCGCTTAGAGGATCTAAGCCCGCCCAGGCAAAGCGGTGCGCACGAGTCGGACCGTCCATGCTTATAAACCCTATTGGTTTCAATGAGCGACATGGCTTGAGATGTCATTTCATCTCAATGTCGGGTAAAAGTCCCACAAAATTGGAAGCAACGTCTCCAAAATGACCTTTACAGTGTTGACGGGGACGTTAAACCTCAAATCAAACAAACGAAACAGGGGTAAACCTTATTTTTCTTATTTCTTCTCTAAAATACAGATTATGGGTACTCCTTAGAATCACCTCGATGAGGCGGTACTAACGTTCAAACGCAATTTTATATTTTCAGCAGATATAAGAAATATATCACAATTTTCATCTTAAAATTTTCGATTTTCGGCAGCAAAATTTAAAATGTATTTGTATAGGCGTGATTCCCTAATAAAACGGGTTGTAAACTTAAAAACCAGTACAGGCAATCTTACATTCATGGAAATTAACAAAACTGCATGCAAAGATACGATCTTCCAGTCATGCAAAACATTGCAAAACATTTACACTTCAAAATGTCATGGAAAATAAACTGTACTGTCCGTCGAGGAATAGTTGACAGTGACGTCACGACTTGTTTTTGTTCTGAACAATGCAAAGCTTATGGGGCTAACGGTAAAATAGCGCAAATAGTCAGCTACGTCACTGCCAGCTATTTGTTGGCGAACTATACATGCACATTCTTACAGCCATGGCAAATAGCATACTACTGTTGTCGGAAGATAAGTTGACAGTGACGTAAAAGAGTAAACCATCACAGGTAGGTTTGACAGGTAGTACCGTTATAATTATCACACCCTTCATTGGTTGACAAGACAGATTGTACCGTTATAATTATCGTAACCGAAGCGTCGTTACCTTTTGGCAACAGTGGACAGTTCTTAACAACAAAAACATTCGCTGACGTCACTTTCAGCTTATCCTCCGACAACAGTACAAACACATGCTCCTATAGTAAAACCGACATCAGTTGTCAGTTTGGTATTGTCAATATTATTGTAAATAAAGGTTATTTTTAAATTTATCTACGCAATTATATGTTATTTTTGGATGATCTAATTTTATTTTTGGTGACTCCCTATTAATGTGATGGTATCAGGCTAAAAAATACCATACCTGCACTGGATCGACGCTAACCAAGTGGTAAAGTCACGGACCTGTAGAGCTGAAGTATGCGGGTTCGAATCCCGCTGGGGATGTTTTTTCTTTAATTTTTTTTTCGCGCCAAAAGCAAAAAATCCTCGATTTTCTCGTGAAGCATGCATTTTTGTGCTTTCTTTTTTATTCACTATTATAAATCAAATGTGAAGTTGATCTTTAAAATTGTGCATGACATGTATTGAACTTTAAAATAAATAGATAACCATTCACAAAAAAATAATAATACAAAAATAATAAACAGAATTGAAAATTAAAAAAGAAATAATAAAAATGTTAATTCTGAAACTATTTAATAAAAGAAATCACCAAGAAAAAAATAAATCCTGCGTTTAATAGCTTTATGAAAAAACGTTGGCTGCCAGGATCGAACCTGCGACCCTCAGGAAGTATACTAGTCGTTTAAGGCGCTCCTCGATACTAGTTGCGCTACGCATCTATTTCCTTTTACACTGCAAAATTAAGTGCTTCTGTGTTAGAATACAACCCGTTACGTACCTGTGGAAAACACCGTTGTTTGTTATGATTTATAAATAGACGAGTATTTATCAACATTGAAACCATAACACCGACATATTACGGCAGAGTACCTGTACTGTTGTCGGATGATAAGTTGAAAGTGACGTCAGCGAATTCTTTTATAACGAATCGTGTTACAGAGAGGTTAATTTGTACACCAAAAACTATGAAAAGAAAGTTGTGGGTTATGTGTTAGAACTGTGTTATATGCCAAACCCTTTTACAGCGAATCATGTTACAGAGAGGTTAATGATATGGAAAAACACCTTATATTTTTCCAGGCCTAATATGACATTCAGATCAAATCATTTTCTGATTTCAGTCAAGTATGCCATTTTATTTTCTTAAACACAAAAGAAGAATTTTTTCTATTTATATGTTAATAAATGCATAAAGAAATAATTATAACTTCTTTGTTTATGAAGCATAATTTATCCCAATTTTTGAAGGTATTTGTTTGATAAATATATGAACAGTAGCTGTTTATTACAGTCAATTATAGTTTATAATCCTTATCAGTTTTATGGCCCCTATAGGTAGCCAGCCCACCAAGACCAAGCCACACCTACTTTTATCTGCTGGTTACCTGTACATGTTTAAGCTGGAAACCAGACCCCCCGGCATGAAAATCCTGTCTTTAAGCACTGTCCACTGTTGCCAAAAGGTGACGACGCTTCGGTTGCGACTTATAACGGTACAATCTGTCTTGCCAACCAATGAAGGGTGTGATAATGACAACGGTACAACCTGTCAAACCTACCTGTGATGGTTTACTCTTTTGCGTCACTGTCAACTTATCTTCCGACAACAGTACAGTCATGCAAAATATTATCTCACTGAATAAATGTGTCCTTATAGTCACGGAAAAGAAAATAAGACTGCACAGACAGACACGTTCATAATAGTCACGAAATATCATAACACTGCTTAAATGCGTTTCGATAGTCACGGAAAATAACAACACTGCAAAGACCCGTTTTTTATGCCCCCGCGTATTCGGAGAATACCAGAAGGGCATTAAGTTTTACCCCTGTCCGTTCGTTCATCCCGACATCGTGTCCGGGTCATAACTCCTAAACCGTATGGAATATATGCATGAAACTTCACAGGTGCATTCACACTGAGACGATGTGTCATGAACAAGGAAGACAACTCCTGCTTGTTTAGTTTTTGAATTTTCTGCCCTTGACTTACATCCATATATAGTCAAATGGTATGTCATGTCCGGGCCATAACTCCTAAACCGTACGGAATATATTCATGAAACTTCACAGGTGCATTCATCACACTTAGACGATGTGTCATGAACGAGGAAGACAACTCTTGCATTTTTATCCCCCGCCGAAGGCGGAGGGATATAGTTTTGGCGTTGTCCGTCCGTCCATCCGTCCGTCCGTCCGTCCTTCCTTCCGTCCGTCACACTTTGTCCGGAACCGTTTCTCAGCAACTATTGCATGGAATTGAATGAAACTTGAAATAAATATGTATTATTATGCTGTGGTGATGCACGTGCAATTTTTTTCTGGATTGACTTTTTACATCCAGAGTTATGGCCCCTTAAATGATCGAAATTCTGGATTTTTCGTCGTCTCACTTTGTCCGGAACCGTTTCTCAGCAACTATTGCATGGAATTAAATGAAACTTGAAATAAATATGTATTATTATGCTGTGGTGATGCACGCGCATTTTTTTCCGGATTTACTTTTTACATCCAGAGTTATGGCCCCTTAAATGATTGAAATTCTGGATTTTTCGTCGTCTCACTTTTTTGTCGGGAACTGTTTCTCAGCAACTATTGCATGGAATTAAATGAAACTTGAAATAAATATGTATTATTATGCTGTGGTGATGCACGCACAATTTTTTTTCGGGTTGACTTTTTACACCCAGAGTTATGGCCCCTTAAATGATTAAAATTCTGGATTTTTCGTCGTCTCACTTTGTCTGGAACCGCTTCTCAGCAACTATTGCATGGAATAAAATGAAACTTGAAATAAATATGTATTATTATGCTGCCGTGAGGCACACGCAATTTTTTTTAGCTCACCTGTCACGTAGTGACAAGGTGGGCTTTTGTGATCACTTTTCGTCCGTCGTCCGTCGTCAGTGCGTGTGTGCGTGCGTGTGTGTGTGTGTGCGTAAACTTTTTCTTCAAATGACATCTCCTCCTAAACCACTGATCAGATTTTGACCAAACTTCACAGCAATGATCCTTAGGTGGTCCCGTTTCAAAATTGTTCAAATGGTTCCGGTCCATTGCACATCTGGGTCACAGGAGCTAAAAATAGATTTTTTAAATGAAAACTTTAAAAAATCTTCTTCTCTGAAACCGCAAGTCCCAGGTCTTTGATATTTGGTATGAAGCTTCATCTAGTGGACCTCTACCAAGATTGTTCAAATTAAAGCCCTGGGGGCCAAAATGCCCCCGCCCCGGGGGCCTTTGGTTTTACATAGGCTTATATAGGGAAAATCATTAAAAAATCTTCTTCTCTGAAACCACAAGGCCCAGGTCTTTAATATTTGGTGTGAAGCTTAACCTGGTGGACCTCCACTAAGATTGTTCAAATTATAGCCTTAGGGCCAAAAATGCCCCCGCCCCGGGGGCCTTTGGTTTTACATAGGCTTATACAGGGAAAATCTTTAAAAATCTTCTTCTCTGAAACCGCACGGCCCAGATCTTTGATATCTGGTGTGAAGCTTCATCTAGTGGACCTCTACCAGGATTGGTCAAATTAAAGCCCTGGGGGCCAAAATGCCCCCGCCCCAGGGGCCTTTGGTTTTACATAGGCTTATATGGGGAAAATCATTCAAAAATCTTCTTCTCTGAAACCACAAGGCCCAGGTCTTTAATATTTGGTGTGAAGCTTTACCTGGTGGACCTCTACTAAGATTGTTCAAATTATAGCCTTAGGGCCAAAAATGCCAACGCCCCGGGGGCCTTTGGTTTTACATAGGCTTATACAGGGAAAATGTTTAAAAATCTTCTTCTCTGAAACCGCACGGCCCAGATCTTTGATATTTGGTGTGAAGCTTCATCTAGTGGACCTCTACCAAGATTGTTCAAATTATAGCCCTGGGGGCCAAAATGCCCCCGCCCCGGGGCCTATGGTTTTACATAGGCTTATATAGGGAAAATCATTAAAAAATCTTCTTCTCTGAAACCACAAGGCCCAGGTCTTTAATATTTGGTGTGAAGCTTTACCTGGTGGACCTCTACTAAGATTGTTCAAATTATAGCCTTAGGGCCAAAAATGCCCCCGCCCCGGGGGCCTTTGGTTTTACATAGGCTTATACAGGGAAAATCTTTAAAAACCTTCTTCTCTGAAACCGCACGGCCCAGATATTTGATATTTGGTGTGAAGCTTCATCTAGTGGACCTCTACCAGGATTTTTCAAATTATAGCCCTGGGGGCCAAAATGCCCCCGCCACAGGGGCCTTTGGTTTTACATAGGCTTATATAGGGAAAATCATTAAAAAATCTTCTTCTCTGAAACCACAAGGCCCAGGTCTATAATATTTGGTGTGAAGCTTTACCTGATGGACTTCTACTAAGATTGTTCAAATTATTACCTAAGGGCCAAAAATGCCCCCGCTAGGGGGCCTTTGGTTTTACATAGGCTTATACAGGGAAAATCTTTAAAAATCTTCTTCTCTGAAACCGCACGGCCCAGATCTTTGATATTTGGTGTGAAGCTTCATCTAGTGGACCTCTACCAAGATTGTTCAAATTATAGCCCTGGGGGTCAAAATGCCCCCGCCCCGGGGGCCTATGGTTTTACATAGGCTTATATAGGGAACATCATTAAAAAATCTTCTTCTCTGAAACCAGCAGGCCCACGTCTTTAATATTTGGTGTGAAGCTTTACCTGGAGGACCTTTACTAAGATTGTTCAAATTATAGCCTTTGGGCCAAAAATGCCCCCGGCCCGGGGGCCTTTGTTTTTACATGGACTTATACAGGGAAAATCTTTAAAAATCTTCTCTGAAACCGCAAGGCCTAGATCTTTGATATTTGGTGTGAAGCTTCATCTAGTGGACCTCTACCAAGATTTTTCAAATTATAGCCCTGGGGGCCAAAATGCCCCCGCCCCAGGGGCCTATGGTTTTACATAGGCTTACATAGGGAAAATCATTAAAAAATCTTCTTCTCTGAAACCAGCAGGCCCGCGTCTTTAATATTTGGTGTGAAGCTTTACCCGGAGGACCTTTACTAAGATTGTTCAAATTATAGCCTTTGGGCCAAAAATGCCCCCGCCCCAGGGGGGCTTTGGTTTTACATAGGCTTATACAGGGAAAATCTTTAAAAATCTTCTTCTCTGAAACCACAAGGCCCAGATCTTTGATATTTGGTGTGAAGCTTCATCTAGTGGACCTCTTTCAAAATTGTGCAAATTATAGCCCTGGGGCCGAAAATGGCCCCACCCTTGGACCCTTTGGTTTTTCATAGCCCTTTAAAGGGAAACCTTTAAAAATCTTCTTCTCTGAAACCACAAGGCCCAGGTCTTTGATATTTGGTATGAAGCTTCACCTAGTGGACCTCTACCAAGATTGTTCAAATTATAGCCCTGGAGCCAAAAATGCCCCCGCCCAGGGGGCCTTTGGTTTTACCTAAGCTTATGTAGGGGAAACCTTTAAAACTTTTCTTCTCTGACACCGCAAGGCCCAGATCTTTGATATTTGGTGTGAAGCTTAATCTAATGGACCTCTACCAAGATTGTTCAAATTATAGCCCTGAGACCAAAAATGCCTCCGCCATGTGGCCCTTTGGTTTTACATAGACTTATATAGGGAAAATCTTTAAAAATCATCTTCTCTGAAACACAAGGCTTAGGTCTTTGATATTTGTTATGAAGCTTCAGCTAGTGGACCTCTACCAAGATTGTTCAAATTATAGCCCTGGGGCCAAAAATGCCCCTCTCAGGGGCCCTTTGGTTTAACATAGACTTATATAGGGAAAATCTTGCTTTACATAGACTTCTATATGCAGGGTAAACCTTTAAAATCATCTTCTCTGAAACCAGAAAGCCCAGGTCTTTCATATTCGATATGAAGCTTCATCTTGTGGACCTCTACCAAGATTGTTCAAATTTTAGCCCTGGGGCCAAAATTGACCCTGCCCGGGGCCCACTTGTTATGCTTTGGATCAGGTGAGCGAACCAGGGCCCTCTGGGCCCTCTTGTTTTCTCAACTTTGGCCAGATATATTTTCTTGCCCTTCTACACGAAAAACCCATTCGGCGGGGGATATCAATTCAACGAATTTGCTTGTTGGTTTTTGAATTATCCGCCCTTGACTTAGTACCATATAGTAAACCGTGTCCGGGCCATAACTCCTAAACCGTATTGAATATATTCATGAAACTTCACAGGTGCATTCATCACACTGAGACGATGTGTCATGAACAAGGAAGACAACTCTTGCATTTTTGGTTTTTGAAGTATCTGTCCTTCACTTAGTACCATATAGTAAACCGTGTCCGGACCATAACTCCTAAACCGTATGGAATATAATCATGAAACTTCACAAGTGCATCCATCACACTTAGCCGATGTGTCGTGAACAAGGAAGACAACTGCTTGTTTAGTTTTTGAATTATCTGCCCTTGACTTACATCCATATATAGTCAAATGGTATGTCGTGTCCGGGCAATGTCCTAGACCGTATGGAATATATTCATGAAACTTCACAGGTGCATTCATCACACTTAGACGATGTGTCATGAACATGGAAGACAACTCTTGCATTTTTGTTTTTGAAGTATATGCCCTTGACTTAGTACCATATAGTAAATCGTGTCCGGGCCATAACTCCTAAACCGTATGGAATGTATTCATGAAACTTCACAGGTGCATTCATCACACTGAGACGATGTTTTATGAACAAGGAACACAACTCTTGCATTTTTGGTTTTTGGATTATCTGCCCTTGATGCATATATTTTATGATGGATTTGAAGTACATTTGTAATATTTTTTATGAATTGCATTTGGCGGGGGCATCCGTGTCCTATGGACACTTTTTCTAGTTTTAAAATAGTCACGGAAATTAACATAACACCACACAAACACGTTCTTACAGTCTTGGAAACAAAAAAAAACATAACACTGCACAAAAACGTTCTTGCAGTATAGGAAAATAACACAGCACTTTACAAGTTTATAGCTACTCGCCTTGTAAACCAGGGGTCGCAGGATCGATCCCGGGCTTCTCCAGACTTTCGGATGAGTCTTTAAACCGAGGCCCCGTCTCCGTATGACCTTAGCTGTTGGTGGGACGTAAAACTCAAACACTCGCTAACTCACAAGTTTACACCGCTGCACAAAATCTTTCTTATAGTCATGCAAAATAAAATTTATCATATGACGTCACGTCTGAGAATGTAATAACGCCATGTAATAAATTCGGATTAAGGTCAAGAATACGAAAATGAATGGCGCAATTATTTACGTGCGTTGCGAAGGACGTTTCGTCATGACATTCTGACACTACAACGTCACTTTCAAAATGGCGGCAGCCATCGCCGTTCGTCACTGTCAAAGGACATATGGACAAAAAGGCCGTTTTATCGGATGGTATGTGAAAACCCGAGAACATAACTTAGGAAAATAATTATGATTTCGTAGAGCAGAAGAATTTTCAGTACAGTGCACATTCATTCGACAGAAACTGAAAGCTGACCTTTTGAATCAGCGGAAAGGGAGAGTGGCCGCTGAAAAAAAAAGATACTAATCAGTCTAAGAAAGGTGATGAATAGCTTGCAGGTATCCAGCAAGCGGCCTTTTGTAGCTACATGTCTGCACGGCCCGCGAACAATGAAAAAAATGATAAAGAACATACATTTGACCATTTGACCAATAACAAGATGTCTCTTCCAAAAAATCGGATTGATTATAGAGCAATAACCAAAATTGGTCTTACTTATTTCGAGCCGAACGTACGTCAGATGTGGGCGAAAACCGGAGTACGGGAGAAAAAAAAAAAACATTCAACCTTACGTTGCAGAACTTGGCGCCTCATCGGAGCGAGGCTCGAACCTCAGCGGTGAGAGAGATCTAATGATTAGGAGTCAGCGCTCCTACCTACTAGAACACGGAGGACCAGTATTTTTTTTTTTTTTTTTTTTTTTTTTGCTCGTGATTTGTTATACGTACAGACTGCACAGATCATTCTACACCAAAACGCCAAGAAATTTCTCATCCTGCCAACAGGATTTTCTGTTTTGAACTAATATTTCGCAATCCGCAGTCCAAAACCATGCGATAATCACGATAAAACTCGGTAAAACTAAACCCCTTAATTCGTGCGCTTAAAGAAAAATGGCGCTAGAAATAATGTTTTGGCGCGTCAACTGACGTTGTTGGTAAGAAACTGCAACGTTGTTTATAAATAACGCCAGAAAACGTAGAGCCCACACTAATATATCTGTCTGTACTTCGAAAACTAACCTGGCAGTCAAGGACTTTTTTCAGCTTAATATAATCAGAAATAGCATAGTCATAAAATATTAGTTTTTGAAAAAATTCTTTGGGCCAGCTAATTTGTTATATGAAATTAAAATGGAAATTTCGGCGATTTTTTCTGATTCCAATTGCCCTCTATAGAAATGGCTAAGATTTTCAAGCGGTCCTTGCGCCTAAACGAAACTGGTGACCTATCCTTATTTTTGCATTTTTGGATGTAACATGTTTAGGTCTACTCGTATTCAAAATTAAAAACAAAATCTATGGGAGAGACCATTTTCGTATTCTTGACCTTAAATATGCAAATAAGTCAGATAGACGCAGTAACGTTACACGTACGACGTCCATAGATGGCGGAGTGTTGACATTTTTTGTGAAAATCGTGAATTAAATGGGTTTTAAATGTCATATGATAAATAGAACCATGCATTCGTGTTAAAGTGTTATTGAATTTATTAAACTCGTTGAGGAAAAGGAATAAAATGCTCGGCAAAGCCTCGCATTTTATCCATTTTGCTCAACACATTTAATAAATTCAATTATACATATTTACATTTCCAGTGTAAAGTCTAATGTATACCAATAGAAAACAATTGCGTTCATACGTCCATGAACGCATCGAATCACATGATTTTCAGTGACGTTAAGTGACGTCATTCTAAACCATTGTTCTCTACGGGCGTTGATGACGTCAACGCTGCTCCGCTCTTTGTAGAAAAACAGCGTGTAAATGTTTTTCAGCTTTAAAAGTTTGTCCTACAAGCAATTTTTCGCCCAGTAATGAGGGGCAAATAATGTAAATATAAAAAATAAACTTGATTTTTCTGCTTTTCATGAAAGTATGAACGACAATGGGTCTCTAGCAAAGTTTACATGAACCCCTTCGGGGTTCATTTTCTTTGCACGCGACCCACTGCGTTCATACTTCCATGAACTGCAGAAAAATAAATTTCATTTCTTAAATGAACGCTCATGTAAGATCCTCTATAAAATGCACAAACACGTTATTACAGTTATGCAAATTTACTTTCTACACATATAAGTTCCAGCAGTCATGCAAAATATTATCCCACACTCACAAACGCGTTATTACAGTCATTGAAAATAAAACTAAACAGACATGTTCTGCAAAATTATTTCACACTGCATAAACACGGCCTTAATAATTGTTTGTCATTACTCACAACGACCGATCTTAATCAAATTTGAGAAATATCACTGTTTTTAGGTTCTAAGATGGCTGATGAGACCGATTCTAGCTCTGATAAAGATAAAGCAACCGGCAGCTCTGTTGGTGATGCCTTAGCCATGGCTTTGCGCTGTGTGCGTTTTTGCACAGCCTTGCTTATTCTTTGCTTTGGCCTTACATTCATGGAACACAACATACTGCACAAACACGTTCTTACAGTCATGGAAAATAATATAACACTGCACAAACACGTCCTTACTGTCACGAAAATAATTCACCCTGCATATATACTGGTGTTACTAATTACCGGTGTATTAACTGTTCAAGCCAGTATATAAAACAAACTGTTCTACCGATTCTGATAAATTGTGTCTAGTCAAACTTGTGGTTCATTCCTCCAAAGGAAATAAACAATATTTGTTTTCAAAATAAACTTCAACCCGCTAAATACTTTATTTATATTGGACTACCCCTGTCACCATCTCGAATGTCCGGTGTTACTATTTACCGGTGTATATGTAAACAAATCCTGTAGAAAAAGTATTTGGGTATAAGAGCCTACATGTGATGAGGCTCTGTAATGAAATAGTTATTGGCCTTCAAAATGAAAGCAAAAACGGTCTGTTTGAAAGTTTTTTTTTCTGTTTCTACGGCATTTTTATGAAGTATACCATTTTATTAACTACACATAACAGAACATAACATTAGATTTTAAAAGAAAATCAAGTGTCACAATTAGATCTAGTTATTATTATCTTTTTTATTATTATAATTGCATTTATGGAAGGATATAACCACAACTATGTATTAAATTACAGAATACATATGACATATTATGTTTTACCCTTCAAGAGGTAGTACCAGAAAGGGGAGAAACTAACAAGATAAAATGCGAGTGGAAATTTTTGTATCTACACCCTTCATCCATATTTGGGTATCATGTGACTTACGCGTAAATACAAAAGGTTTGACGTCATTGTTTTTATCTAAACATCGAGAACTAGAGTATCCAAAAGTTAGATATGAGCAGACACACTTCATAAATTACCTCAAACGATTTTTTTTATGTTTTTATGCAATAACAGTGAACCTACATCATGATTAATTATGACTACAGATAAAAGAAGTCACTTAACCTTAGAAACGGACAATTCTGTTATAATCTTTTTCCTTAACAGACAGAGAGAAAGACATCTTGTAAGCAATGAAGGGGGAAATTCCGAATGACAACAACGCACCCGATAGTAATTCGGATAAAAACAGAATACACCGGTAATTAGTATACACCGGTCATAGGTGCATAAGGGATACACGATACTGCACAAAACACGTTCTTACACTCATGGAAAATAAAACAACACTGCACAAACTCGATATTACAGTCATTGTACAGAAACGTTTACACTCATGCAAAATAATATTACGCTGCAATATTTACATTTCCAGTGTAAAGTCTACTGTAAACCTATAGACATCAATTGCGTTCATACGTGCATGAACGCATCGAATCACATGATTTTCAGTGACGTTAAATGACGTCATTCTAAACCATTGTTCTGTACGGGCGTTGATGACGTCAACGCTGCACCGCTCTTTGTAGAAAAACAGCGTGTAAATGTTTTTCAGCTTTAAAAGTTTACCCTACAAGCATTTTTTCGCCCAATGATGAGGGGCAAATAATGTAAATATAAAAAATAAACTTAATTTTTCTGCTTTTCATGAAAGTATGAACGGCAGTGGGTCGCTAGCAAAGTTTACATGAACCCCTTCGGGGTTCATTTACTTTGCACGCGACCCACTGCGTTCATACTTCCATGAACTGCAGAAAAATAAATTTCATTTCTTAATTAACACGTTCTTACAGTCATGGAAAATAATAAACTGCACACACACGTAGGGTTTCAGAAGACTCGCAGCTCTTTTCTCTGGACAGGCTTAGACGGTAGACCTTACAGAAGTTTGGTCGGTCTTGGCCATGCCTGGAAGCATCATACAGCCCAATCTATTTCCCAAAGCCCCGGTGGGCGGGGGCACAGCAATGGCTCTTCTGTCGCTCTAATTCACATTTTAGATGTCTTTGCCTGTCTTTGGACTGTCTTTGTTACGTTAACAAGTCCGTGTAATGAACGGCTTTGAAACTCATACTTTCTAGAGAAAACTGTTGTTCACATGTAAGTGCATATTATTATTATTATTATATTAGCTGCTCAAAACAAGGAATGTGGCTTCCCATTAGAACCGCCGCGATAATGTGGTTCTAACGAACACCTGCAAATCTCTGTTTGAAGCAGAAATGAGACAAAATATAACAAAGTTTCATGAAAGAAAATGCATTTTTTGTTTGTTTGTTTTTTTGTAGTTTTTTTTATTCGTTTCATGAAATAGCTATGTCACAGGGGTGTGTCATCTGCATGTTTAGATTAGTAATTAGTAATGACTAATAATTTTAACCATTATCTTGCTGATTATTTGAATTAGCCGCACCCATTTCTGACTATCAGCCAATCAGATTATATGATATAACATTTTGATTCAAATTCACAAACTGGATGACAAAAGGTGTAGATCCAGATCAGACGGCTTAAGCCATCTGATCTGGATCTACACTGTTTGCAAAAGTATGTCGTGAACATCATGATGAGGGTTAAACGACTTACGTCCATCTGTACGTGATCTACGAATTCCTGGAGGCCTTCCCTGTCTCTGTACTGTTCTATAGCAACCTTTGAAAACTGCTCTGGGTACAAAACCGACGTTGTATCCGGAACGTAAACAAGTAGAAATATGCAGACGACAACGCCAACTTCGATTAAAATAACCACCATAAGGACAATACGATACTGAAAAAAAAAAAAAAGAAATGCATGTATCTTAATGAAATAAAGTGACATATTAACGTCTGCTTTGGCCCTAGAAATGGTATTTCTTGTAATTTAACAGTGTCGTGAAAAAAAAAAATATCTTCTTGATATGCGACCAGGCAATGATAAAACCGGCCTGTTCAACATCTCAGGTTAGCAAAGGTCTTAAATTTTAGATATACCTATTGAACTATCAAAATAGCGAAAATAACGGAACTGATCAGACTGCGCGGATGCGGAGGCTGATCTGCATCATGTTATTCGCAAATGGCAAACATTACGAAAGTATGCATATACAAATACATTATAAACTTTACCTCCGAAAAATCGATTTTTTAGCTCACCTGACCGAAGGTCATGGTGAGCTTTTGTGACCGTAAGATGTCCGGCGTCGTCGTGCGTCGTCCGTCGTCCGTCGTCCGTCGTGCGTAAACTTTTTCTTGTGAACAAACTAGAGGCCACAGTTTTGGTCCAATCATCATCAAACTTGCTCAGAATGATCATCATGACAATATCTCGGTCAAGTTCGAATATGGGTCATGTCGGGTGAAAAAGTAGGTCAGTAGGTCAAATCATAGAAAAACCTTGTGAACACTCTAGAGGGCACAGTTTTGGTCCAATCATCATCAAACTTGCTCAGAATGATCATTGTGACAATATTTTAGTGAAGTTTGAATATGGATCATGTCGGCTTAAAAAGTAGGTCAGCGGGTCAAATCATAGAAAAACCTTGTGAACACCCTAGAGGCCACAATTTTGGTCCAATCATAATCAAACTTGCTCAGAATGATCATCATGACAATATCTTGGTCAAGTTCGAATATGGGTCATGTCCGGTCAAAAAGTAGGTCAGTAGGTCAAATCATAGAAAAACCTTGTGAACACTCTGAAGGCCACTGTTTTGGTCCAATTATCATGAAACTTGCTCAGAATGACCATTGTGACAATATTTCAGTCCAGTTCGAATATGGGTCATATCGGGTTAAAAAGTAGGTCAGCGGGTCAAATCATATAAAAACCTTGTGAACACCCTAGGGGCCACAATTTTGGTCCAATCTTAATCAAACTTGCTCAGAATGATCATCATGACAATATCTCGGTCAAGTTTGAATATGGGTCAAATGGTTCCGGTCCGTTGCACATCTAGGTCACAGGAGCCAAAAACAGATTTTTTTCACCAAAAACTTAAAAAATCTTCTTCTCTGAAACCACAAGGCCCAGGTCTTTGTTATTTGGTATGAAGCTTCATCTAGTGGACCCCTACCAAGATTGTTCAAATTATAGTGCTGGGGCCAAAAATGCCCCCGCACGGGGGCCCTTTGGTTTTACATAGGCTTATATAGGGAAAATCTTTAAAAATCTTCTTCTCTGAAACCACAAGGCCCAGGACTTTGATATTTGGTATGAAGCTTCATCTAGTGGACCCCTACCAAGATTGTTCAAATTTGAGTGCTGGGACGAAAAATGCCCCCGCCACGGGGCCCTTTGGTTTTACATTGGCTTATATAGGGAAAATCTTTAAAAATCTTCTTCTCTGAAACCACAAGGCCCAGGTCTTTGATATTTGGTATGAAGCTTCATCTAGTGGACCCCTACCAAGATTGTTCAAATTATAGTGCTGGGGCCAAAAATGCCCCCGCCCCAGGGCCCTTTGGTTTTACATAGGCTTATATAGGGAAAATCTTCAAAAATCTTCTACTCTGAAACCACAAGGCCCAGGACTTTGATATTTGGTATGAAGCTTCATCTAGTGGACCCCTACCAAGATTGTTCAAATTATAGTGCTGGGACAAAAAATGCCCCCGCCACGGGGCCCTTTGGTTTTACATTGGCTTATATAGGGAAAATCTTTAAAAATCTTCTTCTCTGAAACCACAAGGCCCAGGTCTTTGATATTTGGTATGAAGCTTCATCTAGTTGACCCCTACCAAGATTGTTCAAATTACAGTGCTGGGGCCAAAAATGCCCCCGCCCCGGGGCCCTTTGGTTTTACATAGGCTTATATAGGGAAAATCTTAAAAAATCTTCTTCTCTGAAACCACAAGGCCCAGGTCTTTGATATTTGGTATGAAGCTTCATCTAGTGGACCCCTACCAAGATTGTTCAAATTTTAGTGCTGGGACAAAAAATGCCCCCGCCACGGGGCCCTTTGGTTTTACATGGGCTTATATAGGGAAAATCTTTAAAAATTTTCTTTTCTGAAACCACAAGGCCCAGGACTTTGATATTTGGTATGAAGCTTCATCTAGTGGACCCCTACCAAGATTGTTCAAATTTTAGTGCTGGGACAAAAATGCCCCCGCCACGGGGCCCTTTGCTTTTACATTGGCTTATATAGGGAAAATTTTTAAAAATCTTCTTCTCTGAAACCACAAGGCCCAGGTCTTATATATTTGGTATGAAGCTTCATCTAGTGGACCCCTACCAAGATTGTTCAAATTATAGTGCTGGGGCCAAAAATGCCCCCGCCACGGGGCCCTTTGGTTTTACATAGGCTTATATAGGGAAAATCTTTAAAAATTTTCTTCTCTAAAACCACAAGGCCCAGGACTTTGATATTTGGTATGAAGCTTCATCTAGTGGACCCCTACCAAGATTGTTCCAATTTTAGTGCTGGGGCCAAAAATGCCCCTGCCCCGGGGCCCTTTGGTTTTACATAGGCTTATATAGGGAAAATCTTTAAAAATCTTCTTCTCTGAAACCACAAGGCCCAGGACTTTGATATTTGGTATGAAGCTTCGTCTAGTGGACCCCTACCAAGATTGTTCAAATTATAGTGCTGGGACAAAAAATCCCCCCCTGCCACGGGGCCCTTTGGTTTTACATAGGCTTATATAGGGAAAATCTTTAAAAATCTTCTTCTCTGAAACCACAAGGCCCAGAACTTTGATATTTGGTATGAAGCTTCATCTAGTGGACCCCTACCAAGATTGTTCAAACTATAGTGCTGGGGCAAAAAATGCCCCTGTCCCGGGGCCCTTTGATTTTACATAGGCTTATATAGGCAAAATCTTTAAAAATCTTCTTCTCTGAAACCGCTAGGCCCAGGTCTTTGATATTTGATGTGTAGCTTCATCTAGTGGACCTTTGACAAGATTGTTCAAATTTTAGCCTTTGTTGATGTTTGGTATGAAGCTTCACCTTTAAGACCTCCCTCAACATTATGTACATTAAAGCCCTGGGGCCAATAATGGCCCTCTCTGGGGCCCACTTGTTACACTATGGATCAGGTGAGCGATCCAGGGCCATCATGGCCCTCTTGTTGTAATATTTTTCTTATTTCTGCTCAAAATATATATTGTGTGTACTCGTTAGAACCGCCTCATCGAGGCGATTCTAACGAGTACCCACAATCTATATTTTAGAGCAGAAATAAGAAAAAAAGGTTTACCACTGTAAACCTCAGTTTTACTATATAAAAGTGGGTTTCAAGGGGGTCAAAATTATATAGGCGTGTTTACGTGATGACACTGTTTTTTTTACATCGGTATTTACAGCCAGACCTGTGCAAACAGTTAATTAAGAAATGAAATTTATTTTTCTGCTGTTCATGGAAGTATGAACTCAGTGGGTCGCGTGCAAAGCACGTGTAAACTTTGCTAGTGACCCGCTGTCGTTCATACTTTCATGAAAAGCAGAAAAAAAATGTTTATTTTTTATATTTACGTTATTTGCCTCTCATCACTGGGCGAATAAAATGCTTATAGGATAAACTTCAAAGCTGAAAAACATTTAAATGCTGTTTGTCTACAAAGAGCGGAATAGCGTTGATGTCACCAACGAACCATGTTTTAGAATGACGTCACCGAAAATCATGTGATTCGATGCGTTCATGGAAGTATGAACTATGTATATTGTTTTCTATAGGTTTACATTAGACTATATTTACATTTCCAGTGTAAAGTCTACTGTAAACCTATAGAAAACATTTGCGTTCATACGTCCATGAACGCATCGAATCGCGTGCTATTAAGTGACGTCATTCTAAACCATTGTTCTCTACGGGCGTTGATGACGTCAACGCTGCTCCGCTCTTCGTAGAAAAACAGCGTGTAAATGTTTTTCAACTTTAAAACGTTGCCCTACAAGCATCTTTTTGCCCAGTGATGAGGGGCAAATAATGTAAATATAAAAAATAAACTTAATTTTTCTGCTTTTCATGAAGGTATGAACGGCAGTGGCTCGCTAGCAAAGTTTACATGAACCCCTTCGGGGTTCATTTACTTTGCACGCGACCCACTGCGTTCATACTTCCATGAACTGCAGAAAAATAAATTTCATTTCTTAATTACACTGTAAATGTAAATATTATCATAAAGACGCCACAGAACGCGGCGTTCCAATTTTTCAGGGTTTATTACCCGGGAAGGGACATTTCTGTTGAACAGAATTTGAAACAATAAAATTAGAGTGGAGAGGAAAACAAAAAAAAAAAAATGTCATTTAAACGATATAATATTTCGTTCAAACGACATATTTCTTGTTTTCTTTTCCACTCTGAAAAAGTAGGCTGGAATTTAAAACAATAGAATCAGAATGTCATAGACATATTATATTGTTTAAACGACATATTTCTTGATTTCCTCCCCACTCTAATTTTATTGTTTTAAATTCTGATCTGCTATATATCGGAACAGAAATGTCCCTTCCCGGGTTCCGTAGTTTATACCGTCACTCATCCCGGCAGCTATTTTAGACCCAGCATCGGATTATAAATTGTACTTGATCAAATTTTAGAACAAGTATGGTATGGCGTTTAGGTGTCCGAATATTTAGAGTAAATCCGGTACGATGATTTCTGTTGCTGAAATATGAAAAGCAGCAGCAACATCATCATCGTCGCCGTCGTCATCATGAACATTTTTAATATCATCGGGAACAAGAGGTGGGATTACATTTACATGTCCGGCCCCCGCACATCGGGGCTTGAAGAAATAGATTGGGCTGCATGATGCTTCCACGCAGAGCTGAAACTGACCGCATATGAGTACTGGTATAGAGGGTCTAAGCCTGCCCGGGAAAAGTGGTGCGAGTCGGACCATGCATATAAACACTATTGGTTTCGCTTGAGATGTCGTTTCATGTCAGTGTTGGGTAAAAGTCCCACATAATTGGAAGCAATGTCTCAAAAATGACCTATACAGTGTTGACAGGGACTTTAAATCTCAAATCAAACAAAAACAAACAAAACATGTACATGCCATGACCATGGTTGGAGCCACGTCACGATAAAACCTGTGTGATTAGACATAAGTACACAGCTTACCATAATTACGCTAAGTATTCGGACACCTTAGCTCCTTAACATACTTGTTCTAAAATTCGATTAAGTACAATAGTGTCTAAAGGCATCTAGATGATTGGCAAACAGGGTAGACCCTGATGAGATGTCACATTCTGCGGCATCTCATCTGCTCTACACTGTTTGCTCATGCATGTCTGTCCGAAGACTTTCGGATGAGTCTTTAAACCGAGGTCCCGTCTCCGTATGACCTTAGCTGTTGATGGGACGTAAAACTCAAACATTCACTCACTCATGTCTGTCCGAACACATTTAGTAACTACGGTAGAAATATGCATAACATTTAAGATTTGGAAACTAGAGATACTGTACTGTTTAAGTAGCTAACATAGCTAACAGAAAGATGTTGAGAAGACAGCGCGGATGCGCAGGCTGATATGAATCTTTGTTGTTCTTAAATGGCAAAACATCTCTTGAAGACTGCACTTGCGTGCTGGTAAAAGAAGGTCTAAGGCTGCTCAGACAAAGTAGTGCGCGTCGGACCGTCCAACTCTATCGGTTTTATTGGGCAACAGGGCTTGAGATAACATTTCATCTCATTGTTGGGTAAAAGTCCAACAAAATTGGAAGAGATGTCTCAAAAATGACCCGAATAATGTTGACGGAGACATTAAACCCCAATTTAATACAAAAGCCGGCAACTGTCAAGTTCCAACTCCAACATAGAGAGTGACATGATATAAAAGATCATGACTTGAATATCAGTATTTTGTTCGTTTGAATTGAGATTTAACTTCCCCGTCAACACTATATAAGTCATTTTGGAGACGTCGCTTCCAACTTTGTGTGACTTTTACCCGACATTGATATTAAATGACATTTCAAGCCCCTGCCGCCCAATGAAAACCAAAGGCTTAATCTCAAATTCTAAGCGGTTTACCAGTACACGTGTGGTCAGTTTCAGCTCTGCGTAGAGGCACCATGCAGCCCAAACTATTTCTCCAAGCCCTAAATGAGCTCCTTGGTCATGCACAGCTTGTGTTGTATGGTACTTCGCGGGACTGCTTGATTCAGTCTTTCACCATTTATCCCATAGGGGCTTGAAGAAATATATGGGCTGCATGATGCTTCCACGCAGAGCTGAATCCGGCCCGCACACCCGTAAACCGCTTAGATGATCTAAGCCTATCCAGGAACCGCGGTGCGAGGCGGACCGTCCATGCTAATAAACCCTATTGGTTTCATTGGGCGACAGGGCTTGAGATGTCATTTCATCTCAATCTCGGGTAAAAGCCCCACAAAATTGGCAGCAACTTCTCCAAAATGACCTTTACAGTGTTGACGGGGACGTTAAACCTCAAATCAAACAAACCAATTCCCCATTTATCCTTAGTGCATCAATTTGTTGCCATTAAGCGGTAAGAATACAAACCACACAGTGTTTATTCCAGAAATATGAATTCTTACCAACTCTTCTTCGTCATCCGAAGATGGTAAATGAACACAGAGACTTGTAAATTTGTATGCTGAACAAAAAGATATTATAATAATTGAGCCAACGCATGACAAAACCTACAATAAGACATGTGCGCCCACCGAAGACTCAGATCAGTCTGCACATTCATATAGTCGAACCAGAGACTTATCTTGTTGCATGGAGGAGCATTGGGCCCTTAGCTATCCTTACAGTGCACAACGAAGACTCTGATCAGACTGCGCGGACGCGCAGGCTGATCGGAGTCTTCGTTGGGCGCACATGTCCTATTGTAGGTTTTGTCATGCGCTGGCTCAATTATTGTTGCACTAATGGCTCAAACACCTTATGGGCGATGAAAATTTATTCGAGACAGGGATTAGTTCTGACCACCGAGGATTAATCAAAGGGCCAAGTAACGGTGCATAATATGCTTACAGTCCAACCTGTGTTAAGCAAGCACCTAAGGGGTAACCAAAATGTGCTTGTTTAAGCCAGGTGCTTGCTTAATACAGGTACATTTTAATGTATTTGCCTTTTGGGAAACAAAATCATGCTTGCTTAAGACAGGTTGGTTTGTCTAGTAGAGGTGGCCACTGTGATAGGTTTTGATGCATCTTTCTCTATTTTCTTTAAACTTAAGGTATGTCGTGTGTACTCATTAGAATGAGGCGATTCTAATGAGTACACACGACATACATGTCAACATTAAACGAAAACAATCAGCACAAACATACACATTTCTGCACCAATGGACAATTTTTCTAGCGGTTTGAAACAGCCATGGTTAAGGAGCCATCGGTGTTCGAGCCATTGAAGTTCGTCTTTATTTACCAGTGTGAGAACCAATATGTTGTCCCTGAGGGCTCCAAGCCAGCCGAAAAACGTCATCACCACGAAGACGCATCCCGCAAGACACAAAAGGCAAATCGTGCAGGCGAAGAACTCAAAAAAAGACTGGACAGGCGGTTCGTCGAAAATTGTCAGGGCCCATATCATAAAACTTGTCAGCGCCCCAGCAGCCAGCTGAAACAAAGAAAAATAATTCCTCAACTTAAGTTGTCAGAGTTGAGACTCCTGGGCATAATTCACATTTGAGTCGCGAGAAGCGAAATGCATCTTTGAACATACGCAAACTTTCATAGACGAAGCGCGCATTGCGCATATTACGCATAAACGTAACGTAACGTAATGTTAACTATTTGAAATAGGGGCTGGAAGAAATAGATTGGGCTGCACGGTGCTTCCACGCAGAATTGAAACCGACCGCGCACAGTAGAACTAGTGAACCGCTTAGACGGTCTAAGCCTGCCCAGGCAAGGTGTGCGAGTCCATGTATATAAATCCCTTTGGTTTCATTGGGCGGCAGGGTTAAAGAAGTCATATCATCTCAATGCCGGGTAAAAGTTCCCCATCGGGGCCTAAAGAAATAGATGGGCTGCATGATGTTTCCACGCAGAGCTGATACCGACCCGCACACGAGTACTGGTAAACCGCTTAGAGGATCTAAGCCTGCCCAGGCCAAAGCGGTGCGAGTCGGACCGTCCATGCTTATAAACCCTATTGGTTTCATTGGGCGACAGGGCTTGAGATGTCATTTCATCTCATTGTCGAGTAAAAGTCAAACAAAATTGGAAGCAACGCCTCAAAAATGACCTTTTACGGTGTTGACGGGGACGTTAATCCTCAAATTAAACCAAAAACCGGTCTCCAAAATGACCTAAATTGTGTTTACGGGGACATTAAAACCCAACCCAAACAAACCAAAAAAAAAAAAAAAAAAAAAGAAAACAAAAAAATAAAGATAAATCGCCTAAATAATTATCGCCTAAATAATTCCGTTACATATTATAGGGAGCCGGCCTCGGTAGCTCAGTGAGGACGCAGGTTCGATAACTGCCGGGGTCGACAACATTCTTTCTTGCACACCAGACAAGGAAATCCGTGATTTTACCCTGGGATAGAAATTTATGTTCCGACCCTGGTGTTCCGACCCCAAATCGAATATAATCGCGTGTTTGATAAATGCACTGGTTGATTACAACCTCATGCGCGGCGTCGTAATGCGTGACGTCACTTAACATTCCTGTTGAGTCATCACAAAATGGCGGACGTCGGTAACCGAAGTGACAGTAGCATTAACAATTTGCAATAGAAATGGAAGGTATGCAAGAAAAAGAATCCTATATGGGTGTGAGGGGTGGATAGAATAATCCGTCCCTCGGGATCACTGTCCGGCATCACTCGGCAAGCCTCGTGATGCCGGACAGTGACCCTCGGGACGGATTTTTCCATCCACCCCTCACACCCATATAAGATTCTTATATTCTTGCACACCAGACAAGGAAATCCGTGATTTTACCCTGGGATAGAAATTTATGTTCTGACCCTGGTGTTCCGACCCCAAATCGAATATAATCGCGTGTTTGATAAATGCAATGGTTGATTACAACCTCATGCGCGGCGTCGTCATGCGTGACGTCACTAAACATTCCTGTTGTGTCATCACAAAATGGCGGACGTCGGTAACCGAAGTGACAGCACCATTAAAAATTCGCAGTAGAAATGGAAGGTATGCAAGAAAAAGAATCCAATATGGGTGTGTGGGGTGGATAGAAAAATCCGTCCCTCGGGAACACTGTCCGGCATCACTCGGCGAGCCTCGTGATGCCTGACAGTGTTCCTCGGGACGGATTTTCCAATCCACCCCTCACACCCATATAAGATTCTTATATTCTTGGAGATTGATCATTGAATCTTTTCTACGGTCATTCTCTCCCTTCCGCTGATTCAAGAAGGGCAGTTGTCAGTTTCTAGCGAAAGAATGTACACTATACTGTTTAACAGCTTACGTATAAGCCTGCCCTGGAAAAGTGCGGATAGGTACACTGACCGGCTAAAATGACATAAATAGTATTGACTGGGTCGTAAAACTCCAATATAAACAAACAAATTATTGGGAAATCCATTACATACATTTCCTTTTGTATTTCAAAATAGTTTGGGTTGAACGTTTAAGCAAAGTTGTATTGCTAATGTCCACGTGACTATCACTAGCCCCAGCGCAAATAACGTTTTACAAAATCCTGGTCCTGGGGTTATAATTTTTTTCATGCTCAACTCAGCTGAGTATGAAATTTGAAATGTTCATAACAATTAAACAAGAGAGCCAAGATGGCCCTGGATCGCTCACCTGATCCGTAGAGTAACAAGTGGGCCCCAGGGAGGGCCATTATTGACCCAAGGGCTGTAATGTGCATAAGGAGGGAGGTCTTAAAAGCTGAAACATCATACCAAATATCAACAAAGGCTATAATTTGTACAATCTTGGCAAAGGTCCACAAGATGAAGATACACACCAAATATCTAAGACCTGGACCTTGCGGTTTCAGAGAAGAAGATTTTTTTTTAAAGATATTCCCTACATAAGCCTATGTAAAACCAAATGTCCCCGGGGTGGGGGCATTTTTTGGCCTAAGGGCTATAATTTAAACAATCTTGATAGAGGTCCACTAGATGCAGCTTCACACCAACTATCAAAGACCTGGGCCATGCTGTTTCAGAGAAGAAGATTTTCAAAGACTATCTCTATAAGTCTATGTAAAACCAACGGCCCCTGGGCGGGGGCATTTGTGGCCCAAGGGCTATAATTTGAACATTCTTGGTAGAGGTCCACTAGATGAAGCTCCATACCAAATATCTAAGACCTGGGCCTTGCGGTTTCAGAGAAGAAGAATTTTTTTAAAGATATTCCCTACATAAGCCTATGTAAAACCAAATGTCCCCGGGGTGGGGGCATTTTTTTGGCCTAAGGGCTATAATTTAAACAATCTTGATAGAGGTCCACTAGATGCAGCTTCACACCAACTATCAAAGACCTGGGCCATGCTGTTTCAGAGAAGAAGATTTTCAAAGACTATCTCTATAAGTCTATGTAAAACCAACGCCCCCTGGGCGGGGGCATTTGTGGCCCAAGGGCTATAATTTGAACAATCTTGGTAGAGGTCCACTAGATGAAGCTCCATACCAAATATGAAAGACATGGGCCTTGCAGTTTCAGAGAAGAAGATTTTTAAAGATTTCCCTATGTAAGTCTATGTGAAACCAAAGGGTCTCGGGGCAGGGGCATTTTTGGACACATGGCTATAATTTGAACAATCTAGATAGAGGTCCACTAGCTGAAATTTCACACCAATTATCAAAGACCTAGGCCTTGTGGGTTCACAGAAGAAGATTTTTAAAGATTTTCCCAATATAAGTCTATGTAAAACCAAAGGGCCCCGAGGCGGCGGCATTTTTGGTCTCAGGGCTATAATTTGAACAATCTTGGTAGAGGTCCACTAGATGAAGCTTCATACCAAATATCACAGACCTAGGCCTTGTGGTTTCGGGAGAAAAATTTTTCAAGATTTTCCCTATCTAAATCTAAGTAAAACCAAAAAGCCCCGGAGCAGGGGCATTTTTGGCCCAAGGCTATAATTTGAACAATCTGCGTAGAGGTCCAAAAAATGAAGCTTCATACCAAATATCAAAGCCCTGGGCCTTGCAGTTTCAGAGAAGAAGATTTTTAAAGATTTTTCCCTATATAAGCCCCTGTAAAACCAAAGGGCACAGGGGCGGGGCATTTTTGGCCCCAGCACTATAATTTGAAAAATTTGTTAGGGGTCCACTAGATAAAGCTTCATACCAAATAGCAAAGACCTGGGCCTTGCGGTTTCAGAGAAGAAGATTTTTATAGATTTTCCCTATTCACCATATTTGCATTATTTGCTGGCCCCCAGCTTGCGCATTGTCAATAATGGAAAGACAGGTAACCAGACCCCCCTGACCTTGAAAGGTCAGGGGGGTCTGGTTACCTGTTTTTCCAACACTGATAACCTTCAGACTAGGAACCAGCAGATAATGCAAATAAGGTGCATATAAGCCCATGTAAAACCAAAGTGCCCCGGGACAGGGGTATTTTTGGCCCCAGCACTATAATTTGAACAATCTTGGTAGGGGTCCACTAGATGAAGCCTCATACCAAATATCAAAGACCTGGGCCTTGTGGTTTCAGAGAAGAAGATTTTTTAAGTTTTCGGTGAAGAAAATCAATTTTTCGCTCCTGTGACCCAGGTTTGCAACGGACCGGAACCATTTGAACAACTTTGAAAGGGGACCACCTAGGGATCATTGCTATGAAGTTTGGTCAAAATCCGATCAGTGGTTTAGGAGGAGATGTCGTTTGAAGAAATTGTTTACACACGCACGCACGCACTGACGACGGACGAAAAGTGATCACAAAAGCTCACCTTGTCACTACGTGACAGGTGAGCTAAATACAAAAAAAAAAAAAAAAAAAAAAAAATCAGGCAATACCGTTGCTTAGATCAGCGCAGAATGTCGGAATGCCATTTATCCTGCTCAGGATTGCTCAGTACTGGTTTCGAAGACCTGCCTAGAATGTCCGTGAGGGCGTATTGCAGTTTATATAGACAGAAAGAGAATAAAACTTAGTCAGTACATGCTAAATTAACTTCTTGTGTTTTTCTTTCCGGTGAAAAGTTACAAGACTACGGACGGGCATTATTGATTATAGAAAAATCTGTCAACTTCAAATACAGAAAAATTCCTATTTTAAGGCCACATTTGGGTCTGTTCAAAAGTTGTCTTTACGACCAATCTTTAACAATCCCAAAAATAGTCTCTTATCAGCGTATATTCGGGACAGAAAACACAAAAGAAAGAACACTGAAACCTCTCAAATACGTTTTTAAACTGAGAAGAATAAGCCTTAATTGTAACCCATTTAGTACCAGAAACCCCTAAAGGGGTACTTTGGCAGACAGTGCAGGCCCAGATCAGACGCCGCAGAATACGCCGTCTGATCAGGGCCTCCACTGTTCGCTAAAAGTTCAGTAATTTTCCAAATAAATTTTGAAGGAAACACAACCTGACACCCCTAAATTTTGAAATGGACTCCTGCTATATGTAAGGAGGAAGATTCCATATGGTACAAAAAGGGGTTAACTAATATCATTGTACCTGTACTTACAAAAACTATGAAGTTAGTAAAGAATAAGGTATATTTTAGAACTCCATATCCAAGGTTACACATGATTCTTCTTATTTATAACCAACTTCATTTTTTTTTCATAACTTCCTTCTGAATAGCCCAAAGTTAACACACCCTGAAATTAATTCTGTACACGGATATTGTATGAGTTATACTATAATTATCTACCCTAAGTCAGGTATAACATACACAATACTTTGTTATTTAACACCAAAAGGGACAACTGTATGTGTATACTGAAATGTAAATCAGTGTCGCTTTACAATCGAAAATTGCGTTTTACAGCGACTCGCAAAAACTGTACTAAGACGAGTACTATCGTATTTCGCTTCACGACAGCTTTTTTTTTTTTTCGCAAAATTCGTTTTGCGAAATATCTGTAGCAAAGTTAGGTTGTTTTCCTGGGTATAAAGGGTTGCCTGTTATTGTTTACACTTACAAAATTAGGTACCTGAAGTAAAGTCTTTCAAAATGCAGTGAGACGTGAATGCACTTTTAATTTTGGACTAGTCCGCGTTTTAGGTAAATCGCCTTCAGTTGATAATGGCATTATCATAAAACTTTTTTTATAATTTTAAAATCCTGTGAAAAAAGAAATCCGAAAACTGCTTCCCCTAAAACATGGAATAGTCTCACGGGGGTAATACCATTTTCCATACCTGTTGTCGACCGAGCCGGTACTGTGTAAAGCTGCTGTCGACCGAGAAATACGGTTTTCGACCGAGCAGTACGGATGTCGGCAGAGGCGGGTAGTCGATAAATTCGCTGTAAATGTGTTATTTTTGTGTATGTCTGTCCATTTTTGTGGTGTCAAATCGTTTGCGAAAAAGTTTGCTGTTGTTTCAAGTGTTTTGGAAGTCTGACTGATAGCCTGTTTTGACGCTGAGCGGAATTAAACGGGAAAATATATAAAATAAGTACTTCCGGGGAAATGCGTGGGTCTTATTTAGTGTCATGGAATATCGAGGACGAAATGATGCAGATATATCATTAACATACGCGATAACCTTTTATTTGTGTGACAACATGTCTTTATATGCATCTGTGGAACTATTTATAATTTCATCGATACGGCTGTCGATGAAGTGAAAGTTTGCGGGGTACAGTTGTCGACGTTACTGGGTACGGATGTCGATGATTCAACGAGAGTGTAAGAGACAGATTTACTGGAAATTAACCCCATTTAAACAATAAAATAACTGTTGCATTCTTCGTCAGGCTTTGTTTGTTTGTTTGAAATGGCTGATTGATAATAAACTATCGTTGCTTTATTTTGTTTGTTTTATTTGAGGTTTAACGTCCCCGCCAACACTGTAAAGGTCATTTTGGAGACGTTTCTTCCAATTTTGTGGGCGAAAACCTGAGTACCCGGAGAAAAACCACCTGACCTTCCGTTGCAGACTTTGGCATCTCACATGTGACCCGAGCGAGCCTCGAACCACAGCGGTGAGAGACCTAATGATCAAGAGTCAGCGCCCTTAACCATTAGGCCACGGAGGCCCGTCACCAATGAGAATTGTCATTAGGTTTTTAGCTCACCCTAACCGCAAGCTCAGCAAGTGAGTATACTCATGCCCTGGCAGCCGTCGTCGTCCGTTCACATTCTGCAAATATCTCATCCATCACGAAAACACGCCTACTTAATACTGACCCCCGTAAACCCCACCTTTATATAGTAGAAACTGGGGTTTACAGGCGTATATATTATTTTTATAATTCCAGCAAAAACAGATTGTGGGTATTCGTTAGAACCGCCTCGTCGAGGCTATTCTAACGAGTGCCCTCAATCTATGTTTAGAGCAGAAATAAGCAAAATTCAGTATTTTCATGCGATAAGTTTCATATTGAGAGGCTCGTTTATGGGGCGCCGTTTTACTATTTATTCCGTATTTATGGATATCCATAATTATTTATGTATATCCACAATTCGAATTATGGATATCCATAATTCGAATTATGGACATCCATAATTCGAATTATGGATATCCATTATTATGTATGGAAATCCATTATTATTTATGGATATCCATAATTATTTATGGATATCCATAATTCGAATTATGGATATCCATAATTCGAATTATGGATATCCATAAATCGATGTGAATTAATGATACGAGGACTGTTCAAATATGAATGCAAGTAGAACGTTTTCTCATGCACTAATGCGAAAATCACCTGGAAATAAATATCACAGCGTAGAAAAACATTTTACCTATACATTGATACCAAACCAGTTAAAATCCGTGCACTTTAGCCATGTATATCGTTCGATAAACGCTGTCTACTCTTGTATACTAATACAAAACATGGTTGGAAGAAGGTCAGATTACGCCGTTGAAATACGGTCCTATATTAAGAATCGTTGTATTCTTGGTATACGGTGCAAAGACAATTTTGATGAAATATGTTCGGTTTATGGGCATAATGAAATGTCTTTTCCGACAGTTTTTCGTTGGTGTAAGAAATTCAGCTGTGGGCTAGGCTCAACAGAAGATGCACCACATGATCGTCGGCCGAAAAGAGCAACATCTGCCAAGATGGTTGCTAGAGTGAAAGAAATAGTTGCTACCTATGCACGATACACCACTAGGCAAACAGCTAGTATGGTTGGCATCTCATTAGGAGCAGCTCATACAATTCTGAAACGGGATTTGAAAATGAGAAAGATCTGTGCTAGATGGATTCCCTATCTGTTGACAGATGAGCAGAAAAAGACACGGCGTTCAGTGCGCCAAGAATATGCTTAAAAAGTTTCCAATTACAATTACAATGCACGGTCTTTCGCAAATGTCGTCACAGGTGACGAGACATGAGTTCACTTTTTTTTACGATGAGCCAAAACGAAAGATTCAGAACAAAATATGGGCAACAAAGTATTGCAAAAGACCATGCATTGCAAAGCGGACCATGAGCGTCAAGACGGCAATGTATGCCATATTATTTTCAAATCAGGGCCCTGCTATTCAGGTTGCTGTGCCTAAAGGCAAATCTGTAAATGCGAAGTTTTACAAGAATAAGAATAAAGTTCTTCGAAAATTGAAGAAATATTTCAAAGAACGAAGACCCGCGACTAGTTTGGCCAATGTCAGATTGCTACATGACAATGCGTCATCGCACAAGGCGTTCATTGTGCAAGACTATCTGAAGAAGGAAAAGGTTGTTGAACTCCCTCATCCCCCGTATTCCCCTGACCTTGCCCCGTGTGACTTTTTTTTTGTTCCCGCGGCTGAAAAAATACCTTTCTGGTCGAAAATTTCTACAGCGCAAACACCTCGGTTCTGCAATAATCCAGTGCCTTCACAGTATACCTAGAAAAGACTACCAAAATGCATTCAATGATTGGATCAGAAGACTGAAAGTTTGTATATCTGTTAAAGGGGAATACTTTGAGGGGACAAAATAAAGTTTTCATCGAAATCTATCACGGAATCATTTTTATGTGCTTAGTTGCATTCATATTTGAACAGTCCTCGTATACATAAATCGAATAATGGATATCCATAATTCGATTTATTGATATCCATAAGTCGAATTATGGATATCAATTATTCGGCTGATTTATGGATATCCTTAAATCAAATTATGGATATCCATAAATCGAAATATGGATATCTATAACTCGATTTATGGATATCATTAATTTAGATCGAAATATGGATATCCATTAATCGAATTATGGATATCCTTAATTCTAATTATGGATATCCATTATTCGGCTGATTTATGGATATCCATAAATCGAATTATGGATATCCATAATTCTCCTCTGCAAATAAACCTAATGAATAATGACTGGTCCCTTTGCAAAAAAAAAAAAACACACAAAAAAAAAAACTCGACTATTCGCGTCAGATTTCCGATTTAGGAGTGTAATAAAAGTCGGGATGAAGGTGGAGATAATGTCGGGTAGGCTTAGAGATGGCCTATGGTGTGGGAGAGATATGTTTTGTTTGATTTGACGTTTAACGTCCCCTTCAATGTTATTTAGGGCATTTTGGAGACGTTGCTTCCAGTTATATTGGTCATTAAGCCTTCATTGAGATTAAATGATATCTCAATCTCGCCGGCTTCGGTAGCTCAGTCGGATGCGGGTCTGACTGGTGATCAGGAGGAAACGGGTTCGATACCTGCCGGGGTCGGCAACATTCTTTCTTAAAGATTGATCATGAAATATTTTCTACAGTCATTCCCTCCCTTCCGCTGATTCAAGAAGGGCAGTTGTCAGTTTCTGGCGAAAGAATGTGCACTGTACTGGTTAACTGCTTACGTATAAGCCTGCTCAGGAAAAGTATGAATACGAGGTAAACTGACCGGCTCAAAAATGACCTAAATTAGTGTTGACCGTGCCGTTAAACTCAAATACAAACAAACAAACAAACATCTAAATCCCTGTCGCCAATTGACTCGCACGACTTTGTTTGGACAGACTTAGACCTTCTAAACGATTTACCAGTACTCTCAGCTCATGCAGCCAAATCTATTTCTCTAAGCCCCAATGGGCGGGGGCCAGGAGATATATCTGAATCTGCTTGGTACTCCATACATCTCAAGTAGAGTATTTGTTAGTTTAATTTGAGGTTTAACGTCCCCGTCAACTCTGTAAAGGTCATTTTGGAGACGTTGCTTCCAATTTTGTGGGACTTTTACCCGACCTTGAGATGAAATGACTTCTCAAGCCCTGCCGCCTAAATGAACCGATAGGGTTTATTAACATGGACGGACCGACTCGTACCGCTTTGCCTGGGCAGGCTTAGATCCTCTAAGTGGTTTACAAGTACTCGTGTGCGGGTCGGTTTCAGCTCTGCGTGGAAACATCATGCAGTCCATCTATTTCTTCAAGGCCCGATGGGCAGGGGTTGTAAAATAGAGTGTTATATGGATATATGTTAATACTATATATAACGACCATGTGCATTTTTCTCCAGAAAGCATGCACGGATTGCCTGTTTGGGTCATTATAATCTTACGTCCGATTATGTGCGCAGTCCTCATAGAGGTGATTCAAGAGGGACCGGATGCGTTGGCCGGAATTTCCAGATCTTACGACTGGTTCTGATATCTATCTGCACACATGGCGGGCGTTCAGCGTATGCCGTCCGTTGCTTTGGAAGCCTTACGGGCACGGCAGATAGGTCCCTTTGACCGGCCATCATCTTCCAGCGATGATGAAGGCCTTGAAGATTTTGAAGATTTTTACAATAAACAATTACGTGTTTTAGGGAGATATCATTAAACCAAAAGCTTTGGTGGTGATTTATGGATATCCGTAATTCGATTTATGGATATCCATAAATCAGAGGAATAATGGATATCCATAAATCGAATTAAGGATATCCATAATTCGAATTATGGATATCCATAAATCGATCTGAATTAATGATATCCATTAATCGAATTATAGATATCCATAATTCGATTTATGGATATCCATAATTCGAATTATGGATATCCATTATTCGGCTGATTTATGGATATCCATAAATCGAATTATGGATATCCATAATTCGATTTATGGATATCTATAAATACGAATTAAATAGTAAAACGGCGCCCCATACGTGTTTTCGTAATGTCTGAAAACCGATTGGCCAATCAAAGCCAATATGTTTTGAACCTCTTTGGGTAGGGGGAACGCTAGTTTGTTCGCGGCATCTGGGTCACATGACCACGATGGCTACCACACACATATATGGTTAAACCATTGAAAAGCTTCTCTAGGACCAGTCAAGAAACTTTGTATGTAACAAATAGGACTCCAGCACATCATAATTTGTTCAAATGCTGAACTTAGGATTACCCCAACTTATCTCCAGACACGGTCAAATTTTACAACCTATCCTTTTCTATAGGAAAAATTAAAATAATTAATTTTTTAGAAACTGGCTGCCAGTTGCCAATTCACTAGAATTATCGAATTGGCATCTGGTTGCCGTTTGCCAGATGACTATTCAGTTCTTATACTCTAAACCCGTCTCAAATCGAATCGGCAGCTGGATGCCAGTTGCCAATTCAATAGAATTTTTGAATTGGCATCTGGTTGCCGTTTGCCAGTTGCCTATTCAGTTGTTATGCTCTAATCCCCTCTCAAATCGAATTGGCAGCTGGCCGCCGATTGCCAGTTGCCAATTCAATTGAGTTTGCGAACTGGCATCTGGTTGCCGTTTGCCTATTGAGTTCTTATACTCTAAAACCGTCTCAAATCGAATTGGCAGCTGGCTGCCAGTTGCCAGTTGCCGATTCACTAGAATTATCGAATTGGCATCTGGCTGCCGTTTGCCAGTTTCCTATTCAGTATTATTACTCTAAACCCGTCTCAAATCGAATCGGCAGCTGGATGCCAGTTGCCAGTTGCCAATTCAATAGAATTTTTGAATTGGCATCTGGTTGCCGTTTGCCAGTTGCTTATTCAGTTGTTATGCTCTAAAGCCCTCTCAAATCGAATTGGCAGCTGGCTGCCGGTTGCCAGTTGCCAATTCAATTGAGTTTACGAATTGGCAGCCAGAGTGTGAAGTTAGATGCCATTTGCCAGTTGCCGATTGAATAGGCAACGGGCAACTGGCAGTCAACTTCACGGACATTCTAATATCAACATAGACAACTGATAAACTATCTTAACATGTCGGTACATTTATCTGGTTATGTTTGTTTATTTGAGGAAGGTGTAACGTTCCCGTCAACACTATTTGGGTCATTTTGGAGACGCTGCTTTCAATATTGTGGGACTTTTACCCGACATTGAGATAAAATGTCATTATATGCACGGACGGTCCAACTCGCACCACTTTGCCTGGGCAGGCTAAGACCCACTAAGCGGTTTACCACTACCCATGTACGGTCGATTTCTGCTCAGCGTTAACCATTTATACCTCCCTTACTTAACTATGCGCTTGCGCACACATAACAAACGCAAAATCAAAGCACTAAGAGTACTGGTGGGTCGATAGTCGCTGACTATAGGTTGGAAAAGTCCTGGACTGTGATTTAAACTGCTTAATTTACCCTTGAAATCCGATTTTTAAGTATATAGTGTAGATCTTGATCAGACGCCGCATTCTGTGGCGTCTGGTCTGGGTCTTCACTGTTTGCCAAGCCCAACCTATGATTCCAAGATAACCCTCTTACACCACACTCTGACCTCCGTCACTGCGGCTGTTTTCTATAAAAAAAAGTTATTCGGACAAGTCTGTGATAGTCACGTGGACTGAAGAGCTTTTCTGCTCAAGAATTTTGGGTAGTCGGAAAAGGAGCTCATCACGAAAACACGCCTATATAATTTTGACCCCCTTGAACCCCACTTTTATATAGTGAAACTGGGGTTTACAGGAGTAAACCTTATGTTTCATATTTCTGCTCATATACATAGATTCTGGATACTTATTAGAAACGCGCGTTCACACAATCTATTTTTTGAGCAGAAATATAAAAAGTATCAGATATTTTCTTTTCTGAAAATTTTCATTTTTGCTTTTAGGGTAAAATTTTCAATTTATTTTAACAGGCATGTTTTCGTAATGCCTGCTGATCAGCCCTATATACTGTTTGTCATGGCATTTGTTGAGAAATATTCGTCTCTGCACATGCGCTTGAAGTTCTGAGCTCAAGACCTAAACAACGGGCCTCCGTGGCCTAGTGGTTAAGAGCGCTGACTCTTGATCATTAGGTCTCTCACCGCTGTGGTTCGAGCCTCGCTCGGGTCACATGTGAGACACCAAGTTCTGTAACGGAAGGGCAGGTGTTTTTTCTCCGGGTACTCCGGTTTTCGCCCACCTCTGATTAACGATCGGCTGGATATGAGTGAAATAATCTTGAAAGGGCCGTAAAACCAAAAACAAAAACACACACAAAAAAAAATCCTAAACAGTAATGTTTAAGCATTTAAACTTCAAGCGCCTGTGATCTTTCCGACATCATTTTTCAAGAGCATTTGCACAGGTTTACAACAGTTTTTTTGCAGTTTAATTTCAATCTGATTTAGCATGTACATGTTCAAGTGTTTACATCAGTGACCAGCCTTGTAGCCTGTTGTGTAAAATAAATATGGGAGAGTTAAGAATGGAGTTCTTGGTGATTGTTGCGACTTTAAGACTCCAGTTCGCACAAAACATACATTTTTCTTCATGGCTCCCAGTGAAATCTGCCTAGTAGTGCAGATTGCACGACCCGCAGAAAAAGCGACCGACTGAAGTCGGTTGATTTTCTAGAGTGCCCTAAAATCATCGTGTCATTCTGTCATTTTGTCAGTCTGTCTGTCCGTAAAGGGGCTCTTACACTGTCACGACTTTGACCACGATTGTCCACGACTGTTCACGACCAATTGGGACCATGAAAATCGTGGCAAATCGGGGTATACACGGTTCCGATTTCACTACCCTACGAATACTCACGACATTGCTACGACACTTCTTCGAACAATCACGATTGCTGTACGATAATGGAGCCGATTTACAACGATCCTCTACGATCGACCACGATGTCTTACGATCCTCTAGGATTCTTCTACGACTGCACCCCGATTGCTTCAAGATATCAGACGATCATACACGATTTCTCACGATCCCTGCAAGACTGCTCTACGACCAAGGCACGATGATCAAAGACTCAGTACGAGCATGGAGGATTCGATACGATTTACTCACGATTAACCAAGACTTCTCCCGATTCGTCAGGATTTATAACGATCTGGGTATAAAAAAGTGTTCATCAAATGCACAGTGTCATTCAGTTTCAACCATTTCTGTAGAGAGCATCTGACGAAAATGTTTTTGCAGCCAGGTCAAAGGCTTCTGTATCTTAAAAAATAAGTTCAGCTCGAACAAGACATGATCGAAAATGACATTGCAATGGCTGAACAACTGGAGGTGCAGAGGAACAGGAGGGAGTTAGTGACAGTTGACCATAGTTACTTGGGTAATTATATGTACAAAGTTACGTGGAGAAAGTAGTGCGTTCGACGTAGCGTCGGGATAAATCGTGCTAGCGTCGGGATAAATCGTGCTAGCGTCGTCATCAATCGTAGTGCATTCCTGGTGAATCTTGCATTGTCGTGAGCAGTCGTCGTGACATCGTAGTAGAACGTACGGCAGTCGCAACGGAATCGTAGAGGCATCGTGGATGATCTTGTCTCGTCGTAGCACAATCGTGGTAAAATTCAGTCACGATTATTCACGATTGGCCACGATTACCACGACGACGGCTCACGACTGAGCTACGATTTCTCTACGACCGCTCTACGATTTGAAAAATGATGCCGACTCGTCACGAATGTTTTGAACATGTCCAAAACAGTCGTGGTCACTCCCGAACTATCACGATCAACCACGATTCCTCAAGATCTCTGCCGACTTCTCTACGACGTTGTTCACGATATACCGCGATTTGAAAAATCGTGGTGAGTCGTGGCCAAAATCGTGACAGTGTAAGAGCCCCTTAACCCGTTTGTGAAAATTGGTGATAGTGACTTAACCGCTTGGAATATTTAAACAATTTTTGGCATACTGATAGATATCAATGAGATCTTACCTATGAACTTGCGAAATATTACATTCCATTTAGTATAGCCTCGGCGAGGCGAAAAATGTGAAAATTTTCGAACAACTTCTCCTCGGAAACCGTTGGGCCAATTGAAGTCAAATTTCATATGGCGCCTTTATGGGAAGGGGGAAACCAAAATTTGCTCATGGGGTCCAGGTCACATGACCAAAATGGCCGCCAAGCCATATATGGTCTGTCTGTCTGTCCGTCCGTAACCCGTTTGTGAAAATTGGTGATAGTGACTTAACCGCTTGGAATATTTAATCAATTTTTGGCATACTGATAGATATCAATGAGATGTAACCAATGAACTTGCAAAATATTACATTCAATTTAGTATAGCCTCGCCGAGGCGAAAAATGTGAAAATTTTCGAACTGCTTCTCCTCGGAAACCGTTGGGCCGATTAAAGTCAAATTTCATATGGAGCCTCTATTGGATGGGGGAAACCAAAATTTGCTCATGGGGTCCAGGTCACATGACCAAAATGGCCGCCAAGCCATATATGGTCTGTCTGTCCGTCCGTAACCCGTTTGTGAAAATTGGTGATAGTGACATAACCGCTTGGAATATTTAATCAATTTTTGGCATACTGATAGATATCAATGAGATGTAACCAATGAGCTTGCAAAATATTACATTCAATTTAGTATAGCCTCGCCGAGGCGAAAAATGTGAAAATTTTCGAACTGCTTCTCCTCGGAAACCGTTGGGCCGATTAAAGTCAAATTTCATATGGAGCCTCTATTGGATGGGGGAAACCAAAATTTGCTCATGGGGTCTAGGTCACATGACCAAAATGGCCGCCAAGCCATATATGGTAAAAACCCTTCAAAATAGTCTTCTCCAGAACCACTGGGCAGATTTCCACGAAACTTGATAAATAGCATCTGGGACGTGATCCATCATAAATTGCTAAAATGGGTTGACCTTGACCTTCTTTTTGCCTAGGTCAAACTTTGACACATATGCTTTTGTATTGGAAAAGTGAGAATGCATTTTATCCTGCAAACGATTCAGAATACATTACTAAAGTGATGAGATCTAACCAATGAACTTGCGAAATATTACATTCCATTTAGTATAGCCTCGCCGAGGCGAAAAATGTGAAAATTTTCTAACTGCTTCTACTCGGAAACCGTTGGGCCGATTGAAGTCAAATTTCATATGGAGCCTCTATGGGATGGGGGAAACCAAAATTTGCTCATGGGGTCCAGGTCACATGACCAAAATGGCCGTCAAGCCATATATGGTCTGTCTGTCTGTCTGTCTGTCCGTAACCCGTTTGTGAAAATTGGTGAAAGTGACTTAACCGCTTGGAATATTTAAATAATTTTTGGCATACTGATAGATATCAATGAGATCTAACCAATGAACTTGCGAAATATTACATTTCATTTAGTATAGCCTCGCCGAGGCGAAAAATGTGAAAATTTTCGAACTGCTTCTCCTCGGAAACCGTTGGGCCGATTGAAGTCAAATTTCATATGGAGCCTTTATGGGAAGGGGGAAACCAAAATTTGCTCATGGGGTCCAGGTCACATGACCAAAATGGCCGCCAAGCCATATATGGTCTGTCTGTCTGTCCATCCGTAACCCGTTTGTGAAAATTGGTGATAGTGACTTAAAGACAGGACTGGACTATTTAAGGGAGCACAGGAAAACCTGAGTCATTCTTTGTCTGACCTCTGAAGGGTTAAAGACAGGATTTTCATGCCGGGGGGTCTGGTTTCCAGCTCAAACATGCACAGGTAACCAGCAGATAAAAGTAGGTGTGGCTTGGTCTTAGTGGGCTGGCTACCTATAGGGGCCATAAAACTGATAAGGATTATAAAATATAATTGACTGTAATAAACAGCTAAAGGCGTTTTCTTTGCCATGTCAGGGGTGGAGGCAGAGAATAATGGAAGCCAGAACTGATAATGTATGTTAGCTTTTTTCCTCGGCCAGACATTCGAAAACAGGGCTGTGCTCTGACACATTTGGCAGTCGAAATTGGCAACATGTCATCACACACTAGAGCCCGTCTTTGGTCTGATTCCTGCACTCAAAATTCTAAAATCGCTATAGAACTGTGTTTCTTAGGACAAACGCTGTACCTTGGGTGCGATTTGTGCCTTCCTCCGATTAAGAGTTCAGTATATTCCCATTGGTCAGCTGACACCTGTCGAATTGACAAGTGCCAGCACATTGGAGGCCCTGGGAAGAGCAGTTCATAAACTAATCCCATTTAGCGAGATGGGGGTAGCCCCTATGTGCTTTTAGCGCCCGGTTACCTTACAAAATCTATCAAGTCAAGTCAAGTCAATAAACAGCTACTGTCCATATATTTATCAAACAAATACCTTCAAAAATAGGAGATAAATTATGCTTCATAAACAAAGAAGTTATAATTATTTATTTATGTATTTATTTACATATAAATAGAAAAATGCCTCCTTTAGTGCTTAAGAAAATAAAATGGCATACTTGACTGAAATCAGAAAACGATTTGATCTGAATGTCATATTAGGCCTGGAAAAATATGATGTGTGTTTCCATATAATTAACGAGCACCCAAAATCTATATTTTATTAAATAAAAAAAAAATTATATACGTAAAATGCTAGGCCTAGTACTCATTAGAAATAGCTCAAGTACCAACACTTGATAGATCTGCCTCACTGAGGCGGTCCTAATGAGTGCAATGTGGCTACTCGTTAGAACCGCCTCATTGAGGCCATTCAAACAAGTACCAAACACTCTATAGTATATTGTGTGGGCTCATTAGAACCGTCTCATTGAACATTTATTAATGTAAAATGCTAGGCCTAGTACTCATTAGAAATAGCTCAAGTACCAACGCCTGATAGATTTGCCTCAATGAGGCAGTCCAACTGAGTGCAATGTGGCTATTCGTTAGAACCGCCTCATTGAGGCAATTCAAACAAGTACCAACACTATATTATATTGTGGGTGTTCGTTAGAACCGCCTCATTGAACATTTGTATATATAAAATACTAGTCCCAGTAAGAAATAGATCTGCCTCACTTGATAGTATATTGTGGATGCTCGTTAGAACTGTCTCACTGAGACAATTCTAACGAGCACCCAAAATCTATTTTTATGAACATAAAAAAATTATGTATGTAAAATGCTAGGCCTAGTACTCATTAGAAATAGCTCAAGTACCACACTTGATAGATCTGCTCATTGAGGTCATTTGTTTGTTTAGCTGTAATTTAATTTTATTTATTTTACTAAGACTGTCTGTGTGTATTTCATTTTACTTTTTATTTTTCTTCTTCTCTAAGAAGACAAAACAAGAGGAAGAATGGAAAAATCTTTCTATTATATCCGATTAAAAGCAATTCATTCAAACATTTTGCTTATTTATTTATTTATTAGTTTATCAGAAGAAGATGTTTTCTATAGTGTCAACTGATATTTTTTTCCACAAATTTAAAGCTTTAATTAATTAATTTATTTAGTTTTATATCAGAAGAAGCTGCTTTCTATAGTGTCAAATAACAATCTTTCAACAAATATGAAGATTTATTTTATATTTTGTTTGGTATATTAGAACGAAATATGCTATGTAATTAACCTTTATGAAATATGTTTGTATTTTCTTTCTTTGAAATTTAAATATAAAACAAATTAATACATTAATCATAACTAAATTGTTTTGTTTGTATATTGAAACCAATTATGAAGTGTGCCTGATGTTACATAATTGAGTTAACAAGGTTAGCTTCAAACAGAGCAAAGCTGTCAATCACTTACTATAAAAATGTCAATCATTGTGATGTCACAGTAGCTCTCCATTTACAGCCAATCAGATAAATAGATTTTGATGTTAACCCTTCAGAGGTCAGGCAAAGAATGACTCAGGCTTGACTTGACTTGATAGATTTTGTAAGGTAACCGGGCGCTAAAAGCACATAGGGGCTACCCCCATCTCGCTAAATGGGATTAGTTTATGAACTGCTCTTCCCAGGGCCTCCAATGTGCTGGCACTTGTCAATTCGACAGGTGTCAGCTGACCAATGGGAATATACTGAACTCTCAATCGGAGGAAGGCACAAATCGCACCCAAGGTACAGCGTTTGTCCTAAGAAACACAGTTCTATAGCGATTTTAGAATTTTGAGTGCAGGAATCAGACCAAAGACGGGCTCTAGTATGTGATGACGTGTTGCCAATTTCGACTGCCAGAATGACTCAGGTTTTCCTGTGCTCCCTTATATAGTTCAGTCCTGTCTTTAACATCAAATTCTATTTATCTGATTGGCTGTAAATGGAGACCTACTGTGACATCACAATGATTGACATTTAAATAATAAGTGATTGACAGCTCTGCTCTGTTTGAAGCTAAACTTGTTATCTCAATTATGTAACAGCAGGCACACTCCAAAATTGGTTTCAATAGACAAACCAAACAATTTAGTCATGATTAATGTATTTATTTTTTTATTTTTAAATTACAAAGAAACAAAATACAAACATATTTCATAAAAGTTAATTATAGAGCATATTTAGTTCTAATATACAAAAAAAGCAATTAAATAAATAATAAAAAATTAAAGCTTCATATTTGTTGAAAAATTATTAGTTGACACTAAAGAAAACAGCTTCTTCTGATAAATAAATAAATAAATAATGTTTGAAGAATTGTTTTTAAATTTGATATAATAGAAAGATTTTTCCATTCTTCCTCATGTTTTTCTTCTTATAGAAGAAGAAGAAGGAAAATAAAAAGTAAAATGAATTATACACAGGCAGTCTTAGTAAAATAAATTAAATAAAATTGACACAGCTAAACAAATGATGGAATGGCTGAATGAATAAAACAGATGACCAGGCTTATCTCATTCTAATCTCAGTTTGGATTTTTTAAAAATAAAATATAGATTTTGGGTGCTCGTTAGAATTGTCTTAATAAGGCAGTTCTAATGAGCACCCACAATATACTATCAAGTGATAGTATACATTTGTATGGCCTCAATGAGGCAATTCAAACGAGCCCCCACAATATACTATAGAGTGTTGGTTTGTTTGTTTGATTTGATGTTTAACGTCCCCGTCAACACTGTAATGGTCATTTTGGAGACGTTGCTTACAATTTTGTGGGACTTTTACCCGACACTGAGATGAAATGACATCTCAAGCCCTGTCGCCTAATGAAACCAATAGGGTTTATAAGCATGGCCGGTCTGGCTCGCACTGTTTTGCCTGGGCAGGCTTAGATCCTCTAAGATGTTTACCAGTACTCGTGTGTGGGTCGGTTTCAGCTCTGCGTGGAAGCACAGAGCAGCCCATATATTTCTTCAAGCCCCGATGGACGGGGGCCGATAGAGTGTTGGTACTAGGTCTATTTCTAATGAGTACTAGGACTAGGCAGTTCTAATGATTTTTGGGATATGTGCTAGAATTGTGTTATATCCAAAAATCTTTTTACAGTGAATCATGTTACAGAGAGGTTATTGTGTACAGAGAAAAATATGAAATCTTCCAAACCTAAATTGACATTCAGATAAAATCGTTTTCTGATGTCAGTCAAGTTTGCTATTTTATTTTCAGCTACACAAAACTAGATCTTTTTTTCTATTTAAATATTAATAAATAAATTAATCTTTGTTTATGAAGCATAATTTATGTCCAATTTTTGCAGGTATTTGTTTGATAAATATATGGACAGCAGCTGATTATTACAGTCAATTATATCCTATAATCCTTATCAGTTTTATGGCCCCTATAGGTAGCCAGCCCACCAAGACCAAGCCACACCTACTTTTATCTGCTGGTTACCTGTACATGTTTAAGCTGGGAACCAGACCCCCCGGCATGAAAACCCTGTCTTTAACCGCTTGGAATATTTAATCCATTTTTGGCAGACTGATAGATATCAATGAGATCTAACCAATGAGCTTCCGAACTATAACATTCCATTTAGTATAGCCTCGCCGAGGCGAAAAATGTGAAAATTTTCGAACTGCTTCTCCTCGGAAACCGTTGGGCCGATTGAAGTCAAATTTCATATGGAGCCTTTATGGGAAGGGGGAAACCAAAATTTGCTCATGGGGTCCAGGTCACATGACCAAAATGGCCGCCAAGCCATATATGGTCTGTCTGTCTGTCTGTCCGTCCGTAACCCGTTTGTGAAAATTGGTGATAGTGACTTAACCGCTTGGAATCAATTTTTGGCATACTGATAGATATCAATGAGATCTAACCAATGAGCTTGCGAAATATTACATTCCATTTAGTATAGCCTCGCCGAGGCGAAAAATGTGAAAATTTTCGAACTGCTTCTCCTCGGAAACCGTTGGGCCGATTGAAGTCAAATTTCATATGGAGCCTTTATGGGAAGGGGGAAACCAAAATTTGCTCATGGGGTCTAGGTCACATGACCAAAATGGCCGCCAAGCCACTGAGTATATGGTAAAAACCCTTCAAAATTAGTCTTATCCAGAACCACTGGGCAGATTTCCACGAAACTTGATAAATAGCATCTGGGACATAGGTCCATCATAAATTGCTAAAATGGTGACCCTGGGTTGACCTTGACCTTCTTTGTGCCGATGTCAAACTTTGACACATATGCTTTTGTATTGGAAAATTGAGAATGCATTTTATCCTACAAACGATTCAGAATACAGTACTAAAGTATAAGATATATTTTACTCCTTACGATAAGGCGCATTTATTGGGGGAACCGTTTTAGGTCAAGGTCACATGACCAAAATGGCCGCCATACCCATATATGGTAACACTCATAAAGCTAAAAGCATCCGGCGGGTCGTGCACTTCAGCTGAAGCACTGGTTTCAGTAATAATCATAGAATAAATCATGTATTTTAACACTAGTACTGGTAAACCGCTTAGAGAATCTAAGCCTGTCCAGGAACCGCGGTGCGAGGCGGACCGTCCATGCTAATAAACCCTATTGGTTTCATTGGGCGACAGGGCTTGAGATGTCATTTCATCTCAATGTCGGGTAAAAGTCCCACAAAATTGGAAGCAACGGCTCCAAAATGACCTTTACAGTGTTGACGGGGACGTTAAACCTCAAATCAAACAAAATGTATTTTAACAGCAGTACATGAAATGTAGTTTTTATATTTCGTCGACAGCCGTAGCAATCAGCATAGGATACCATCGACGGTCGTATTTCTAATAATCGACATTTTTCAAAGGTCTATAAAAACTCCCAGAGTGCATGAATTATGTCAAACCCACGTTGTTGTTGAAGCGTAAATGGTATATTAAATATATTTGGTGTTTTATTGCTTTCCTACTTTTCATAAAGCATTAGATTAATGATATTCTATGAAAACATTTTTTTCGAAAGAACCGGTATTTTTTAGTGTTTTTCAGACTCACGACTCTCTATAAGTGAACAGACAATTAACAGCTTGTCTCTTTAAAACACCGAAATCGTTTTTAAATGTTTAAACTAACGTTTTCGCCTCTCCAAGTGCATCAAAATCGAAGACCCTCCTCTGTCGACATCCGTACTGCTCGGTCGAAAACCGCATTTCTCGGTCGACAGCAGCTTTACGCAGTACCGGCTCGGTCGACAACACAGGTATAGAAAATGGTATTACCCCCGTGAGTCTTATCACGCTTGAACGTTGAACTCTCAAAGGTCGTTGATGAACTATAGGTCCGGTCTATATATGGTCACTAGACGTATACGTAATAGGTCAGCTGATTATAGGTGACTACATTTTTGTTAGCTTGATTGGGCTATAAATTTCGTTTCACGGCAGCTTTCTCGCAAAACGAAATTTTCGGTCATTATATTCGACAATTAACCACCAAAGGTGGTACGACAATATCTTGCTAGCTTGATTCAGGCTGTGCATCAATGGCGTTCAACAACAAGTGGGCAAAGATGGCCCTGAATCGCTCACCTGATATCAAGTTGTCACATAGCTAATCATGTGGGTGACAGCCATTCCATGAAGCATAACTGTAGCACTTAGATAGGTGATCACCTGGGCAACATTCATGCAAAGTTTGAATAAAACTGGCTTAAGAGTTTCTATTTTAGCTATGTCAGCCAATTTGTTTAATAAAACAGAAGCATTTTAGCTATTGTGGTACAAGATTACCTAAGCAACATTCCAATGAAGCTTGAATGAAATTGGCCCATGAGTATAGTAGGAGTTGTCGCTTAAAGGTTTGTCTATTGTTAGATCTGGCGTCCATTTTGATCATCAGTGCCGAACCTATTTTAGTCGAGGGTAATCCAAGCAACATTCCTATGAAATTTGATTGAAAATGGTCATTTTTCTATTTTTGATTATTATTTTTTTTTTTTCTATTTTTTTTTTTAATAATTTTTCTTGTTTGTTCATGGCAGCGGAACCTTTTAAGCTAATTTTAGATGGGAGCCACCAAGGCAACATTCCTATGAGACTTGAATCAAATATTGACCCACGTGTTTAGAAGGTGTTCGCATTTAAAGCAAACCATGGACATTTTTTTTCTATTTTTAGCTCTGGTAGCCATTTTGCTCATCTGAGCGATACCAATTAGCTATTTTGATAGCGGATTGACATAAGCGACATTCCTATGAAGTTTAAATGGAATTTTCTATTTTTAGCTCTGGCGGCTGTTTTGTTCATCAGAGCTGAATGATTGTAGCTATATTGGTAGGGAGCCACCTAGGCAACATTCCTGTGAAGATTGAATCAAATTGGCCCAAGGGTTGAGGAGGAGCTCACATTTGAAGCATATTTATGTTTTTCTATTTTTAGCTCTGGGAGCCATTTTGCTCACTGGATTGGAACCGTTTTAGCTACTTTGAAAGAGGGTCACTTAAGCAACATTGCTATGAAGTGTGAATGAAACTGGCTCAAGTGTACAGGAGGAGTTAACGTTTAAAGATTTTTTCTATTGTTAGCTCTGGCAGCCATCTTTTCATCAGGGCAGAACAATTTTAGCTATTTTGGTAGTGAGTCACCTGGGCAAGACGCCTGTAATGTTTGAATCAAATTTGCTTAAGTACTTAGGAGAAGTTCCCATTTGAAGCAAATTTACGATAGTTTTCTATTTTTAGCTCTGGCAGCCATCTTTTTTCAGCACAGCCAAACAATTTTAGCTAATTTTGTAGAGGCGCCTAGGTAATATTCCTGTGAAGTTTGAATCAAATTGGCTCAGGGGTTTAGGAGGAGATCGCATTTAAAACAAATTTCCTTTATTTTTTTATTTCGGGCTTTGGCAGCCATTTTGATCATCTGAGCAGAACTGTTTAAGCTAATTTGGCAAATGGTCAGCTAAGCAACAGTCCTATGAAGTAAGTTTGAATGAAACTGGCCCAAGGGTACAGGAGGAGTTGTCGTTTGAAGATGTTTTTCTACTTTTAGCTCTGGCGGCCACCTTGTTCGCCAGAGTGGAACGATTTTTCCTATTTTGGTAGGCAGTCTCGTTTGAGTTCGCGTTAGAAGCAAATTCACGATGTTTTTTTTTTTTTTTTTTTTTTTTAGCTCTGAAGGCCATTTTGTTCATCGGAGCTGAACCATTTTAGCTATTTTGGTAGAGGGTCATCTAAGCAACATTCCTATGAAATTAGATATTGAATATTCAATATTGAAGATTTTATTTAAATTTCCAGTAGACACAAATGCCCATGAGGATACAAAATATGTACATAGTGGCATATATGACAGTGTTGTGGATAATCTACTACAATCAAAATTTATAAAACTGATAATAATTTGGCAAATGACTCCGAAATATTATTTCTCTAAAGATTGAAAGCGGAGAAGGTGTATAAACAATTATCAGATCATAATATTAACTATTCTTATAATGAACGCACCTCCAAACCCCACCTTAAATAGAGAAAACTGGGGTTTACAAGGACGTGCATTACTTTGCTTATTTTCACTCCAAGACACAGGTTGGGGGTACCCGCCAGGACCGCCTTAATGAGGCGGCTCTGACGAGCTCCCAAAACCCATGCTACGATTTGAAAAGAAAAATATCATTTTTTTTTTTTTTTTTTTATCAGAAAAGTGACCTATTTAGTAAGGCCGACGCGATCAACCGCACAATCGATTAATCGATCGACAAATTCCACAAAAATGATAATCATTTCTGATTTGCTTTTAATCGATTACCCGACAGGTACAATTTACTACCAAAACATATGCCTAAAATAGCTGGATGAGTGGCAAACAGTGCAGACCCCGATGATACGCTGCATTATGCGGCGTCACATCTGGGTCTATACTGTTTGCTCAGACCTGTCTGTTCAAATATACCGCACAATCGATTAATCGATCGACAAATTCCACAAAAATGACAATCATTTCTGATCTGCTTTTAATCGATTACCCGACAGGTACAATTTACTACCAAAACTTATGCCTAAAATAGCTGGATGAGTGGCAAACAGTGCAGACCCCGATGATACGCTGCATTATGCGGCGTCACATCTGGGTCTACACTGTTTGCTCAGACCTGTCTGTTCAAATATACATATGGCAAAGACCAACATATGGTAAGAGTCATGCTTAGGCAGAAAGCCAGACAGGTAAAATAATGACAAAAACCTTAGCGATTACTAATCGATTATCGATTGCAATGACAGGACTGATAATCGATCACCCTTTCAGCTCCGATTAGCCAACCCGACTATTTAGAATATGAAAGCATGTTACACTGGTGTGTGTCGTAATGTAAAAAATCCAGCATCTACATAAATACGAGTACATATCCATCTAATCGTTCCTGGTCCTGCGCCAAACACCTTTTATTTATGAGAAAGAAAAGGCGTGTCGGTAAGACCAAGGAAGGATATCATATGTAAAACACTCACCTCCCCAAACAGCGTTCTTATCGAAACGAAACACAAGGACTCTGACAGGCAGCTGAGTGTTTAGTAAAATATGTTTTAGAATGCAACATACAAATTAACTTATTATTTAAAGATTACCAAAAAGACGATTGCACAAAAATAATTTAAATTAAACATAACCTCTTCCTTCGTTGTATTGGAAATAAGAATTTACATTGATCTTACATTGATCATCGCCACCCCACCCAAACCCCACCTCGGCCACGTGCACGTGCTATTGGCTTCAGTCCCCAAACGGCACCACCAAGCCCAGAGAACATGTGGCGGAATCCAATGTCCAAACAACATGCCCTCTGCGCCGAGAACAGTGCGTGTCGAAACGCCCACTGTGCAATCGCTCCAAAGAAGTCTCACATAAGGAAGAAATGCAGAAGGGGTCGGGTGGGGCGATAGCAAATTCATTGGACTGAAAAAGTAATAATATTGAGTATGTGTCAACCTTCACTTAATTCAATAAGATAATGTCACCATGTTTCACAAATAATAAATATCAGAGGAAAATACCTTATAATGTCAGTCATCATTGGATCCAACAAAAATATTTGTTTTAATACAAAGCTATATAAAATGCTATATCTGCACATAAAGGCTATAAAATAAGCTCATGTCCGTCTATATAATAATTCAGCACGTAATTTAAAAGCATGAAATACAAAAGTACTTAATTTACGAATACGATTTTCATTATTTGAATTTATCAGTTCAACAAATTTATGCATGTTTGGTCTTTTCCAATAATATTTCGAAATATATTTTTCTCTTAGGTCCAGATACATATTACATTCAAGAACAAAATGATATTCATCTTCTAGAACACTACAAAACTGACATTTTCTTTCATCAAATGGAGTGCTATTTGGCCTAACCCATCTACCCGACTCAACTTCTAATCTATGTGAGGACGTTTTTAATCTGCTAAATGCTTGACTAAATTTGCGGACATTAACTATATCTAAATAAGGTTGAAATTGAAATTTGGCGACATGCCTGTAAAAAATAGCTCTTGTTGACGTTTCTAACCTCGTTTGCCAGTTTTGAATAAAAGTATCTGTCAGACGTTGTTTTAACAGTGATATAAATGCATCGTAATTCCCGACCCCCTGCTGTAACCAGACTTCGTGAAAGCCTAATGCTGATAAAAGTTGTCTAACAAGTGACGCCCAGTTCTTTGTATTAGGATGTGCTTCAATATCACTTAACATCAATTTATAAACTAAATTAGTGTATTTATTTTCAGATTTCATCAGAATTTTGAACCAGTATTTTATTATACCTAAATGGCGCTTGGTAATCAGATTGCATCTTCCTAGTTCTCCATACACAAAATCGTTTTGAGTAGACTTTTTAACCCCAAGAAGTGTCTTACAATATTGTAGATGGACCCTTTCTATAGAATTAGCCTGTATAAAACCCCATACTTCAGAACCATAATTTAAAATTGGAGTGATCAGTTTATCGAAAAGGTCAAGTTTATGCTTAGGAGGTATAAATGTGAACTTAAATAAGTATTTGTTAAGTTTGAAAATAGCTTTCTGAGCTTGACCTGCAAGCGTGTTCTGTGTCTCTGTAAATGCCCCGCCAACTGTAAAAACTATACCCAAATACTTAAATGTTTTCACAATCTCTATTGGGTTACCATTAAAGTAAAATGCCATATCTCTTGGAAGCAAACCCCCTTTTCTAAAGACCATTATTTTAGTTTTAGCAACGTTCACTGTTAATTTCCAGCGTACACAATAATCTGAGAGTACATCAAGGCTCTCTTGCAACTGTTCTGCACTGTCTGCAAAAATTACTATGTCATCAGCATATAATAACATAAACAACTTAAACGTGCTGATATCTAAACCTTCTATGCCATATTCAATAAAAGTTTCTTCTAAATCATTCAAAAATAATGAAAAAAGCAAGGGAGATAAACACTCACCTTGACGGACCCCAAGGTTACAATAAAATTCGTTCCCTATTTTATTATCAAATTTGACTTGAGACTTCACTGCTGAGTACATGGACATAATTATATTAAGAATTTTCCCCCTCAACCCGTATTTTATCATTTTATACCAAAGATTTTCTCTTACTACATAATCGAAAGCCTTGGTAAAATCGACAAAGGCACAATAAAGCTTCTTTCTTTGATTTACAAAATGTGTAATTAATCCGTGTAAAACATAAATATTATCTGTGGTACTCATGCCTGGTCTAAATCCTGCCTGTGCCTCAATAAGAATATGATAGTTTTCTGACCATTCAGTTAACCTGTTGTTGAGTAATCGTGTGAAAAGTTTACCAATTACACTGAGCAGAGTAATGCCCCTGTAGTTCTCTACATCTCCAAGACTTCCTTTTTTATGCAATGGCACTATGAATCCTTTAGACCATTCTTCAGGAAAGTAACCAATATCAAAAATTTTATTAAAAAGCTTACACAATATTGGTGCTAAAATGTGTTTACCGTGTACTAAAAACTCATTAATAAACATATCGGGCCCTCCTGATTTACTTAATTTTAATTGTTTTATGGCGTTCAAAACCTCATCTTGTGACAATTCAATGTTTAATTCCTCAAAAATGATGCCAAATTCATTGTTCGCATATCGCTCATTGAACTCTACAATATCTTCATCCGGGCTATAAAACTGGTCTAAAGGGTTATTTACAGACTTAAAATACTGCTCAAAAGATGATTAGAATGAAATTGGCGACATGGGTACAGGAGGAGTTGTCGTTTGAAGTTTTTTTTTTTATTTTTAGCTCTGGTTGCCATCTTGTTCGTCAGAGTGGAACAATACAATTTTAGCTATTTTGGTAGGGAGGCTACCAGGCAATATTCCTGTGAAGTTGAATCAAATTGGCTAAAGGGGTTTAGGAGGAGTTCGCGTTTGAAGCAAATTTACGAAGTTTTTTTTTTTAGCTCTGGCCGCCATGTAGAAATGTTAACCACCATGTGACGATGTTTCACCTGCAAAATCTAGGTCCGTACCTCCAAGGTCAAGGTCATACTTAGAGGTCAAAGGTAAAAAAGGGTCCGAAACTTAAACGCAGTCAATAACTTTCTTATTTCTGGATGGATTTTTAAATTACTTTGTAGAAATGTTAACCATCATGAGACGATGTGTCACGTGCAAAACCCAGGTCCGTAACTCCAAGGTCAAGGACATACTTGGAGGTCAAAAGTAAAAAAAAAAGGTCCGAAACTTAAACGCAGTCAATATTTTTCTGTGTGTGTGGGGTGGGGGTGGATCCCCGCAGTCTCGGGTACGACTCGTCTATGGTAAACGAGTCATCGGGCATCGAGCCATTCAGATTCTGCTGTAATTGCTCATCATAAAGTAAACGCGGTTCGAGTGCATCCCTCTTGAGATGGGTGCCTTCATTTTGTTTTGTTTTTTTGGCAATTACATTTTTTTTTTTTGTTTTGTTCTCGTGATGACCTAACCGTTACTCTCCTTGTGGGAAAGGCCACACTGTTCCAAGTTATACCTGTTGTTACCGTTAAATGAAGACGTGACTACGAGAATGTGAGCCCCACCATGAGAAACCCTACCAATTGTAGGCACAAACGAACATTTAGGGTGACTGTTACTCAGTTAGCCTAAATGTGAAGGAAGTAACACATTATTATTTCCAATTTCGCTTTTTTTTCTTTTGATATTTTTTTTTTTCCAAATTCCTACACTGATTTTGCAAAAACCAATTTATGTCAGTTTATATAAATATATATTGTTTAATCCTGCTCCCCTGGACCTCCGCTTTTTTAAGCTATGTATGCATTGTCCCTGGTTTTTGTTTTTGTTTTCTTCTTCCATTATATAGCCAATTCTTGTCAGGAATATTGTATTGTAACACACCGCTAGTTTGTTTGTATTGTGCATGTACCTCATATGTCAATTGTTTTGACATTGAGAGTAATAAAGAAAATGTTCTGTTCTGTTCTGTTCTGTTTTTTTCTAGATGGATTTTGAAATTACTTTGTAGAAATGTTAACCATCATGAGACGAGGTGCCACGTGCAAAAACCAGGTCCGTATCTCCAAGGTCAAGGTCATACTTAGAGGTCGAAGGTAAAAAAAAGGAACCGAAACTTAAACGCAGTCAATAACTTTCTTATTTCTGGATGGACTTTGAAATTACTTTGTAGAAATGTTGGCCATCATGAGACAATCTGCCTCAAACAAAACCAAGGTCCTTACCTCCAAGGTCAAGGTCATAATTAGAGGTCAAATGTGAAAGAAAGGGTCCAAAACTTAAACACCGTCAATAACTTTCTATGGATTAATACGAACATAGACATATTTTCAGGCGGGGGCATCCGTGTCCTATGGAGGCATTTTATAGTTTATTTTCGTTTTAAGATAATTTCACTTATTTCAAGTCATTCGTTAATCAGAGGTGGGCT
>OY757010.1:171705846-171758441 GCA_963580285.1 Lucinisca nassula
CCAATCAAACCAATATGGTTTATAAGCATAGACCAACTCGCACCGCTTTGCATGGAAGGCTTAGACCCTCTAAGCGGCGTGCGGTCGGTCACCAAGTTCAGCTCTGCGTGGAAGCATCACGCAGCCCACCTATTTCTTCAAGCCCCGATGTGCGGGGGTCGATATCCGTTATAACCATCTATGACCGAGCATTTTATCCCTTTGTCTCAACGAGTTTAATAAAAATAATGAGCACAAATGCAAGATTCTATTTATCATATGATATTTAAAACGCATTTTATTCACGATTTTGTTACAAAAGCGTCACTATGCCGCCATTAGTAAACGCGACGTCGTTAAGTGCGCCGTTCGTGTAACGTTACGGCCCGTATCTAACTAATTTGCATATTTAATCCACTACTGGATTACGGAATTTATTACTTGGCGTTGTTGCATTCTCAGACGCGACGTTAGTCTTTCATGTCTCCAAAATTGATATTTTATAATACCTAGTTTTCTCCCGTCATAGATTGTGTGTACTAGTTCGAGCCACCTAACTGAGGCTGTTTCAACGAGCATACATAATATCTGATTTTGAGCAGAAATAATAGGAATAACCAGTGCTTCAGCAGAAGTGCACGACCCGCCGGATGCTTTTAGCTTTATGAGTGTTACCATATATGGGTATGGCGGCCATTTTGTTCATGTGACCTGGGCCTAAAACGGTTCCCCCAATAAATGCGCCCTTATCGTAAGGAGCAAAAATATATCTTATACTTTAGTACTGTATTCTGAATCGATTGCAGGATAAAATGCATTCTCACTTTTACAATACAAAAGCATATGTGTCAAAGTTTGACCTCAGGCACAAAGAGGGTCAAGGTCAACCCAGGGTCACCATTTTAGGAATTTATGATGGGCCTACGTCCCTTATGCTATTTATAAAGTTTCAAGGAAATCTGCCCAGTGGTTCTGGAGAAGACTATTTTTGAAGGGTTTTTACCATATATGGCTTGGCGGCCATTTTGGTCAAGTGACCAGGACCCCATGAGCAAATTTTGGTTCCACCATCCCATAGAGGCTCCATATGAAATTTGACTTCAATCGGCCCAACGGTTTCCGAGGAGAAGCAGTTCAAAATTTTTCAAATTTTCGCCTCAGCGAGGCTATACTAAGTGGAATGTAATATTTCGCAAGTTCATTGGTTAGACCTCATTGATATCTATCAGTATGCCAAAAATTGTTTAAATATTCCAAGCGGTTAAGTCACTATCACCAATTTTCACAAATGGGATACGGACGGACAGACAGACAGACCATATATAGCTTGGCGGCCATTTTGGTCATGTGACCTGGACCCCATGAGCAAATTTTGGTTTCCCCCATCCCATAGAGGCTCCGTATGAAATTTGACTTCAATCGGCCCAACGGTTTCCGAGAAGAAGCAGTTCAAAAATTTTCACATTTTTCGCCTCGGCGAGGCTATACTAAATGGAACGTAATATTTCGCAAGTTCATTGGTTAGATCTCATTGATATCTATCAGTATGCCAAAAATTGTTTAAATATTCCAAGCGGTTAAGTCACTATCACCAATTTTCACAAACGGGTTACGGACGGACAGACTGACAGAATGACAGAATGACACATTCGATCTCAATGTCGGGTAAAAGTCCCACAAAATTGGAAGCAACGTCTCCAAAATGACCTTTACAGTGTTGGCGGGGACGTTAAACCTCAAATCAAACAAACAAACAAATCAACCGACTTCAGTCGGTCGTGTTTTCTGCGGGTCGTGCAATTTTCTCCATATAAATTGGGGTTTTCAAGGGTAGTAATTGCACACTTGTTCACCTGATGACCATGGATCCGTTATGGAATTCGTTTTTACCACTAAGATGCCAATTGCATCAATTGCCGTCTGCTTTGTCGTCTGCTTGTTACTTTAATTTAAAAGTCGTTTTTGCCATATCAGACTCGGAGCAGTCTGATCATGGACCATACTGTGTACCTGTCTGTAAAAGCATGTTTTGCAAGACGATGCAGCCGCAGACGACATAAACAGACGACATTTTCAGATGCATTGTTTCATGGTATCTTAAGTGTCAAGATGGCCCAGAAAACATGTACACTTCATTTTTTTATCAGTTCTGTGCTGTGTTCCTTGCTTCCAAAGGATAACCCTTTTATAGAACATATTTAACGTCACTACAGCTGGTGTCTGGGAATGTGTGGCGGCGGTAAAAAGTCTCCCTGCCCAACATTATAGTGTAGTTTGAATTTTCTTGTCTTTTGGGATCATTGATTCCATTGTGGAATTTTGGAACTATTTGAGGATCACTGATGAGGTCTAATTTGCCGAAACAAGCTAGTCTGGCCCAGAAAACATGTACACTTCATATTTTCCAGTTCTACGGTGTATTCCTTGCTTCCAAAGGATAACCCTTCTATAGAACATATTTAATTCGGTATATGAATTGGCCCTCAAAACACAGACAGCTCAGGTGGGTCTGACTGGGGTGGTTAAATTGTCAATGAAAATAAACTTTTTAGAAAATTCATTCAAATTGACAAATCATGGTGAACACTTTAACACAATGAAAATGGACTTATACACTTTGGTCATGTCAGAAAGTGTGTGATGCCCTCACCTTTCTACTTGACAACATTTATATTAGATTCGGTACTAAGTTATTTAGACAAATTGTGGGCATTCAGATGGGTACGAATTGCACACCTCTTGTGGCTGATCTGTTCTTGTATTGTTATGAAAGAGACTTCATGTTGTCGCTTTCCATTGATAACCAATCTGAAATTATTGAAGCTTTTAATGAATTCGGTAATCGATGGTGTAAGCGAGAGTATGTTGAGCATAAAGCCCTTAAGGACTGGAAACTTAACATTTTAAAACTAGTGAATAAACGCATTTCTTTCTATTCGCAAAATACTAACTTATTACCTCCTAAGCCCAAGACGTCTTTACGTCATCTTAAACTAGGTATTCAAGAATTTCATAAGAAGTTTGTTTTGGCCCCTGCAGACAAGGCCGCTAACAACGTCGTCGTTGTGTGACGGCTCCACTATGTTAACACGCTTAAGCAGGAGCTTCGTGGTACTAAGGCCTATGAACTTCAGCCTTTAGCTGAAGAGAGAGCTATAGTAGATAAACATGTTTGTCTTTCAGCCACCAAGTTTGCTGTGTGTGTTAACGAAGGCCAAGACAAGCTTCCTACGCTATACTGGTTACCAAAACTTCATAAAAACCTTACAAAGCACGGTTTATTGCAAATTCTAGCTCTTGCACTACCACTGAACTCTCTAAATTATTAACTTCCTGTCTTACTGCTATTAAAACGCATGTAATTAAATATTGTGATAAAGTCTTTGAAAGATCAGGAAGAAATCTGTTTTCGTCTATAAAAAATTCGAATGAGGTTTTAAATAAATTGAAATCTAGACATTTTCGTGCTTCTAGTCTGTCTACATACGATTTTTCCACTCTTTACACTACACTTCCTCATAATCTTATAAAAGAAAAAGCTTAATGATTTAATTGAATGGGCTTTTCACAGAGAAGATTCTCTCTATCTTGCATGTAATGTCAGAAATGCATTTTTCACTTCTAAAGAGCATAAGAATTATACACTTTGGTCATGTCAGAAAGTGTGTGATGCCCTCACCTTTCTACTTGACAATATTTATATTAGATTCGGTACTAAGTTATTTAGACAAATTGTGGGTATTCCGATGGGTACTAATTGCGCACCTCTTGTGGCTGATCTGTTCTTGTATTGTTATGAAAGAGACTTCATTTTGTCGCTTTCCATTGATAACCAATCTGAAATTATTGAAGCTTTTAGCCCTACTTCTAGATATTTAGATGATTTATTAAATATTGATAATACCTATTTTGATGGTTTGATCAGTCAGATTTACCCCCTAGAACTTCAGTTAAATAAAGCAATTCTTCTGATACCGAGGCCCCGTTTTTGGATTTACATCTATCTATTGTAGATGGATTTGTTTTCCATTTTTGGATGGTGATGTTCCTCGTGCGCCATCCTATGGCGTTTATATTTCGCAATTAATTCGATTTGCTAGAGTGTGTAGTCATGTAACTGACTTCAACACTCGTAATAAATTATTAACGGCTAAACTCCTTAATCAGGGTTATCGGTACCATAAACTACGCAAAGCCTTTTCAAAATTTATAGACGCCATTCTGATTTAATTTCAAATTCAATATTGGACTTAAATCTCTTCTGCAACAAGGTCTATCGGAACCCGAATTTTATGGTGACAGTATATAAATTCAGAAAAATATATAACCACAATGAATTCAGCACCCAATTTCGTAAAATCATTCTTCGATATAAAAAGATTGGGTACAAAATGGATATTATACGACAGACTGCATGCATGGCAGTTAACCCAATCACGGTTGGCAACTTTGCTTCCCTCTTTAATTGCACGCCGGTGGGTCAGGCCTCAGATTCTATGACGGCTCCAACGTAAAGGCTCATTGAGAATTAGAGAGATAATGTCGGTTGGTGCCTGATGCTCTGTCTCTGGTCGGGCTCATCGGAGTCTAAGTGATGGTTTTCTTTTGCTCCAGCATTTCAGTGGTTTCTTGCTGTCGAGTCCTCACCGTTGTCTCACATCTGTGGTTCTTTGATTTTTGTGTTCACGGAGATGTTGCACTGATGAGTTAGGAGGCCTTCATGCGGACTGAACAAATTATTTGTCTAAATCGCGACGGAAGTAAGGGCGAGGATTGTGGCCACGTAAAATCGATTTAAGCACCCCAGTGGAAATCTTCCACTGACCGTTCCAAGGCGGCTCTTCTGTGGCGATTTATTTATGTTGTTGTTTGTTACTTACTGTGTGTATCACTTGTGTCTTTTAATTTTGGATGGCCATATGGCCATTTTGCGGGAAAGTAACTGTCCTTATGGCCTTCCTTTGTTTAGGTTTCCATTATGGTCTGGTCGCTTAATGTTTGTATTTCTTTCCCTTTGGTGTCTTTTATGGGTGGAGTAAGTTAATTGTATCAATTCCTGATCTTTGTTTTACTTCTATTTAGCTCCACTTCTAGATATTTAGATGATTTATTAAATAATGATAATACCTATTTCGATGGTTTGATAAGTCAGATTTACCCCGAGAACTTCAGTTAAATAAAGCAAATTCATCTGATACCGAGGCCCCGTTTTTGGATTTACATCTATCTATTGTAGATGGATTTGTTTCGTGCAAAATTTACGATAAACGCGATGACTTTGATTTTGAGATTGTAAATTTTCCATTTTTGGATGGTGATGTTCCTCGTGCGCCATCCTATGGCGTTTATATTTCGCAATTAATTCGATTTGCTAGAGTGTGTAGTCATGTAACTGACTTCAACACTCGTAATAAATTATTAACGGCTAAACTCCTTAATCAGGGTTATCGGTACCATAAACTACGCAAAGCCTTTTCAAAATTTTATAGACGCCATTCTGATTTAATTTCAAAATTCAATATTGGACTTAAATCTCTTCTGCAACAAGGTCTATCGGAACCCGAATTTTATGGTGACAGTATATAAATTCAGAAAAATATATAACCACAATGAATTCAGCACCCAATTTCGTAAAATCATTCTTCGATATAAAAAGATTGGGTACAAAATGGATATTATACGACAGACTGCATGCATGGTAGTTAACCCAATCACGGTTGGCAACTTTGCTTCCCTCTTTAATTGCACGCCGGTGGGTCAGGCCTCAGATTCTATGACGGCTCCAACGTAAAGGCTTATTGAGAATTAGAGAGATAATGTCGGTTGGTGCCTGATGCTCTGTCTCTGGTCGGGCTCATCGGAGTCTAAGTGATGGTTTTCTTTTGCTCCAGCATTTCAGTGGTTTCTTGCTGTCGAGTCCTCACCGTTGTCTCACATCTGTGGTTCTTTGATTTTTGTGTTCACGGAGATGTTGCACTGATGAGTTAGGAGGCCTTCATGCGGACTGAACAAATTATTTGTCTAAATCGCGACGGAAGTAAGGGCGAGGATTGTGGCCACGTAAAATCGATTTAAGCACCCCAGTGGAAATCTTCCACTGACCGTTCCAAGGCGGCTCTTCTGTGGCGATTTATTTATGTTGTTGTTTGTTACTTACTGTGTGTATCACTTGTGTCTTTTAATTTTGGATGGCCATATGGCCATTTTGCGGGAAAGTAACTGTCCTTATGGCCTTCCTTTGATTAGGTTTCCATTATGGTCTGGTCGCTTAATGTTTGTATTTCTTTCCCTTTGGTGTCTTTTATGGGTGGAGTAAGTTAATTGTATTAATTCCTGATCTTTGTTTTACTTCTATTTAGCTCCACTTCTAGATATTTAGATGATTTATTAAATAATGATAATACCTATTTCGATGGTTTGATAAGTCAGATTTACCCCGAGAACTTCAGTTAAATAAAGCAAATTCATCTGATACCGAGGCCCCGTTTTTGGATTTACATCTATCTATTGTAGATGGATTTGTTTCGTGCAAAATTTACGATAAACGCGATGACTTTGATTTTGAGATTGTAAATTTTCCATTTTTGGATGGTGATGTTCCTCGTGCGCCATCCTATGGCGTTTATATTTCGCAATTAATTCGATTTGCTAGAGTGTGTAGTCATGTAACTGACTTCAACACTCGTAATGAATTATTAACGGCTAAACTCCTTAATCAGGGTTATCGGTACCATAAACTACGCAAAGCCTTTTCAAAATTTTATAGACGCCATTCTGATTTAATTTCAAAATTCAATATTGGACTTAAATCTCTTCTGCAACAAGGTCTATCGGAACCCGAATTTTATGGTGACAGTATATAAATTCAGAAAAATATATAACCACAATGAATTCAGCACCCAATTTCGTAAAATCATTCTTCGATATAAAAAGATTGGGTACAAAATGGATATTATACGACAGACTGCATGCATGGTAGTTAACCCAATCACGGTTGGCAACTTTGCTTCCCTCTTTAATTGCACGCCGGTGGGTCAGGCCTCAGATTCTATGACGGCTCCAACGTAAAGGCTTATTGAGAATTAGAGAGATAATGTCGGTTGGTGCCTGATGCTCTGTCTCTGGTAGGGCTCATCGGAGTCTAAGTGATGGTTTTCTTTTGCTCCAGCATTTCAGTGGTTTCTTGCTGTCGAGTCCTCACCGTTGTCTCACATCTGTGGTTCTTTGATTTTTGTGTTCACGGAGATGTTGCACTGATGAGTTAGGAGGCCTTCATGCGGACTGAACAAATTATTTGTCTAAATCGCGACGGAAGTAAGGGCGAGGATTGTGGCCACGTAAAATCGATTTAAGCACCCCAGTGGAAATCTTCCACTGACCGTTCCAAGGCGGCTCTTCTGTGGCGATTTATTTATGTTGTTGTTTGTTACTTACTGTGTGTATCACTTGTGTCTTTTAATTTTGGATGGCCATATGGCCATTTTGCGGGAAAGTAACTGTCCTTATGGCCTTCCTTTGATTAGGTTTCCATTATGGTCTGGTCGCTTAATGTTTGTATTTCTTTCCCTTTGGTGTCTTTTATGGGTGGAGTAAGTTAATTGTATTAATTCCTGATCTTTGTTTTACTTCTATTTAGCTCCACTTCTAGATATTTAGATGATTTATTAAATAATGATAATACCTATTTCGATGGTTTGATAAGTCAGATTTACCCCGAGAACTTCAGTTAAATAAAGCAAATTCATCTGATACCGAGGCCCCGTTTTTGGATTTACATCTATCTATTGTAGATGGATTTGTTTCGTGCAAAATTTACGATAAACGCGATGACTTTGATTTTGAGATTGTAAATTTTCCATTTTTGGATGGTGATGTTCCTCGTGCGCCATCCTATGGCGTTTATATTTCGCAATTAATTCGATTTGCTAGAGTGTGTAGTCATGTAACTGACTTCAACACTCGTAATAAATTATTAACGGCTAAACTCCTTAATCAGGGTTATCGGTACCATAAACTACGCAAAGCCTTTTCAAAATTTTATAGACGCCATTCTGATTTAATTTCAAAATTCAATATTGGACTTAAATCTCTTCTGCAACAAGGTCTATCGGAACCCGAATTTTATGGTGACAGTATATAAATTCAGAAAAATATATAACCACAATGAATTCAGCACCCAATTTCGTAAAATCATTCTTCGATATAAAAAGATTGGGTACAAAATGGATATTATACGACAGACTGCATGCATGGTAGTTAACCCAATCACGGTTGGCAACTTTGCTTCCCTCTTTAATTGCACGCCGGTGGGTCAGGCCTCAGATTCTATGACGGCTCCAACGTAAAAGCTTATTGAGAATTAGAGAGATAATGTCGGTTGGTGCCTGATGCTCTGTCTCTGGTCGGGCTCATCGGAGTCTAAGTGATGGTTTTCTTTTGCTCCAGCATTTCAGTGGTTTCTTGCTGTCGAGTCCTCACCGTTGTCTCACATCTGTGGTTCTTTGATTTTTGTGTTCACGGAGATGTTGCACTGATGAGTTAGGAGGCCTTCATGCGGACTGAACAAATTATTTGTCTAAATCGCGACGGAAGTAAGGGCGAGGATTGTGGCCACGTAAAATCGATTTAAGCACCCCAGTGGAAATCTTCCACTGACCGTTCCAAGGCGGCTCTTCTGTGGCGATTTATTTATGTTGTTGTTTGTTACTTACTGTGTGTATCACTTGTGTCTTTTAATTTTGGATGGCCATATGGCCATTTTGCGGGAAAGTAACTGTCCTTATGGCCTTCCTTTGATTAGGTTTCCATTATGGTCTGGTCGCTTAATGTTTGTATTTCTTTCCCTTTGGTGTCTTTTATGGGTGGAGTAAGTTAATTGTATCAATTCCTGATCTTTGTTTTACTTCTATTTAGCTCCACTTCTAGATATTTAGATGATTTATTAAATAATGATAATACCTATTTCGATGGTTTGATAAGTCAGATTTACCCCGAGAACTTCAGTTAAATAAAGCAAATTCATCTGATACCGAGGCCCCGTTTTTGGATTTACATCTATCTATTGTAGATGGATTTGTTTCGTGCAAAATTTACGATAAACGCGATGACTTTGATTTTGAGATTGTAAATTTTCCATTTTTGGATGGTGATGTTCCTCGTGCGCCATCCTATGGCGTTTATATTTCGCAATTAATTCGATTTGCTAGAGTGTGTAGTCATGTAACTGACTTCAACACTCGTAATAAATTATTAACGGCTAAACTCCTTAATCAGGGTTGTCGGTACCATAAACTACGCAAAGCCTTTTCAAAATTTTATAGACGCCATTCTGATTTAATTTCAAAATTCAATATTGGACTTAAATCTCTTCTGCAACAAGGTCTATCGGAACCCGAATTTTATGGTGACAGTATATAAATTCAGAAAAATATATAACCACAATGAATTCAGCACCCAATTTCGTAAAATCATTCTTCGATATAAAAAGATTGGGTACAAAATGGATATTATACGACAGACTGCATGCATGGTAGTTAACCCAATCACGGTTGGCAACTTTGCTTCCCTCTTTAATTGCACGCCGGTGGGTCAGGCCTCAGATTCTATGACGGCTCCAACGTAAAGGCTTATTGAGAATTAGAGAGATAATGTCGGTTGGTGCCTGATGCTCTGTCTCTGGTCGGGCTCATCGGAGTCTAAGTGATGGTTTTCTTTTGCTCCAGCATTTCAGTGGTTTCTTGCTGTCGAGTCCTCACCGTTGTCTCACATCTGTGGTTCTTTGATTTTTGTGTTCACGGAGATGTTGCACTGATGAGTTAGGAGGCCTTCATGCGGACTGAACAAATTATTTGTCTAAATCGCGACGGAAGTAAGGGCGAGGATTGTGGCCACGTAAAATCGATTTAAGCACCCCAGTGGAAATCTTCCACTGACCGTTCCAAGGCGGCTCTTCTGTGGCGATTTATTTATGTTGTTGTTTGTTACTTACTGTGTGTATCACTTGTGTCTTTTAATTTTGGATGGCCATATGGCCATTTTGCGGGAAAGTAACTGTCCTTATGGCCTTCCTTTGTTTAGGTTTCCATTATGGTCTGGTCGCTTAATGTTTGTATTTCTTTCCCTTTGGTGTCTTTTATGGGTGGAGTAAGTTAATTGTATCAATTCCTGATCTTTGTTTTACTTCTATTTAGCTCCACTTCTAGATATTTAGATGATTTATTAAATAATGATAATACCTATTTCGATGGTTTGATAAGTCAGATTTACCCCGAGAACTTCAGTTAAATAAAGCAAATTCATCTGATACCGAGGCCCCGTTTTTGGATTTACATCTATCTATTGTAGATGGATTTGTTTCGTGCAAAATTTACGATAAACGCGATGACTTTGATTTTGAGATTGTAAATTTTCCATTTTTGGATGGTGATGTTCCTCGTGCGCCATCCTATGGCGTTTATATTTCGCAATTAATTCGATTTGCTAGAGTGTGTAGTCATGTAACTGACTTCAACACTCGTAATAAATTATTAACGGCTAAACTCCTTAATCAGGGTTATCGGTACCATAAACTACGCAAAGCCTTTTCAAAATTTTATAGACGCCATTCTGATTTAATTTCAAAATTCAATATTGGACTTAAATCTCTTCTGCAACAAGGTCTATCGGAACCCGAATTTTATGGTGACAGTATATAAATTCAGAAAAATATATAACCACAATGAATTCAGCACCCAATTTCGTAAAATCATTCTTCGATATAAAAAGATTGGGTACAAAATGGATATTATACGACAGACTGCATGCATGGTAGTTAACCCAATCACGGTTGGCAACTTTGCTTCCCTCTTTAATTGCACGCCGGTGGGTCAGGCCTCAGATTCTATGACGGCTCCAACGTAAAGGCTTATTGAGAATTAGAGAGATAATGTCGGTTGGTGCCTGATGCTCTGTCTCTGGTCGGGCTCATCGGAGTCTAAGTGATGGTTTTCTTTTGCTCCAGCATTTCAGTGGTTTCTTGCTGTCGAGTCCTCACCGTTGTCTCACATCTGTGGTTCTTTGATTTTTGTGTTCACGGAGATGTTGCACTGATGAGTTAGGAGGCCTTCATGCGGACTGAACAAATTATTTGTCTAAATCGCGACGGAAGTAAGGGCGAGGATTGTGGCCACGTAAAATCGATTTAAGCACCCCAGTGGAAATCTTCCACTGACCGTTCCAAGGCGGCTCTTCTGTGGCGATTTATTTATGTTGTTGTTTGTTACTTACTGTGTGTATCACTTGTGTCTTTTAATTTTGGATGGCCATATGGCCATTTTGCGGGAAAGTAACTGTCCTTATGGCCTTCCTTTGATTAGGTTTCCATTATGGTCTGGTCGCTTAATGTTTGTATTTCTTTCCCTTTGGTGTCTTTTATGGGTGGAGTAAGTTAATTGTATTAATTCCTGATCTTTGTTTTACTTCTATTTAGCTCCACTTCTAGATATTTAGATGATTTATTAAATAATGATAATACCTATTTCGATGGTTTGATAAGTCAGATTTACCCCGAGAACTTCAGTTAAATAAAGCAAATTCATCTGATACCGAGGCCCCGTTTTTGGATTTACATCTATCTATTGTAGATGGATTTGTTTCGTGCAAAATTTACGATAAACGCGATGACTTTGATTTTGAGATTGTAAATTTTCCATTTTTGGATGGTGATGTTCCTCGTGCGCCATCCTATGGCGTTTATATTTCGCAATTAATTCGATTTGCTAGAGTGTGTAGTCATGTAACTGACTTCAACACTCGTAATAAATTATTAACGGCTAAACTCCTTAATCAGGGTTATCGGTACCATAAACTACGCAAAGCCTTTTCAAAATTTTATAGACGCCATTCTGATTTAATTTCAAAATTCAATATTGGACTTAAATCTCTTCTGCAACAAGGTCTATCGGAACCCGAATTTTATGGTGACAGTATATAAATTCAGAAAAATATATAACCACAATGAATTCAGCACCCAATTTCGTAAAATCATTCTTCGATATAAAAAGATTGGGTACAAAATGGATATTATACGACAGACTGCATGCATGGTAGTTAACCCAATCACGGTTGGCAACTTTGCTTCCCTCTTTAATTGCACGCCGGTGGGTCAGGCCTCAGATTCTATGACGGCTCCAACGTAAAGGCTTATTGAGAATTAGAGAGATAATGTCGGTTGGTGCCTGATGCTCTGTCTCTGGTCGGGCTCATCGGAGTCTAAGTGATGGTTTTCTTTTGCTCCAGCATTTCAGTGGTTTCTTGCTGTCGAGTCCTCACCGTTGTCTCACATCTGTGGTTCTTTGATTTTTGTGTTCACGGAGATGTTGCACTGATGAGTTAGGAGGCCTTCATGCGGACTGAACAAATTATTTGTCTAAATCGCGACGGAAGTAAGGGCGAGGATTGTGGCCACGTAAAATCGATTTAAGCACCCCAGTGGAAATCTTCCACTGACCGTTCCAAGGCGGCTCTTCTGTGGCGATTTATTTATGTTGTTGTTTGTTACTTACTGTGTGTATCACTTGTGTCTTTTAATTTTGGATGGCCATATGGCCATTTTGCGGGAAAGTAACTGTCCTTATGGCCTTCCTTTGATTAGGTTTCCATTATGGTCTGGTCGCTTAATGTTTGTATTTCTTTCCCTTTGGTGTCTTTTATGGTGACAGTATATAAATTCAGAAAAATATATAACCACAATGAATTCAGCACCCAATTTCGTAAAATCATTCTTCGATATAAAAAGATTGGGTACAAAATGGATATTATACGACAGACTGCATGCATGGTAGTTAACCCAATCACGGTTGGCAACTTTGCTTCCCTCTTTAATTGCACGCCGGTGGGTCAGGCCTCAGATTCTATGACGGCTCCAACGTAAAGGCTTATTGAGAATTAGAGAGATAATGTCGGTTGGTGCCTGATGCTCTGTCTCTGGTCGGGCTCATCGGAGTCTAAGTGATGGTTTTCTTTTGCTCCAGCATTTCAGTGGTTTCTTGCTGTCGAGTCCTCACCGTTGTCTCACATCTGTGGTTCTTTGATTTTTGTGTTCACGGAGATGTTGCACTGATGAGTTAGGAGGCCTTCATGCGGACTGAACAAATTATTTGTCTAAATCGCGATGGCGCACGAGGAACATCACCATCCAAAAATGGAAAATTTACAATCTCAAAATCAAAGTCATCGCGTTTATCGTAAATTTTGCACGAAACAAATCCATCTACAATAGATAGATGTAAATCCAAAAACGGGGCCTCGGTATCAGATGAATTTGCTTTATTTAACTGAAGTTCTCGGGGTAAATCTGACTTATCAAACCATCGAAATAGGTATTATCATTATTTAATAAATCATCTAAATATCTAGAAGTGGAGCTAAATAGAAGTAAAACAAAGATCAGGAATTGATACAATTAACTTACTCCACCCATAAAAGACACCAAAGGGAAAGAAATACAAACATTAAGCGACCAGACCATAATGGAAACCTAAACAAAGGAAGGCCATAAGGACAGTTACTTTCCCGCAAAATGGCCATATGGCCATCCAAAATTAAAAGACACAAGTGATACACACAGTAAGTAACAAACAACAACATAAATAAATCGCCACAGAAGAGCCGCCTTGGAACGGTCAGTGGAAGATTTCCACTGGGGTGCTTAAATCGATTTTACGTGGCCACAATCCTCGCCCTTACTTCCGTCGCGATTTAGACAAATAATTTGTTCAGTCCGCATGAAGGCCTCCTAACTCATCAGTGCAACATCTCCGTGAACACAAAAATCAAAGAACCACAGATGTGAGACAACGGTGAGGACTCGACAGCAAGAAACCACTGAAATGCTGGAGCAAAAGAAAACCATCACTTAGACTCCGATGAGCCCGACCAGAGACAGAGCATCAGGCACCAACCGACATTATCTCTCTAATTCTCAATAAGCCTTTACGTTGGAGCCGTCATAGAATCTGAGGCCTGACCCACCGGCGTGCAATTAAAGAGGGAAGCAAAGTTGCCAACCGTGATTGGGTTAACTACCATGCATGCAGTCTGTCGTATAATATCCATTTTGTACCCAATCTTTTTATATCGAAGAATGATTTTACGAAATTGGGTGCTGAATTCATTGTGGTTATATATTTTTCTGAATTTATATACTGTCACCATAAAATTCGGGTTCCGATAGACCTTGTTGCAGAAGAGATTTAAGTCCAATATTGAATTTTGAAATTAAATCAGAATGGCGTCTATAAAATTTTGAAAAGGCTTTGCGTAGTTTATGGTACCGACAACCCTGATTAAGGAGTTTAGCCGTTAATAATTTATTACGAGTGTTGAAGTCAGTTACATGACTACACACTCTAGCAAATCGAATTAATTGCGAAATATAAACGCCATAGGATGGCGCACGAGGAACATCACCATCCAAAAATGGAAAATTTACAATCTCAAAATCAAAGTCATCGCGTTTATCGTAAATTTTGCACGAAACAAATCCATCTACAATAGATAGATGTAAATCCAAAAACGGGGCCTCGGTATCAGATGAATTTGCTTTATTTAACTGAAGTTCTCGGGGTAAATCTGACTTATCAAACCATCGAAATAGGTATTATCATTATTTAATAAATCATCTAAATATCTAGAAGTGGAGCTAAATAGAAGTAAAACAAAGATCAGGAATTGATACAATTAACTTACTCCACCCATAAAAGACACCAAAGGGAAAGAAATACAAACATTAAGCGACCAGACCATAATGGAAACCTAATCAAAGGAAGGCCATAAGGACAGTTACTTTCCCGCAAAATGGCCATATGGCCATCCAAAATTAAAAGACACAAGTGATACACACAGTAAGTAACAAACAACAACATAAATAAATCGCCACAGAAGAGCCGCCTTGGAACGGTCAGTGGAAGATTTCCACTGGGGTGCTTAAATCGATTTTACGTGGCCACAATCCTCGCCCTTACTTCCGTCGCGATTTAGACAAATAATTTGTTCAGTCCGCATGAAGGCCTCCTAACTCATCAGTGCAACATCTCCGTGAACACAAAAATCAAAGAACCACAGATGTGAGACAACGGTGAGGACTCGACAGCAAGAAACCACTGAAATGCTGGAGCAAAAGAAAACCATCACTTAGACTCCGATGAGCCCGACCAGAGACAGAGCATCAGGCACCAACCGACATTATCTCTCTAATTCTCAATAAGCTTTTACGTTGGAGCCGTCATAGAATCTGAGGCCTGACCCACCGGCGTGCAATTAAAGAGGGAAGCAAAGTTGCCAACCGTGATTGGGTTAACTACCATGCATGCAGTCTGTCGTATAATATCCATTTTGTACCCAATCTTTTTATATCGAAGAATGATTTTACGAAATTGGGTGCTGAATTCATTGTGGTTATATATTTTTCTGAATTTATATACTGTCACCATAAAATTCGGGTTCCGATAGACCTTGTTGCAGAAGAGATTTAAGTCCAATATTGAATTTTGAAATTAAATCAGAATGGCGTCTATAAAATTTTGAAAAGGCTTTGCGTAGTTTATGGTACCGATAACCCTGATTAAGGAGTTTAGCCGTTAATAATTTATTACGAGTGTTGAAGTCAGTTACATGACTACACACTCTAGCAAATCGAATTAATTGCGAAATATAAACGCCATAGGATGGCGCACGAGGAACATCACCATCCAAAAATGGAAAATTTACAATCTCAAAATCAAAGTCATCGCGTTTATCGTAAATTTTGCACGAAACAAATCCATCTACAATAGATAGATGTAAATCCAAAAACGGGGCCTCGGTATCAGATGAATTTGCTTTATTTAACTGAAGTTCTCGGGGTAAATCTGACTTATCAAACCATCGAAATAGGTATTATCATTATTTAATAAATCATCTAAATATCTAGAAGTGGAGCTAAATAGAAGTAAAACAAAGATCAGGAATTAATACAATTAACTTACTCCACCCATAAAAGACACCAAAGGGAAAGAAATACAAACATTAAGCGACCAGACCATAATGGAAACCTAATCAAAGGAAGGCCATAAGGACAGTTACTTTCCCGCAAAATGGCCATATGGCCATCCAAAATTAAAAGACACAAGTGATACACACAGTAAGTAACAAACAACAACATAAATAAATCGCCACAGAAGAGCCGCCTTGGAACGGTCAGTGGAAGATTTCCACTGGGGTGCTTAAATCGATTTTACGTGGCCACAATCCTCGCCCTTACTTCCGTCGCGATTTAGACAAATAATTTGTTCAGTCCGCATGAAGGCCTCCTAACTCATCAGTGCAACATCTCCGTGAACACAAAAATCAAAGAACCACAGATGTGAGACAACGGTGAGGACTCGACAGCAAGAAACCACTGAAATGCTGGAGCAAAAGAAAACCATCACTTAGACTCCGATGAGCCCTACCAGAGACAGAGCATCAGGCACCAACCGACATTATCTCTCTAATTCTCAATAAGCCTTTACGTTGGAGCCGTCATAGAATCTGAGGCCTGACCCACCGGCGTGCAATTAAAGAGGGAAGCAAAGTTGCCAACCGTGATTGGGTTAACTACCATGCATGCAGTCTGTCGTATAATATCCATTTTGTACCCAATCTTTTTATATCGAAGAATGATTTTACGAAATTGGGTGCTGAATTCATTGTGGTTATATATTTTTCTGAATTTATATACTGTCACCATAAAATTCGGGTTCCGATAGACCTTGTTGCAGAAGAGATTTAAGTCCAATATTGAATTTTGAAATTAAATCAGAATGGCGTCTATAAAATTTTGAAAAGGCTTTGCGTAGTTTATGGTACCGATAACCCTGATTAAGGAGTTTAGCCGTTAATAATTCATTACGAGTGTTGAAGTCAGTTACATGACTACACACTCTAGCAAATCGAATTAATTGCGAAATATAAACGCCATAGGATGGCGCACGAGGAACATCACCATCCAAAAATGGAAAATTTACAATCTCAAAATCAAAGTCATCGCGTTTATCGTAAATTTTGCACGAAACAAATCCATCTACAATAGATAGATGTAAATCCAAAAACGGGGCCTCGGTATCAGATGAATTTGCTTTATTTAACTGAAGTTCTCGGGGTAAATCTGACTTATCAAACCATCGAAATAGGTATTATCATTATTTAATAAATCATCTAAATATCTAGAAGTGGAGCTAAATAGAAGTAAAACAAAGATCAGGAATTAATACAATTAACTTACTCCACCCATAAAAGACACCAAAGGGAAAGAAATACAAACATTAAGCGACCAGACCATAATGGAAACCTAATCAAAGGAAGGCCATAAGGACAGTTACTTTCCCGCAAAATGGCCATATGGCCATCCAAAATTAAAAGACACAAGTGATACACACAGTAAGTAACAAACAACAACATAAATAAATCGCCACAGAAGAGCCGCCTTGGAACGGTCAGTGGAAGATTTCCACTGGGGTGCTTAAATCGATTTTACGTGGCCACAATCCTCGCCCTTACTTCCGTCGCGATTTAGACAAATAATTTGTTCAGTCCGCATGAAGGCCTCCTAACTCATCAGTGCAACATCTCCGTGAACACAAAAATCAAAGAACCACAGATGTGAGACAACGGTGAGGACTCGACAGCAAGAAACCACTGAAATGCTGGAGCAAAAGAAAACCATCACTTAGACTCCGATGAGCCCGACCAGAGACAGAGCATCAGGCACCAACCGACATTATCTCTCTAATTCTCAATAAGCCTTTACGTTGGAGCCGTCATAGAATCTGAGGCCTGACCCACCGGCGTGCAATTAAAGAGGGAAGCAAAGTTGCCAACCGTGATTGGGTTAACTACCATGCATGCAGTCTGTCGTATAATATCCATTTTGTACCCAATCTTTTTATATCGAAGAATGATTTTACGAAATTGGGTGCTGAATTCATTGTGGTTATATATTTTTCTGAATTTATATACTGTCACCATAAAATTCGGGTTCCGATAGACCTTGTTGCAGAAGAGATTTAAGTCCAATATTGAATTTTGAAATTAAATCAGAATGGCGTCTATAAAATTTTGAAAAGGCTTTGCGTAGTTTATGGTACCGATAACCCTGATTAAGGAGTTTAGCCGTTAATAATTTATTACGAGTGTTGAAGTCAGTTACATGACTACACACTCTAGCAAATCGAATTAATTGCGAAATATAAACGCCATAGGATGGCGCACGAGGAACATCACCATCCAAAAATGGAAAATTTACAATCTCAAAATCAAAGTCATCGCGTTTATCGTAAATTTTGCACGAAACAAATCCATCTACAATAGATAGATGTAAATCCAAAAACGGGGCCTCGGTATCAGATGAATTTGCTTTATTTAACTGAAGTTCTCGGGGTAAATCTGACTTATCAAACCATCGAAATAGGTATTATCATTATTTAATAAATCATCTAAATATCTAGAAGTGGAGCTAAATAGAAGTAAAACAAAGATCAGGAATTGATACAATTAACTTACTCCACCCATAAAAGACACCAAAGGGAAAGAAATACAAACATTAAGCGACCAGACCATAATGGAAACCTAAACAAAGGAAGGCCATAAGGACAGTTACTTTCCCGCAAAATGGCCATATGGCCATCCAAAATTAAAAGACACAAGTGATACACACAGTAAGTAACAAACAACAACATAAATAAATCGCCACAGAAGAGCCGCCTTGGAACGGTCAGTGGAAGATTTCCACTGGGGTGCTTAAATCGATTTTACGTGGCCACAATCCTCGCCCTTACTTCCGTCGCGATTTAGACAAATAATTTGTTCAGTCCGCATGAAGGCCTCCTAACTCATCAGTGCAACATCTCCGTGAACACAAAAATCAAAGAACCACAGATGTGAGACAACGGTGAGGACTCGACAGCAAGAAACCACTGAAATGCTGGAGCAAAAGAAAACCATCACTTAGACTCCGATGAGCCCGACCAGAGACAGAGCATCAGGCACCAACCGACATTATCTCTCTAATTCTCAATGAGCCTTTACGTTGGAGCCGTCATAGAATCTGAGGCCTGACCCACCGGCGTGCAATTAAAGAGGGAAGCAAAGTTGCCAACCGTGATTGGGTTAACTGCCATGCATGCAGTCTGTCGTATAATATCCATTTTGTACCCAATCTTTTTATATCGAAGAATGATTTTACGAAATTGGGTGCTGAATTCATTGTGGTTATATATTTTTCTGAATTTATATACTGTCACCATAAAATTCGGGTTCCGATAGACCTTGTTGCAGAAGAGATTTAAGTCCAATATTGAATTTTGAAATTAAATCAGAATGGCGTCTATAAAATTTTGAAAAGGCTTTGCGTAGTTTATGGTACCGATAACCCTGATTAAGGAGTTTAGCCGTTAATAATTTATTACGAGTGTTGAAGTCAGTTACATGACTACACACTCTAGCAAATCGAATTAATTGCGAAATATAAACGCCATAGGATGGCGCACGAGGAACATCACCATCCAAAAATGGAAAACAAATCCATCTACAATAGATAGATGTAAATCCAAAAACGGGGCCTCGGTATCAGAAGAATTTGCTTTATTTAACTGAAGTTCTAGGGGGTAAATCTGACTGATCAAACCATCAAAATAGGTATTATCAATATTTAATAAATCATCTAAATATCTAGAAGTAGGGCTAAAAGCTTCAATAATTTCAGATTGGTTATCAATGGAAAGCGACAAAATGAAGTCTCTTTCATAACAATACAAGAACAGATCAGCCACAAGAGGTGCGCAATTAGTACCCATCGGAATACCCACAATTTGTCTAAATAACTTAGTACCGAATCTAATATAAATATTGTCAAGTAGAAAGGTGAGGGCATCACACACTTTCTGACATGACCAAAGTGTATAATTCTTATGCTCTTTAGAAGTGAAAAATGCATTTCTGACATTACATGCAAGATAGAGAGAATCTTCTCTGTGAAAAGCCCATTCAATTAAATCATTAAGCTTTTCTTTTATAAGATTATGAGGAAGTGTAGTGTAAAGAGTGGAAAAATCGTATGTAGACAGACTAGAAGCACGAAAATGTCTAGATTTCAATTTATTTAAAACCTCATTCGAATTTTTTATAGACGAAAACAGATTTCTTCCTGATCTTTCAAAGACTTTATCACAATATTTAATTACATGCGTTTTAATAGCAGTAAGACAGGAAGTTAATAATTTAGAGAGTTCAGTGGTAGTGCAAGAGCTAGAATTTGCAATAAACCGTGCTTTGTAAGGTTTTTATGAAGTTTTGGTAACCAGTATAGCGTAGGAAGCTTGTCTTGGCCTTCGTTAACACACACAGCAAACTTGGTGGCTGAAAGACAAACATGTTTATCTACTATAGCTCTCTCTTCAGCTAAAGGCTGAAGTTCATAGGCCTTAGTACCACGAAGCTCCTGCTTAAGCGTGTTAACATAGTGGAGCCGTCACACAACGACGACGTTGTTAGCGGCCTTGTCTGCAGGGGCCAAAACAAACTTCTTATGAAATTCTTGAATACCTAGTTTAAGATGACGTAAAGACGTCTTGGGCTTAGGAGGTAATAAGTTAGTATTTTGCGAATAGAAAGAAATGCGTTTATTCACTAGTTTTAAAATGTTAAGTTTCCAGTCCTTAAGGGCTTTATGCTCAACATACTCTCGCTTACACCATCGATTACCGAATTCATTAAAAGCTTCAATAATTTCAGATTGGTTATCAATGGAAAGCGACAACATGAAGTCTCTTTCATAACAATACAAGAACAGATCAGCCACAAGAGGTGTGCAATTCGTACCCATCTGAATGCCCACAATTTGTCTAAATAACTTAGTACCGAATCTAATATAAATGTTGTCAAGTAGAAAGGTGAGGGCATCACACACTTTCTGACATGACCAAAGTGTATAAGTCCATTTTCATTGTGTTAAAGTGTTCACCATGATTTGTCAATTTGAATGAATTTTCTAAAAAGTTTATTTTCATTGACAATTTAACCACCCCAGTCAGACCCACCTGAGCTGTCTGTGTTTTGAGGGCCAATTCATATACCGAATTAAATATGTTCTATAGAAGGGTTATCCTTTGGAAGCAAGGAATACACCGTAGAACTGGAAAATATGAAGTGTACATGTTTTCTGGGCCAGACTAGCTTGTTTCGGCAAATTAGACCTCATCAGTGATCCTCAAATAGTTCCAAAATTCCACAATGGAATCAATGATCCCAAAAGACAAGAAAATTCAAACTACACTATAATGTTGGGCAGGGAGACTTTTTACCGCCGCCACACATTCCCAGACACCAGCTGTAGTGACGTTAAATATGTTCTATAAAAGGGTTATCCTTTGGAAGCAAGGAACACAGCACAGAACTGATAAAAAAATGAAGTGTACATGTTTTCTGGGCCATCTTGACACTTAAGATACCATGAAACAATGCATCTGAAAATGTCGTCTGTTTATGTCGTCTGCGGCTGCATCGTCTTGCAAAACATGCTTTTACAGACAGGTACACAGTATGGTCCATGATCAGACTGCTCCGAGTCTGATATGGCAAAAACGACTTTTAAATTAAAGTAACAAGCAGACGACAAAGCAGACGGCAATTGATGCAATTGGCATCTTAGTGGTAAAAACGAATTCCATAACGGATCCATGGTCATCAGGTGAACAAGTGTGCAATTACTACCCTTGAAAACCCCAATTTATATGGAGAAAATTGCACGACCCGCAGAAAACACGACCGACTGAAGTCGGTTGATTTGTTTGTTTGTTTGATTTGAGGTTTAACGTCCCCGCCAACACTGTAAAGGTCATTTTGGAGACGTTGCTTCCAATTTTGTGGGACTTTTACCCGACATTGAGATCGAATGTGTCATTCTGTCATTCTGTCAGTCTGTCCGTCCGTAACCCGTTTGTGAAAATTGGTGATAGTGACTTAACCGCTTGGAATATTTAAACAATTTTTGGCATACTGATAGATATCAATGAGATCTAACCAATGAACTTGCGAAATATTACGTTCCATTTAGTATAGCCTCGCCGAGGCGAAAAATGTGAAAATTTTTGAACTGCTTCTTCTCGGAAACCGTTGGGCCGATTGAAGTCAAATTTCATACGGAGCCTCTATGGGATGGGGGAAACCAAAATTTGCTCATGGGGTCCAGGTCACATGACCAAAATGGCCGCCAAGCTATATATGGTCTGTCTGTCTGTCCGTCCGTATCCCATTTGTGAAAATTGGTGATAGTGACTTAACCGCTTGGAATATTTAAACAATTTTTGGCATACTGATAGATATCAATGAGGTCTAACCAATGAACTTGCGAAATATTACATTCCACTTAGTATAGCCTCGCTGAGGCGAAAAATTTGAAAAATTTTGAACTGCTTCTCCTCGGAAACCGTTGGGCCGATTGAAGTCAAATTTCATATGGAGCCTCTATGGGATGGTGGAACCAAAATTTGCTCATGGGGTCCTGGTCACTTGACCAAAATGGCCGCCAAGCCATATATGGTAAAAACCCTTCAAAAATAGTCTTCTCCAGAACCACTGGGCAGATTTCCTTGAAACTTTATAAATAGCATAAGGGACGTAGGCCCATCATAAATTCCTAAAATGGTGACCCTGGGTTGACCTTGACCCTCTTTGTGCCTAGGTCAAACTTTGACACATATGCTTTTGTATTGTAAAAGTGAGAATGCATTTTATCCTGCAATCGATTCAGAATACAGTACTAAAGTATAAGATATATTTTTGCTCCTTACGATAAGGCGCATTTATTGGGGGAACCGTTTTAGGCCCAGGTCACATGAACAAAATGGCCGCCATACCCATATATGGTAACACTCATAAAGCTAAAAGCATCCGGCGGGTCGTGCACTTCTGCTGAAGCACTGGTTATTCCTATTATTTCTGCTCAAAATCAGATATTATGTATGCTCGTTGAAACAGCCTCAGTTAGGTGGCTCGAACTAGTACACACAATCTATGACGGGAGAAAACTAGGTATTATAAAATATCAATTTTGGAGACATGAAAGACTAACGTCGCGTCTGAGAATGCAACAACGCCAAGTAATAAATTCCGTAATCCAGTAGTGGATTAAATATGCAAATTAGTTAGATACGGGCCGTAACGTTACACGAACGGCGCACTTAACGACGTCGCGTTTACTAATGGCGGCATAGTGACGCTTTTGTAACAAAATCGTGAATAAAATGCGTTTTAAATATCATATGATAAATAGAATCTTGCATTTGTGCTCATTATTTTTATTAAACTCGTTGAGACAAAGGGATAAAATGCTCGGTCATAGATGGTTATAACGGATATCGACCCCGCACATCGGGGCTTGAAGAAATAGGTGGGCTGCGTGATGCTTCCACGCAGAGCTGAACTTGGTGACCGACCGCACGCCGCTTAGAGGGTCTAAGCCTTCCATGCAAAGCGGTGCGAGTTGGTCTATGCTTATAAACCATATTGGTTTGATTGGGCGACATGGCTGGAGATGTCACTAGTTTCATCTCACTGTCGGGTAAAAGTCCCACAAAAATGGAAGCAACATCTCCAAAATGACCTCTGCAATGTTGACGGGGACGTTAAACCTCAAATTAAACAAACAAATCATAACTGATAGTTTGTGCCAATCTTATTATCTTGATATTAATTAAGAATTTATATGACGTGCGAATGTCTAGTGCATACAACATACAGGATGTAACTCTGTTTAGAAAAGGCAGGTTTTAAGTTCAATTGGTTTCCCTTGTTCTTCAAGTAACGCGGGATGAAAAGTCCATTTTCATTGTGTTTACCATGATTTGTCAATTTTTATGAATTTTACAAAAGGTTTATTTTCATTGACAATTTAACCATCCCAGCCAGTTAGTTGAAGAAATATAAAATGTTAACTGTCGTTGTTAATTCAATCTTAAAGTATTACTAAGATTCACAGCCATCAGTGGAAATAAGAAAACTATGTGAAAAAGTTATAGAATGTTTTAAAGTTATTTTTTTTAAAAAGTTAAAATCCATTTTGATGCCACAAAATATTGCATTGTGGGTCTAAATCCAACCAGAATTCAAGGGAGGTTACTCTTACAGGAAAATAGGTAGGTATCAGATATAAATGAGCATAATTTTGGAACGAATGGATTTGTTCATACAGTTTTTAGTAAAACGGTCCTCTTTATGTCTTCTTTCAGTACCCTTACTACTAAACCTATGTCAATTTTTTTGATAAATGACCTTAAGCGTTAAGGTTCCCAGAAGGCTGATCTTGAAAAAGTGTCACAGATTTTCATTATCTTGTGTGGTTTCTGTTTAAATGAAGCTTTTGCTCAGTGTGTCCAACTAATTTCGGTACAGAAAATAAAATTAGTTATAGTCTTCTTACAAGAAGTTTTAAAGGAAATCCCTGATACCTTTTAAATGATATATCTTATTGATGGTTTGTAGCCCCCGCCCATCGGGGCTTGAAGAAATAGTTGGGTCGCAGGATGCTTCCACGCAGAGCTGAAACCGACTCCACACGAATACTGGTAAACCGTTTAGAGGATCTAAGCCTGCCCAGGCAATGCGGTGGAGCCATGCTTATAAACCCTAATGGTTTCATTGGGCGACAGGGCTTGAAATGTTATTTCATCTCAGTGTCAGGTAAAAGTCCCACAAAATTGGAAGCAACGTCTCCAGCATGACCTTTACAGTGTTGACGGGGACGTTAAACCTATAATCAGACAAACAAACTTATTGATTGTTTTCTGACAAAAAGGGCCCTTTCAAGCTGTTTAATATAAAAAAAATGATTCCATAAAAGTAAATCTTTTTTAATTATAACACAAATACCATTGAAATAAACGCGCATTAATGACATACTTGTAATGACCGTTCCAAGGCGGGTCTTCCGTCGTGGTTTATTATTGTTAGAGTACGTCTTTGCTTGTGCGTATTGGTTATATCTTTATTTTAAATAGAAGTTTGGCCATTTCGTGGGAAAGTAACTGCCCTTTTGGATTTCCGCTTGTGATGTTTTCATTAAGGTCGTGTTTCTTTCTTTCTGGTTTCTCTGATGGGAGGTGTGGGGTAATTGTATGGATCATTGCCTTCACTTCGTTTTCGTCTATTTACTCGTGTGATTGAACCGGTGGACGGATGTTGTGACGTTTTTCTTTATATCGGATTGAATTAGAAAATTTTCGTATTAGGATCCAGTTAAGGGTGTGATATTTTCCCTGTTTATACTTAAAAATATAGATTGTGCGTACTGTTACGGACTGCCTCCGATGCGATCCTTCTTGCATATGTGTGATTACAGTTCTATAAACGTGTTGGGTTTTTTTTTTTGTTGTTTTTGTTTCAGATATTTCCGCTGAAAACAGAAAAAGGAATGAAAGAGCAATGACAAAAGCATATTCGAGACTCGTTTAGATGACCATTAACAAAGATGCTAATCGATTAAAGGTCGTTCAGCATCTTTTTTTTATCGCATTCACTTAGGTGTTGATTAAATCACGTGGCCCACTAGTCACTGGTGCAATGAATAATCGATTAAAGGTCGTTAATCGATTATAAAGGTCGTTAATCGATTATTCATTACACCAGTGACTACTGGGCCACGTGATTTAATCAACACCGTAGTGAATGCGATAATAACAGCTGTCAATATGACAATTTGTTTGTTTGATTTGAGGTTTAACGTCCCCGACAACACTGTAAACGTAATTTTGGAGACGTTGCTTCCAATTTTGTGGGACTTTTACCCGACATTGAGATGAAATGACAGCTCAACCCCTGTCGCCCAATGAAACCAATAGGTTTTATAAGCCTGGACGGTCCAACACTCGCACCGCTTTGCCTGGGCAGGCTTAGATCCTCTAAGCGGTTTACCAGTACTCGTGTGCGGGTTGGTTTCAGGTCTGTGTTGAAGCATCATGCAACCCATCTATTTCTTCAAGCCCCGATGGACGGGGGCTCTGTCAATATGACAAACATTTTGTTTAAAATAACTGCATTTATTTGACATTAAAGCAGTAATATTAAACTTAAATAGGAAAGAAGAGCCGATTAAAAAATAAAAAAAATAATATCAATAAAAGAAGAAAAAAAAATACAGTGGCTCAACTGCCTCACAACGTTGTTTCGGCGTTGGACCTTACGAATAGCAGAAAGATCACTCAGCTTTACATACCGTCACTTCAATTCACTCAAGCGAAAATGGCACTTAAATGATTTAAAATGACATGAAGTGAATAGAGTCAGTTAATTTAATATTAATAGAAGTGAAGGCAATGATCAGGAATCGATACAATTAACCCAGAGCTCCCAGCAGTGACACAAAAGGGAAAGAAACACAAACATGAAACAACTAGACCCTAATGGAAACATCAATAGTCGGAAGCCAAAAGGACAGTTACTTTCCCACAAAATGGCCAATTGGCTAATCAAAACAAAATAATATAAGCGATACACACACTCAAAGACAAGCCATAACAAAAATAAACAAGATTATGTGAGTAGATTGCAAACGGCACCTTTTCAAAGCTAAACGTGGATATTCATTTCATTGTTCCTGATAAGATAAAAACATAAACAAGAATAAAATAAATATCTACTTGGAAGTATGACTTTTTTGGTCAGATTTTTGTAAATACCAATCTAAAACCTTTTATCGGATTTTATCTTTTTTTTTTATTCCTATCATACATTTAAAATATTGTATACACTGCTTTAGAGACTATTTCTCTCAATGAATCACACCAAACCATATCAAATTTTCTTCTTAATCATTTTTTCATTATCCCTGCCCCCTTCCTTCATTTCTTCTTCCTTCCTTCTTTCCTTCATATTCGTTTAGATGTTTGAATAGTTGTTAGTCCATAAAGACTCAATGTCAATATCTTCTTAAAGAGACACATTTATTACATTATTTGGTTGTCGTGTTTGGGAGTTTGGCTGTTCGCTTGGTGGTGTACTCTACCCAGTAACCCTACCACACCCAACCCTACCAGGGAAGTTCTGCTTTACCTACAGCACCTCACTCTTCTTTACTCACCCCACCCTATCCTTTGCGATATTTTAAGGGTGTTGTGAGTTTTTGGGATGGTCTGAGGGAGTTTCTATGGACCGCCGCGTTGGCAAATTGGTATAAAGTAACTATTAAACAGTACCCAGTATCATTAACTTGTACTTTTCACCGACCGTTACAGTTTTTCACCACAGGTAACGCAAGTTCTATACAGAGCCAGTTTTTATATCGTGCGAAAATTGTAATTTTAATAGAATAAAGTTAGAAATAATAAATATTTTTTTCGCTTTTTTCTTGCAAATAGAAACTTTTGAAATTAGATTTTTACCTTTTTATGCATTGCTCTTTTCCGATGAAAATACGCATCTGTGTGTAAATAGCTTTGTAGAAGTATAAAGAGGTCAAGGCTGCGTGTAATGAAAGTAGCGTCTGCAAAACAACAACAATGTGTTGAAATTTGGACTCCAGTTTTCTCATTATCTTGACTATGGCCTTTTATCGCTGGACTAGAATAGGACTGATAATAAGTGTCCTTATGGTTGACGTAACTATACAAGAAATTCACAGGGCAAAGCCAAGTCCACATAGATCTGCAGCTAAGACGGGGAAAGTGGGTTACGTGGCTCCTGAGGCTGATTCGAAGAAAACTTTTGAAGTTATGACGGAGTTTAATATGGAAATATGGGCTTACTCAATTGTAGCAGCTTCACTTGTAGGACTTAGTGGAATTTTTCCACTTCTTGTAATTCCTATGGAGGCTGGACCTGCCTTGAAGCACGGAGGTAAATTAATATTCATACAAGTATCAGCTTTTATAAAACATCAGAATTGTTACTGGTCAGATTAGAATTATTACTGGTGACACGTCAAATGACATTCATACACCAGGACCTGTGATATGGGAAGTTAGTCCCTAGCTCTAACCAAAGAGGTAAACTTAGCTACACAATCCTCAGCACCTTCAGCCGTCGAAATAATCAAATCGGGAAGGGATTCCAATATCTAATTGTTCGGGGAAAACAATAGGAGGTTTTAGGAATTCCGTTTATGACGTCATTCTTGCGCATGCGCAAAGTACTGGCCGTCAATTGAAACGGCCATCGCTATTCAAATGTATTGGCGGAGCTTAAAATGCTAACAATATTCAGAAATTTTGAGAGTAAATATACCCGTTTTCATTGAAATAATGCCTCGAGAAGGAAAGAATGATATTTTACTTTAATTACCGAAATTCATTTATCCTAAATCCGATTTTAATTGACGAAAATCATTTCGTGAATGACCCATGTCAAGCTTGAGATACCGTTATTCACGAAATAAGTTTTTACGTAACTTTCGTTTTATTCGCAATCTATCTATCTATCTATCTATCTATCTATCTATCTATCTATCTCTCTCTCTATCTCTCTCTCTCTCTCTCTCTCTATCTAGCAGGAGTCATTTTCAAAATTTAGGGGTGTCCGGTTGTGTTTTCTTCAAAATTCATTTGGAAAATTGCCGAACTTTTTGCAAACAGTGTAGGCCCTGATCAGACACTGCGTTCTGTGGCGTCTGATCTGGGCCTGCACTGTTTGTCACTTACCCCCTTTTGGGGTTTCTGGTACCAAATGGGTTAATGTAAACCTAAGGGCTGGGCAGGTTGAACTAATCTACAAGTCTACCAGTTTTTACTGTAAAATCTTGCGCTTGCGATGGCGTGTTTAACATTCTTATGCTCTGAAAGGGTGTTCTACGTTTGTTTTGAATTTAATGTTCCAATCCCACTGAGTCTTGATGGGTCCGAGCACTGGGCAAATGACATTTTATTAAGCATCGCCGTATTATCGCCAACGAAACGTTGTGACGTTTCATCGACGTTGCAATGTCGAATTCAAGGCATCGCTTTGAAGTTGGTTTGATGTTGACACGACGTTGTTGACACGCTACATGTCGGTTGATGTAGCAGCGTCATTTAACGAAAAACTGTAATTTACATTTGCCTGCGCTCGCTAATTGATGGTGCGCTGTGTGAGAGAGAGAGAGAGAGAGAGAGGACCGGGTCGTATTCACATCTGGCAGCATATCTGTGTTTCTCCTAATATCTAACATTAGAAGTCCCAACAATTTAAAAGAATTACTCTATTTTACGCTGTAAATAACACTTTATCTGTCCCACAGCCTTTGAAGCAATACGACAGATGACGGCCAGGGCTTTTCCCGTTCTATTTTTAGAACCGGAAGTACGTCACGAAAAAAGCTCCTATATTCTTTATAAATGTCTGTTCTTGCAGTAAGGGTCTGAAACCTCATTGAATGGTACTTTCTGCAATGCCTAGCTGGGGGAACAAGGTCATCTGTTGGAATGCTGGCAGCACACTGATGACATGTCAAATGACATACATACCGTAATTCCCTGTGTATACCACGCACTCATCTATAACACGCACCTCAATTCTGAGTCCAAGATATGTGAAAAAAAAATATTCCAGTCTAAAACACGCACATGCTTTTCCCCAGTATCACAGAATGCTTTTCTCAGACGTCATTTTGATTGAAAAAGAAAGTACACGAATTTTGATTGGCTACTATCAAAATAGCCTGACTGGTTATAGAATAGAATAGTGGTTAGTTTCTCTCTTGCAGCATAGGCAGTTCTCCGTTTACCCATAACGGTGGTGTGTGACAAGGTGACATTTTAAGGGTGCGGTTATTCATTTGTTATGAAAGATGACAATGCGTTTTCCCAGTTTTCTTTCACAAGGAAAGATAGAAACAGGTTTCTTTCCAAAGGTAAAATTGTGACAACATGCCTCCAAGGCAGGTGCTTCATAGCGTTATTGACAGAAATTTCTACAGGTAGATTGAGTATTTGAGTATTTTGACACCTCTGGTTATTCACACGTTCTCTATGCTAATCCCATAATTAACACCTTCTCAGCGTGAGTCAAACATCTCACTCAATTAAAGAAGCCCATTTTGCATTTACTGTTAAAAAAACGGTGATTCATGCCTGACTTCGTAGAACCCGATTTCCTGTGCAATTTGAAACTTTGTTGACATGCATTAACTATCATAATTAATCAGAGTTCCCACTCACGCAAAATCTTACGTGAATCACACAAAGAAAATAAAAATCACGTACGATTTTTTTCCGTCGGGCGATTTTTTTTCGAGCGTCCGAAATTGACTGGGGCGAACCGGCCGATTTTTTTTCGAGCGTCCGAAATTGACGGGGGCGAATCGGCCGATTCGCTGAAATAGATTAGGGACAAGCCGCAGACTTGAATCCGTCGCATAGTAGAGCTTCCGCGCATCCGAAATTGACTGGGGCGAACCGGCCGATTTTTTTCGAGCGTCCGAAATTGACGGGGGCGAATCTTCGCTGAAATAGATCTTTGACAACCCGCAGACTTGAATCCGGCGCATAGAACTTCCGCGCATCCGAAACTGACTGGGGCGAATCGGCACTCAATCGGTAAATGACGTCATCGGACCCCAGCAACCCCACACGTGTCTATTGTTTTATCTTAATTGGGCGTATCTCTTTCATAAAAAAATTGTTTGGAAACGGTAAAAAAATTCTCGATAGCAAAACGGTAGTGGAAAACAGCGCTTTCTGTAGGCTCCGTGTCAATAACCAACACCAGCATACAGATGTGTTAACACAATTTAAAGCGTTCAACTTTTCTCGCCAAGCGTCTGCTATTTGGCGCCAAAACATAATCATTCACGAGATAGTAGAATAGTCGTAGCAACTCGTCTTAGGAGCAATTAAATAATTGTCACATTGATTGCGGATTAAATTTTATGATCGGGGAATAAACGCAAATTAGAGACATAACTTGACCATATTTTCACACCTCATCGACATGCACCGCAGGGTGGCAATTATATGACAGGGATTAACAATAGTGTCATAATTGAACTGTTATAAATCATCAAACAGAGTAAATCCAAATCAGATGTCTGCGGCGTCTTTCTGAGGTGTCTGATCTGGGACTGCACTGTTTGCCGATGTCCCAAAAAGGGATGAAAGGTTGATGTCTGAGATAGGAATATTGATTGCATTTTTAATGATTCAATGAATTAATATGTCAAACGAACTTTATGAGGGTCTCAAAGTGTCACATTGTATTTGTAATGGGTTTTCGTGACCTGCCGACTTTTCGAGAAAAACAATGTCATTTTTCTATGCCATTGTATTACACGCAGGGGATTTTTTTACCGTTTTCTGGGTGAAAAAAGTGCGTGGTATACACAGGGAATTACGGTACACCAGGAAACATGTTTAATACAACCCAGATATTGGGTTTCCATCTATCTTCTGTCGTCAAATGTGAACTTAGCTGAAGCAGCTGAAAGGTTTTAGATTTAAGTGCTTTCCACCCTACCAAGAAGGCACATATAATAAGATCACATACATATCTAAGCCATAGAAATAATCAACTAGACTTAGGAAAAAAAAGTTACAAATAACAAACAGAATAAGACAGATCAACTGTAGCCAAGGAACAGGTACAAATCGTGTCAATCCCCAGCTGTACAGACATTACACACTCGCAGATACACAAATTACATGCACCATGGTCACAGTGATGAGGTTGGCAAGTAAACCAGTTTGTGTTGGGTACGTACAAACACCGGATTGGACCCAATTACGCGTTTGGAACAGATAGGACCCAGTTTTCTTTGTTGTGGTCACTTTCACTGAGATATTTCATTCTTTATGCACAGTTGAGAGAGATCTTAAGCATACAAATTGATGTTTACCTCATATCTGCATTCCTATACCGGAAAAAAAGGTGCACCTTCGCAAATATCCGCCTTTCCTAAATTTGACCTTTAACCGCACCCCATGACATCTTACAGTTATAAATGTCAACTGCCGTTCAGTGATTGAAAAGAAGTTGGAACATGGAAGTTGGAAGAAGAAGGGTGGTAGCTCAGTGGTAAGTGCACTTGCCATTGATGCTAGAGGCTCCCTTAAATTCAAGGGGCATCAACTACACAAAACCTACTGACAAGGTAAATATTCTGAACTGTCTTTACAAAGCTAGTATCACTCAAATTATGTCACCTTATTGAGCGCAGTCTACCCAAACAACTTTCCTTCAGATCTATCTATCTATCTATCTATCTATCTATCTATCTATCTATCTATCTATCTATCTATCTATCTATCTATCTATCTATCCAATTAAGATCACAGTGGCAAAATCTCCTATGTACATGTACCTTCATATATAGCGCAGACGTAGACATTGTGAATGGGTATTACCGTGTCTGATTTGGCAAAATATTAAATATTTAAGCGCAAATGCAGTGATAACAAAACAGAACCAGATAATTAAAACTAATATAATAATAAAAATAAAAAAAATATATAATATGAAAAAAAATCGAAAACTAAGGGAATAATGGGACAAATAGGGTCAGATCAGGTCCAATCCGGTAATTGGGTCCGATCCGGTGTTTGTACATACCGGTTTATGCTTTTTTGTTGTTAACAAATAAGGAATACTGAAAGTTAGGACAGTGAATATAAAAATGAGCACTAAAAAAAAACAAAAACCAAAAAGCTGTCAAATATCAGTGATGTTATGGATTGGTGGTCTATCTGGACTGAACTGATGGTCAACCCACACAGAGACAGACATTTTCTGTTGGAAAGAAAATTTTAATGAGTCTGAGACAGTCGTCTCGCAAAGTCTGGACAAGACTTCAGTAAGTTCACCTAACTGGTCCTTGAAAACAAAGTTCCTCAAGGCAAGTTAGGTTGTTATGACTACCGGTATTCCTGTACATGTTAATCTATAGGCGGCCATGAGCAATCATGCCTTATCAAGGCACTTTGGGCCTCTGAATCGTCTGATGCCTTCAGCATTTGCTCATGTCCATAATAGTGAGTAGGGACAATTAGGACAGGAACTCTTCATTCAAAAGAAACCATAAACAGTGATATCCAATGACAAATACAGCCAAATAATGATGGTTCTAGCCTCAGTCTTTGTCGTTAACCAGTTAAAATGACTCCATACCGTAATCAGAATTTTCATTGAAAAAGCCATTGAACCACTTCTAGTGCTAATTCTGCTCTACAATAGAATGTGATTGTTTATTAACTTTCTCCACTTGCTTTGGAAATTTTTTCATTGAAACATGATAAAATCATAAGGATATAAACGAAGCATGTACCTCCGAAAAATGAAAATGGCAGCTGCTGCTGTGAGCTAGATCGTCCCTATACAGAGTCCATCAAATTTGACCATTTCCTCGGTTAAATCCTGAGTAGAAACCAGAGTACTGAGCAATGTGAATGAAACGTCTTGCTGAAGGACACAACACATAATGCCTGGTGTGAGACTTGAACTCAGAACCCCTCAATCACAGGTCAAGTGTTTTACTGCTGCACAAAAGAGTTTCACATATTTCTAGGAGAAGTGTAGCTATATATAGATTGGGCTTGCTTTAATAGAAGCACTAGCAGCACTACTGCAATGAGGAAAAGTATGCATAACAAGGTATACCAATGTTAGCCCCTCTGTTATCACCCCTCTAAATGGTAGGCCTCAAAAGAAGAGGTGTTGAAATGCCAATATTGTGTACAGGATTAAATAACGTATGTATGTAAAAAATAATTTCGGACAGAACTTCATACTTCTGTGTCTCTAAAAATGAATAGTTGAGGTAATGCTGGGCATCCATTTAATTGCCAAAATCCAAAGTATTGTTTATAATGATTTCACTACAAATGATTAATCAAACTTAATTCAAGACAGCAGCTCCAGCATTTTGTCATGTTATTAAATAGTCAAGTTTGTATTTATCTTTCTTTAATCAATCTATACATATGGAAAAAATTGTGGTATTCTATTGCAAAACAGGGATAAAACTGGATCAGAATTGATTATTGTGTGAAGTAAATCAACACCAACATGAAATAATCTTTATCATGTATTAACATCAACGTTTCACCATTGTGGCTTCTTCAGGATGTTATAAACAATAGACATAGATGACATTGCACATGAAAAAATCACATAATGCAATGCGCCATGACAGCTATGTTACACAAAAATTAGTGGCAATGTACAATGAGTGGTGCACACTCAGTTCACACAACACACATACATGCGGCATGCAAAGACCAAGATCAGGGCTTCCACACAGCCTGACCAAAGTCCCCACCGGCCACATAAAAGATAAATAGGTTACCAGTCATCCACAGAGCGCACTGGGACAACACAGATCAGACTGTATAGATGCACAGGCTGATCAGAGTCATAGCTGGGTGCACATATAAATCTAAACAAGAGCACCGCATGCGGGTGCCAACGCTCGGCTGCAGTTTCTTTTAGTTAAACAAAATTCTAAGTCGAAAAAGGGACATAACTGTACCAAAAATATTTTAAGGGTTACCTCACCTATTGGTATGAGTTCCCCTTTTTATAATGAGCAACAAGTAAATATGTTCCATAATGTCAGAGATATTACAAAATGTCCACCGTAGAGTGTCCGCTCCGGGGAATGGGAGGTCACGGGTTCGATCCCGGGCCGTGACTTACCAAAGTCGTTAAAAATGGTACCAGCTGCTCCTCGCTTGGCACTCAGATTTACGGGGTAGAGCTAAGACTGGTCGACCCAGTGTCAGGATAATGTGACTGGGTGTGCTATCATGTAATGTGTCTGGGACATGATACTTCAGTGAGGCAGCACTATAAAAGTGAGCATTGAGCTCCCTGTCGCAACCAGACACCATCGTGATATGACTGAAAAATTGTTGAAAGCGACGTTAAACCCGAATTCACTCACTCACTCACAAAATGTCCAAGTTTTTGCAAAAATTCTAAGTCGAAAAAGGGGCATAACTGTGGCAAAAATATTTTAGGGTCACCTCACCTATTGGTATGAGTTCCCCTTTTCATAATGAACAACTAGTCCAAGTTTCAAGAAAATATGTTCAGTAATGTCGGAGATATTACAAAATGTCCAAGTTTTTGCAAAAATTCTAAGTCGAAAAAGGGGCATAACTGTGCCAAAAATATTTTGAAGGTTACCTCACCTATTGAAATGAGCTCCCCTTTTCATAATGAAATACCAGTCCGAGTTTCAAGTAAATATGTTCAGTAATGACAGAGATATTACAAAATGTCAAAGTTTTTGCATGACGACGACGCCAGAGCTATGACAATACCTTGTTGAGCTAAAAAATCGCTACAGAAACTATGAGAGAAAATTATAATATTTGGCCGCAATTCATGAGAAACTTTCAGTCTCAGTCAGAGATATCAGCAGAGGAATATACATGTAGACTTACGCATCATAGAATGCCATAAATCTAAACTTTGTTAATGAGTAAATAATGGGCATTGTTATTCAAAACTTTGGTGCCAAGGCGAAAATGTAGGTGCCTTGGGCCACCAGGTGCCTTTAAGTCTGTATACCTGCAGTACAACTCATTACTTTAATATGTATACTGGTGTTTAACATGTCTGATAAAATTTTCTCATCACAAGACCGAATGGATGTCCGGAAAAATCTTGGGTCGAAACTTGATATGTTAGCTGAAGAAACCGATTATTCATCAGATTTTTACAATCAGAATATCAATTACATAGCAAATTAGCAATGGTTATCCACAATATGTGATCATAGATTTTGTCTCGCTTATTTCAGTATTAGAAATTAACTTCTTTTGTAAGTAGCAAGTAGATGCTACCTGGTTTGAAAGTTAGTAACAAAATGCATCCGCTTGGCAGCGAAAAGTGTCGTTCCAGTGACAGGCATCCTGGAGATTAACCCTTCAAAGTTCAAGCGCTAAGCATCTGTAGCTGACAGATTTTTTAAAGTATTTTTTTTCCTTATTTTCAATTAAAATAAGGCTTGACATTACATGTGAATTGCCTGCTGAGCAGACGATTCACATGTAATACAAAACCTTGTTTTTGCAGGAAAATAATGAAAAAAAAAATACAGCACAAGGTGGTATAGTAGTCGCAGATAAAATTGACTAGGCGGAACTATACAGGTGTTGTCAATATATGTCAAATTCGCTGAGTCCACCAGAAGATTCTGGGATGGAGAATTTGCCTAAATACTTGAACGTCATTATGAAAAATTACGCCAAACACTGTTCTATTTATTTGTATTGTTGATTTCTGTATAAAAGGTTTAAAAAGTTGAATAAATTTTAACTTGTAACATGTCAATATTATGCTGACGATAGATTTTATGTGTAAGGGCAGTTGTCAACTTGTCAGTTTCTGGCAAAAGAATATGCACTGTAACATATATGCCTGCCAATGAAAAGAGTGGATAGGTAAACTGACTGGCTCAAAAATGACCTAAATAGCGTTTACTGGGCCGTTTAACTCCAATACAAAGAATATAGCACAAACAAACAAACAAAATTTTTTGTGTTCATGTGATAAAGTAATATTGTATTTCTCAGACCTGCACTTGGTTTCCAATGACCACAATAGGCAGACAGGTTCACAGATGCCCAGTTGTTCAAAGCATCGTTATCTTAATGACCTTGTGAGTGGTAACTGTTTTAATAGGTACAGTCCACTCCATTATCTCAAACTAAAAGGGACTGTAATAGATGGTTGAGATAATAGTACAAGTAGTTTGTGATAAAAGGAGTTGAAATCTAAGGAATATATTGCAAAACTAACATAACAGTGCACAAAATTTAGTTTGACTTAAGCCATTGTTTGAGATATCAGACTTTAAGATAACGAGAGTCTACTGTACATACATGTATATAATACAGTGGAATTTTTGCTGAGAAAAATGTGAGTAGCTTTTGCAGCTGCAGCAAAATGTTGGTAACTTGCCATAAACTGATCAAGTTTAAATATTTCTTTGGCGGCCAAGGTAGCTCAGTCAGATGCGCATCGGACTGGCGATCAAGAGGTGGGTTTGATACCTGCCAGGGTCGGCAACATTCTTTTGTGGAGAATGATCATGAAATTTTTTGTATAGTCAAGAATGGCAGTTGTCAGTTTCTGGCGAAAGAATGTGCACTGTACTGGTTAACGGCTTACATATAAGTCTGCCCCAAGAAAAGTGTGGATAGGTAAACTGACCGGCTTGATATGACATTAATAGTGATGACTGGGCAATTAAATGCCAAAGCAAACAAACAATAAAAAGAAACAAATTCAGTTTGTTGTATCAGGTAATTTGACTGGTCAATAGTCAGGAATGGATGTGGCATTTAAGGGGAATGGATACACCTTCAGGTGAGGCAACTCCTGTCTGTTTATCTTCATATACTGAGTCAGTCATACTTGGCCATTACCTAAGTTATTATGTAGTCTGCTAAATTTAGAATTAAGCAAAAAAAAAAAAAAAAATCACTAGACAAGTTCTTAAAACTATTAACAATCTGCTTACAGAGGTACATGTATACGAAAACACATACCTCTGAGTCCCAATCTATACCATGTGGGCTTTGAACTCCTCTGCAGTTTTAGCAATATTACTGTAGCGTGTACCGGGTCGTCCACGAAGTCAAGCAACGCGGTCACCCATCCAGGTCCTAACCGCAATCTCCGTTGCTTAACTTCGCGAATAAGCCAACCACTCTACCTGCGTCACTAAAAGAGCCGGCTCCTACAGCAAGGCTGTAGAAGTGGTTTTTATCCATAACCGTTACATTTCTCCCCCTCATCTCTTGACTTCGTCCCGAAGTCACACATGCCGCACAAGGCTAAACCCGAGGGCGGAGTCTATGTAACAAACTGGCGGCACTGTTTCCATCCCACCGCTGCCACCAATGTAGCGTGTACCGGGTCGTCCACGAAGTCAAGCAACGCGGTCACCCATCCAGGTCCTAACCGCAATCTCCGTTGCTTAACTTCGCGAATAAGCCAACCACTCTACCTGCGTCACTAAAAGAGCCGGCTCCTACAGCAAGGCTGTAGAAGTGGTTTTTATCCATAACCGTTACATTACCACAGAGGAGGGAAGACTTTTCCACTGAGGAATAGTTCTCCAATGTCAATAGGGCCAACTCTTAAAGGAAAGAATTTGCTCCTCGGGAGCAAATTCTTTCCTTGAAGAGTTGACCCCTTTTTCCATGGGACAGAGTTTATAGAAAAGCAAACAGGAAGCCCTGAAAGTTGTCGGCCTTTGAAGAATGTTGGAAAAATCTGCCAGGGGTATCTGTTCACCTTAGATTCATTTATTCAGCAGGCTGAGGGTTCTGCTTTGGATACAAACAATGGTGTTATAAAGAGTATGTGGTGTATATTCTAGAAGCCTCCGTGGTGTAGTGGTTACGCTACTCGCCTTGTAAACCAGGGATCGCAGGATCGATCCCGGGCTTCTCTAGACTTTCGGATGAGTCTTTAAACCGAGGTCCCGTCTCCGTATGACCTTAGCTGTTGGTGGGACGTAAAACTCAAACACTCACTCACTGTGGTGTATATTCTAGTCTTTATTGGGAAACAGTTTGTTTTTTGTTTGCTGATTGCTCAAGGATAAATACAAAGTAAATACTGTCAGACATTGGCATTTATCTGTAGTGTGTCTGCTGCAGAGATTTTTTTTGCATTAGCTGCACCTGACAAACATGATCCCTTATAATAAGAACTTTTAACCCTTTTTGTACCAAATGGAATCTTCCACCTTATACATGTACATAGCACAAAGCCATTTCAAAATTTAGGTTTTTAAATTTTATTTGAGAAATGACTGAACTTTTTGCAAACAGTTGTAGGCCCTGAGCCTCTGACCAGGCACTGCATTCTGCAGCATCTGATCTGGGCCTGCATGGTTTTTCATTATTATCCGTTTTGGGGCTTCCAGTACAAAATGGGTTAAAAAGGTATTCAGCAAAGAAGTCCTAATCCATTTTTGTACCTGACACCCAAAAAGGGGAAAATGGCAAACAGACTAACAGTGCAGGCCCAGATCATCGGTGTTTGATCAGCGCCTACACTGTTTGCAAAAAATTAAGCCATTTTCCAAATATATTTTAAAGATACCATAACCTGACATCCTTAATTTTGAACTTGACGTGTGCTTTAATATTTGGTCCAATCATGATCAGACTTGGTCAGAATGATCATCATGACAATATCTCGGTCAAGTTAGAATATGCATCATCATGTCAGGTCAAAAAGTAGGCCATATCATAGAAAAACCTTGTTAACATTCTAGAGGCCACAGTTTGGGTCCAATCTTCATCAAACTTGCTCAGAATGATCACCTTTAGACAATATCTTGGTCAAGTTCCAATATGGGTCATGTCTGGTCAAAATGTAGGTGAGTAGTTCAAATCATAGAAAAATAAAAAGCTGACACCCAAAAAAGGGGAAAATGGCAAACAGACAAACAGTGCAGGCCCAGATCAGTGGTGTTTGATCAAGACCTACACTGTTTGCAGAAAGTTCAGTCATTTTCCAAATAAATTTTAAAGATACCATAACCTGTCATCCCTAAATTTTGAACTTGACGTATGCTTTAATATTTGGTTCAATCATGATCAGACTTGGTCAGAATGGTCGTCATGACAATATCTCTGTCACGTTCGAATATGGATCATGTCAGGTTAAAAAGTAGGTCAGATCATAGAAAATCCATGTTAACACTCTTGAGGCCACAGATTTGGTCCAATCATCTCCAAACTTGCTCAGAATGATCATCTTGACAATATCTCGGTCAAGTTCGAATATGGTTCATGACGAGTCGAAATGTAGGTCAGCTCACACTCTAGAGGTCACAGTTTTGGTCCAATCATCATCAAACTTGCTTCGAATGATCATCTTGACAATATCTCGGTCAAGTCTGAATATGGGTGATGTCGGGTCAAAAAGTAGGACAGCAGGTCAGACGGTAGAAAAACCTTGTTGACACTTTTGATCCAATCATCATCAAACTTGCTCAGAATATTCATCTTGACAATATCTCGATCATGTTCGAAAATGGGTCATGTCGAGTCAAAATGTAGGACAATAGGTCAAATCATAGGAAAACCTTGATAACACTCCAGAGGCCACAGTTTTTGGTCCAATCATCATCAAACTTGCTTAGAATGATCATCTTGACAATATCTGGGCCAAGTTTGAATATGGATCATTTCGGGCAAAAAGGAGGACAGTAGATAAAGATCAAAGTAAAACCTTGTTAATTTGTGCCTTAACAGAGTGCTTTTGTCTGAAGACACTTTTTGGGTCAATTGTTTGGCAAAGTTACTAAAGCATATTTGTAGGAAATCCAGGTAATGGCTATTTATAGGAAATAGCTGCTGTAAGGTCAGAGTAGTTATATATAGAATCTAGACTGGAATCAAGCGTGCCATGGGTTTCACGTTACGCATATTACCATGTTATGTATTATTTGCTTTAGTCTATTACCCACCATCAGAAAAAATTGACAGTCTGGACTGAGTACCGTTCTTACCGTGCTCCTTAACGCTGATCGTGCTAATAGTCACGTATAGCCCGGATGCACGCATGCGCAAATGATTCATAATTTTTCTGATGGTGTACGATAGACATCACTGAAGAAGATTCGATTTTAAAATCTGGAATCATCCTTCATTATCGAAGTCGTAATCGTATTTTTTCGTACATCCATATTCGTTACCCACCTTCTATTTCATATTTATTCATTTATTTCGGAAATTTGTGCTTTATTTTCCGATTTCCATGATCGATTTGTCTTTGTTTATTAACAAAGATCTTCGGCAAAGATTTCCTTTTTCTTTGTTTTCTTTTCGATCATATCTTACGTTCGGAAATAATTTCCTCATTACTATTTTGTCAATTTTCGCCGTATTCTTCTCTCGCTACATGCCTCAAATCAAAGGCTTATGCGGTCATTTTAAAGCTCATTGGGACACACATCCTACATGTATTTCCTGTGCTTTATGTTCCAGGTTCAATAACTGCAAATTCTGTGTCGATTGGTCTCTCGATCGCTGGAATTTATTTGATTCTCGCAGAACCTACAAGGAGAAGATGGCGAAAAGAAAAGTCTCCTCTTCTGGTAAAAAGTCGGGCTTCTCTAGCAGATCCAGCCAAAAGACTCAAGCTACCGACTCAGAAGAAATCTATGATTCTTACGGCGAGTTCTCTGGTACAGACGATCAACAGGGTCCATGTGATCAGCTCAGATCCTCCACTTCACGTTCGGCGGCTATAGGCCCACAACTGAGTGGTTTGGATCGGTCATCTGGGCAGAGTAACAGCCACCATTCGGGTGCAACACTCTCGCTCAATAGACCGGACCGTGGACCATCCAAGAAGGTCGAGTCTAAGACCTCTTCCGGACAAAATGTCCCGGGACATTCCCAACAGGACACCGGACTTTTACTGGATACCGGACGTCCGGACAGGTCCACTACTGAGATATTTTCCGGTACCGACCGAAACACCGGACATTCATCACAGGGCACCGGACATAAGGATAAGACCCCGAATAGATCATTTCCCGGCACCGGACAAACGGACAAGACCGGACGCAAACAATCGGACGACCGGACAGTCCCGGACATTCGACCAAAACCGGACAGCCGGACAGATCTGGACACCATAGAAATAGTCAGAACAGATCCGGACATAGCAGAGGTTTCACGGAAAATCGTTCCTCCACACCACATAACACCAGTAGCAACAGTGTTCTTATTAATGAACCGGAAAATCATTCAAATAATGATCGGTCATTAATAAATAATTCCCGTCATAGAGCCACGACCTCTAGGGACTCTCAAAGGGGTAGAAAACATACTCCTCCACTAGTTCGTTCCTTATTTATCTCTACCTCACGTTCGAGGTCGAGATCTCATTCAAATTCTATTCAGAACAGGAGATCTCGTTCTCATACAAAGAAATCACGGAGACACAAACACAAATCTGATAAGAGAAAAAGATATTCTTCTTCTTCTTCTTTATCTTCATCATCATGGACGTCTCCACATTACCATCATAGGAGGAAACGTCTACATCGATCACGATCACCACACTCTTACAAAAGATCTCACAAAAGACATAGATCTTCATCTAGTTCGTACTCTCGTAGTCCCAAGGGTCATAAATCGAGAGTTGTTTCTCAAAAACGGAAATCTGTGACTATGACTCAATCCACTGGATCTCCCGTTTTGCACCATAAACGTCAACATTCTTCTCCTGCCCTACATGATACATCTCGAGAATTATCTATTAGGGTTAGGAATAATGATTTTGATGTGGAGAATGATACTCACAACACTATTAGAGCCTCTCGTTCTCCATCTTCTGGTGAGGAAAACGAAACTTCTGTTGGAATAAAATTTCCTCAAGTCATTGAAGAAATCTATAAATTACTCCCGGAAGAAAAGTTCCCTAGAAAAGAACACTCTTCCTCATCTTCGATTCCCAAACCAAAATCCAGTATCGAGGAAGACATTGCAAAGGAAGAATCGCCTTCAGTCTCTCTTCCTCAGTCTCAATTATTGGTGAACACTATGAATTTCATACAAGATCAGATTAAGAAAGATCATACTCCTGAAGATTGGGTGGTTCAGAGAAAAGACATGAATTCTTTAGTTAGAACCAAATTCTACCAATCTCACAACAATAATGTACCGATTTCTAAGGAGGTTCCTCTTGATCAGGACGCCAATAAGCTGAATTTGTCACTTTCTGGCACTACACCCATTCCTGTCAAAAACTTGAATTCCTTTGAAAGCCAACTGAGAAATCTTCTACAGATTCTTTCGCATGCAGACATTTTCTCTTACGCTGCATATAAGAGTCTATGTCTGGAAAAGTTGGATCCTCCGATGCTCAAAAGAATCCTCGAGTCACTCGCCATGTCAATTAACCATTCTGTTTCTCTTGCCTCATATCTTACTGTTGAAGTTCAACAGGCAAGAAGAGAAGCAGCTATTCGTTCAGCTCCTAAGTCTTTGTCGGATCTCGCAAAAATTCGACTTAGGTCTGCTCCTATTATCTCTGAATCTCTGTTTGCTGGCAAGATCGATGAGATATATAAAGAAAATACTGAGACTTTGACAAGCAATCTCATTTTCAGGACTGTAACTTCTCAAAACAGAAATCAACAGTCATCTGGTTCTTCTGTCAATTCACAGAACAGAAGATCTGATTTCAAAAAACCCCATTCTAAATCTCAAACGTCCAGACCAAGAAGGGACCAACAGAAAAATCAGCCCAGCAGATCCTCTGGTCCTTCCAGGGGCGGTACTGGTTATTCTAGGGGTTTTGGCAAGTCTGTTAGAGGTGTCCCCTCCCGTAGAGGGGCCTCTAACAGTTCAAGACAATGAAGTTCCATCTCCACTGCTCCATCCTCAAACCATGATTCCGGTTGGAGGAAGGTTGGCCCATTTTGCCCATTATTGGCAAAACATAACATCAAACCAATGGGTCCTTTCTATCATAAAAAGAGGTTACAAAATTCCATTCAAAGAACTTCCACCTCTTTCAAACCATCCTATCTTCTTTCACCAGTCTCGAAGACCAGAACTGGCAGAAGAGGTCAACAATCTCCTCCAAAAGAGGGCAGTGGAGGAAATATTTCCGGAATCACCAGGATTTTATTCGAGGATATTTCTGGTTCCAAAAAAGAATGGAAAGCTCAGATTGATAATAGACCTGTCAACTCTGAATCATTATGTCCTGACACAAGGCTTCAAAATGGAGACTCAAAGAAAAGTCAGAAACTCCATTCAACCCAAAGATTGGGCATTTTCGTTAGATCTGACGGATGCTTATTTGCATGTCCTGATACATCCAGCATCTCGCAAATATCTTCGTTTCACAATAAACAACAAGATATTTCAATTCAGAGCTCTCCCATTCGGGCTGTCAACCAGTCCTTTTGTTTTCACTCAGCTCATGACGACAATAGCTTCCCACCTTCACACGAAAGCTATTTCCCTCTTTCCATATCTAGACGATTGGCTGTCAAGGAATCAAAATCGTCAGATTCTGTTGCAACACAGACAATTCATCATTCACCTGATCACGGCTCTAGGCCTGATAATAAATCTCGACAAATCGGATCTAATCCCATCACAAGACTTTGTGTTCATAGGGATGGAATTTCACACTCTCACACTCTACAAAACTTAGTGAGAGTTCCAAAGGACAGAATTCCACCACTACTTCAGTTAATAAATCTGTTCCTTCAACTAAAGACAGTTTCTGCCAGACAGTTTCTGTCTCTTCTGGGAAAGCTCAATGCAGCAGCAGACTTTGTAGAACTAGGCAGACTTCATCTTCGCCCTCTGCAAATGTCACTGTTAGCTCAATGGAGACCTCACAAACTTCCTCTTTGTCATCCAATCAAGATCACACACAATATTCGTCATCATCTTGCTTGGTGGAACAGTCATCATATATACAACCAAGGAGTTCCAATCAGGATCTCCTCTCATTCTCACCAGTTGTTCACAGATGCCAGTCTGTCGGGTTGGGGAGCTCATCTGGAACCAGAAGGAATACTATTTCATGGAGTATGGACTCAAAAACAATCTCAACTCCATATCAATCTTCTAGAAATGATAGCAATTTCACTTGCTCTGAAGGAATCACTTCATCACATTTCACAATCAACTGTGCTAGTGTCCTCAGACAACACCACAGGGAGGAACTCATTCCCCATATCTCTGTCTAGAAGTTTGGAATCTACTCAATTGGTGTCTTCAAAACAAGATCAGACTCACAATGAGACACATTCCCGGGAAATTCAACATTCTGGCAGATCGATTATCCAGAATAAACAAACCGATCTCCACAGAATGGTCTCTCAATCAAAGCATTGCCAATGCAATTTTTCACATGACCAGATTTCCCAACATAGATCTTTTTGCAACACGTCTCAATCACAGACTTCCTCTATACGTGTCACCGATACCAGACGAAAAAGCCCTAGCAATAGATGCTCTAACGATGAACTGGAATCACATTCACGCTTATGCTTTCCCTCCATTTCATCTGATACCGAGTGTGCTGAACAAAATACGTCAGTCTCAATGCAGAATTGTTCTAATAGCACCTCTGTGGCCAAACAGATCTTGGTTCCCAGAACTGCTAAATCTGCTAGTATCTCAACCAATAATTCTTCCTTACACTCCAGATCTTCTGGAACAGCTGCAAGGAAAATTTCTACATCAAAACACTCAACTTCTTGCACTTCACGCATGGGAATTATCAAACGATCCATTAGAAATAAGAAGTTTTCAAGAGAAGTTGCAGACCATGTCTCTAAGGCAAGAAGAGCTTCCACGAGACAAGTCTATAATTCAAGATGGCAAATTTTTGCCAGTTGGGCAGATAAGAGGAAAATCAATCCTAGCAAGGCCACTCCAGATATAATTGCTGATTTTCTCATATATCTTTTTAAGGATAAAAATTGTCAAGTCAGCACTATCAAAGGTTACAGATCTATGATATCTAATACCTTAAAATTCAGTTCTTACTTTGACATAGGAAATGATCCTGTCCTTTCAGAACTGATCAAGTCATTTCAAACGCAAAGACCAGTAAACAGACCTCTGGCCCCTAAATGGGACCTTGCTTTTGTTCTTACGTTCCTTTGTAAAGAACCTTATGAACCATTAAATGCAGCATCTTTGATTCATTTATCAATGAAAACAGCATTTCTCCTCACCATGGCCACAGCCAGACGTGTGAGTGAAGTACATGCATTTGCTATGGACAAAGAACATCTCAGATTCAGTTCAGTTGATGGTTCTCTAACTGTTAGAACTCAAGTAGGCTTTTTAGCGAAGAATCAGCTTCCTTCTAAAGCCCCAGATTCTATCCATATTCCAAGACTTTCTAACAGTTGTAGAAACAATGTTTTTAATAGGCTATTATGTCCTGTCAGAGCAGTCAAATTATATCTCAAAAGGACTAAGTCTATCAGAGGTACTAGAACTAGACTCTTCATACCCACTAAAGGAAACCATGACATCAATAAGTCTACTATTTCCTCTTGGGTCAAGTTCACTATCAAAAAGGCTTACAAATCCATTTCCAATAGAAACATGCCTTTATTGAAACCCAGAGCACATGAGTTAAGAGCTCTTTCAGCTTCTTGGGCTTATTTTAACTTCATTCCCCTTGATGAAGTCATTAAGGCAGCTGTTTGGTCAAGTTCTTCAACCTTTGCTAAGTTCTACCTAAGGGACTTTCGTGTACAACAAGCAAACCTAAAAGATCTGGGCTCATTAGTGGTAGCCCAAAAAGTGGTGGGGGGGACCGAAGTTCCGGTTCCTGCCCGTGAAGAACTATAAATCCACAAGAATGCTTCTCCTTGCCAATGTCACCAGAACTTAAAGGTAATTGGAGAGTATTGAACAGCCACTTCCAGGAAGAAAGATGGAGGATATTAGAAGTTCCCTTCACATTAATATCCTGCACATCTTAAGATCTTAACCTAAAGATGCTTCACATCATGGTTCTTCTAAGATCTTCTGTATTTGTTCCTGGAAGTATTATTGCCAGTTTGGACTGAGAATTAGGGAAGGAACCTCCCTCCAATATTTTGATTCTAAAGCAAATAATACATAACATGGTAATATGCGTAACGTGAAATAAAATTTTTACATGTAAAATTTGTTTCACTAAGCATACTTACCATGTTATGTAACAGAGGGCCCTACCTCCCTCCCCTCTTCCTTCAAATATATATATCCTATTAATATATATTTATACTTGGGAAGAAAAATTATGAATCATTTGCGCATGCGTGCATCCGGGCTATACGTGACTATTAGCACGATCAGCGTTAAGGAGCACGGTAAGAACGGTACTCAGTCCAGACTGTCAATTTTTTCTGATGGTGGGTAATAGACTAAAGCAAATAATACATAACATGGTAAGTATGCTTAGTGAAACAAATTTTACATGTAAAAATTTTATTTTGCAAATGTTGAAGACCCAGATCAGACGCTGCAGAAAGCGGCCTTTGACAAGGCAGAATTCTACATCTGATCAAGACAGTGCGGGAATTTAAGCAGTTTAAGTCTCGGTTCAGGACTATTTCCCAAGACACTCACAGACAGTCTGCCCACCAGTGCTGTCAGTACTTTGATTGGTAAATGTGGGTCACATTATAGTGCAAAGAAAGTTTTGAGGCCAAAAAAAAATATATGTGTTTAACCCTTTTTGTACCAAATGGAATCTTCCTTTTTCTGTCAAAATTAAGGGGTGTCAGGTATTTTCTCCAAAATTTATTTAAGGAAATGACTGAACATTTTGCAAACAGTGCAGGCTCTGATCAGACGCCACAGAATGTGGCGTCTGATCTGGGCCTGCATTGTTTTCCACTTACCCATTTTGGGATTTCCAGTACAAGATGCGTTAAGATTTCCTGCCTAACTTTTGAGGTGAAACCTAGAATTTTTTTTTCCATGCTTTCTGAATTAAAAAGGTGCAAATCTTGATTTTTTTGTGGTACATTTGGTCTCTTTTGTGTTGAGATTGTGTATTTTCTACACAGCTCCAGGTAAGGGGGAGGACTGAGTTTATCCCTCATTTCTCCATCAAAACATATGGTGTAAGTACCGTAATGCTTTTAAGTATTGGGACAGATAGGCCTTATCAAATAGTGCAGACCCAGATCAGACTGCTCCTGAAGGAGCAGTCTGATCAGGGTCTACACTGTTTGTTATCTGTCTCCACCTTTTGGAATCCTTGCTGGATCATGAAACAAATTTGTTAAAAAATTTCAGAAGAATTACAGCAGTTCTCAAAGTGTCCCAGTTTTTAAGATTTTTATGGTAACTGTCAGAGTTGCCTCATCAAGTAACCACAACATGTTTTGGCAAGCTGTAAGGAACTATATTCCCTGTTATTCCTCCTTATTGGGAGCTATGTTTCTAGTGAAATTTCCATAAAAAAATAAACGTGCCCCAGCCTATCAGGCTTGGAAAAATAAATTGTGCTGCATGATGCTTCTATGCAGAGCTAAAATCGACCAAACTTGAGTACTGGTAAACCACTAAGAAGGTCTGAGCCTGTCCAGAAAAAATGATGCGAGTCTGAGACAGTTCCTTAAACCCTAGCGTTTTTTTTTTTTTGAGTGGTATATGTATGTGTATGTCACAAGATGTCATTTCATCTCAGTGTTGGGTAAAAGACACACAAACTCAGAAGGAACATCTCAGAAATTATCTAAATTGTGTTGACTGGGATGTAAAACCTCAATACAAACAAAATAAAACAAAACATATAGTTTCTTACTTTGCCTTATTTATAAAAACACGCAGAAATGCTTGATAAAATTATGCAATGTTATGATGCATAAGCAATGATTGTTTATCAGCTGCAGACTGTTACATTGAAGAGAAATAAATAAGTCAGCACATGGCAAAAATAACAGTTTTTGTTTTGTTTGTTTGTTTGATTTGAGGTTTAACATCCCCGTCAACACTGTCATGGTCATTTTGGAGACATTGCTTCCAATTTTGTGGGACTTTTACTCGACATTGAGATGAAATGACATCTCAAGCCCTGTCTCCCATTGAAACCAATAGGGTTTATAAGCATGGACAGTCCAACTCCAACTGCTTTGCCTGGGCAGGCTTAGATCCTGTTAGCGGTTTACCAGTACCCATGTGCAGTCGGATTTCAGCTCTGCGTGGAAGCATCATGCAGCCCATCTATTTCTTCAAACCCTGATGGGCGGGGGCCAGAAAACAGTTTTTGAATAATAACAAGAGCAACAAACAATGACTTATGCACATGTGCTTCTGACAGTGTAGCTGCTGATCAAATGGCTTTTTAACGCATTTTGTACCAGAAACCCCAAAACGGGTAATTGGCAAACACTGCAGGCCCAGATCAGAATTCTGCTGCATCTGTTCAGGGCCCACACTGTTTGCGAATGGTTAAGCCATTTTCCAAGAACACAATTGACACCCCTAAATTTTGGAATGGACTTGTTGTATATATGATGAGGAAGATTCCATCTGGTACAAAAAGGGTTAAAAAGCCATCTGATCTGTATCTACACTGATTGCAAAATGTAGAGTATATTCTGATTCAGCAGGACAAGGGTTAGTAGTGTGGGGTTCAAACAATGTTACTAAAGAGAGGAAGAGTAAATCCCCCCCCCACCACCACCTGGGATTAAACATCCAAACATATATGTACATGTAATAAATCCAAACCCTTGGAAATTTGCCAGAATACAGAGACAGGGGGCCATAGACACACAAAAAAAGCATGTGGTGACTATAGTTCCCACCTGGATTTTGGACTTCAAATTGTGATCCATAGTTACAGGAAGTAAAAAATTGCCTTATTCCCATGGTAATTCGATAATCCCCTCTCCTACCCCCCCCCCCCCCCCCCCCCACCCCTCTCCCCCTGGGTACCCGTTTTGGGGTTTCTGGTTCAAAATGGGTTAAAAAAAATCTTCTCAGTAACCAACTGGTTTATGACCTTCAGACTTGGTATACAGCACTGTGGTGAACTTGGATACTACCAAATTTTTTCAAATGATGGCTTTCAAGTGACCTTGACCTAATTTGCATGAAGCTCAAGTTGGTCACTTAGACACTTATATGGAAAAAAAGGTAAAACAGTAATAATTGTTTCTGATTCTTTTGTAGCCTGTAGCAAAAGAATTAATTTTTGCAATCATCTAAATAGAAGTTTATCAATTCCAAAGGTCAAGGTTATCTACTGACCTTTGTTCTTGATGGGTACGATTCTGTGTTTTCTACTGAAACATATGTACATGTAATAAATCCAAACCCTTGGAAATTTGCCAGAATACAGAGACAGGGGGCCATAGACACAAAAAAAAGCATGTGGTGACTATAGTTCCCACCTGGATTTTGGACTTCAAATTGTGATCCATAGTTACAGGAAGTAAAAAATTGCCTTATTCCCATGGTAATTCGATAATCCCCTCTCCAACCCCCCCCCCCCCCCCCCTCCCCCTGGGTACCCGTTTTGGGGTTTCTGGTTCAAAATGGGTTAAAAAAAATCTTCTCAGTAACCAACTGGTTTATGACCTTCAGACTTGGTATACAGCATTGTGGTGAACTTGGACTCTACCAAATTTTTTCAAATGATGGCTTTCAAGTGACCTTGACCTAATTTGCATGAAGCTCAAGTTGGTCACTTAGACACTTATATGGAAAAAAAGGTAAAACAGTAATAATTGTTTCTGATTCTTTTGTAGCCTGTAGCAAAAGAATTAATTTTTGCAATCATCTAAATAGAAGTTTATCAATTCCAAAGGTCAAGGTTATCTACTGACCTTTGTTCTTGATGGGTACGATTCTGTGTTCTCTACTGAAACTGCTGGGCTGAATGAGGTGTGTGTGTGAGTGTTTAACATCCTGCTAACAGCTAAGATTATACAGAGCCTGGACCACGGTTTAAAGACTCATCCGAAAATCTGGAGAAGCCTAAGATGGAACCCATGACCCCTGGTTTATGAGGCGTCTCAGTAGCATAACCACTACATGATGGAGATTTCTACTTGGCTTATTGAAGCCAAATTATCGCCCCCGCCCATCGGGCCTTGGAGAAATAGATGGGCTGTATAATGCTTCCATGCAGTGCTGAAACTGACCACATATGAGTACTGGTAAACCATTTAGAAGGACTAAGCCTGCCCAGGCAAAGTGGTGTGAGCCAAACGTTCAGGGCATATAAGCCTTTTGGTTTCATTGGGCAGCAGGGCTTGAGATGATGTCAGGTAAAAGTCCAGCAGCATCTCCAAAATGACCTAAAAAGTATTGATGGGGACATTAAACCTCAATTCAAACAAACAAAGAAGCCAAATTACTTACAAAGGCTCTGTGGGATGAGGCAATGATAATTTATTCACATGAACAAGAATCAACCCAGTCAATTTGATTGGGTCCAGTATATGGCATCTGGTCAGGGTCTACACCGGTTGCTTAATACTGGGATTTAAGGGTCAAACAGTCTAAGAATCAGTTCAGGACAATTTTCCCAGCTTATGCTCAAAACTAACTGTAGAAATCATAATTGAAAAAAAAACTGTATTTACCCTAAGTGTTCCTTACCATATTTGTTAAAAAATTTGAACATGTACATGTACAGTTTACTACGAGATAATTGCATCTAAAAATAGCTAGATGAGAGGCAAACAGTGTACACCCTGATTTGATGCCCTGTCCTTCAGTTTGATCTGATCTGGGTCCACACTGTTTGCTCTGGTCTGTCTGTCCGAATATGTATGGTACATATGGTATTATGAAGTCTTGTACATTAAATTTTTCCTTTGGCAATTTTGATATCATCACAAAGATTAAGATCATGTCAATATAATTATAATTGGTTGTGCATCATATTACATGTTCCTTTCTTTCTTTTTTTTTTTTTTTTTATTTTTGCAGCCTTTTCAAGATTATTTCACTTATTTTTAGCTGATTGTTAATCAGAGGTGGGTGAAAACTGGAGTACCCAGAGAAAATCACCAGACCTTCCATTGCAGAACTTAGTTTCTTGCACACCAGACAAGGAAATCCGTGATTTTACCCTGGGATAGAAATTTATGTTCTGACCCTGGTGTTCCGACCCCAACTCGAATATAATCGCGTGTTTGATAAATGCACTGGTTGATTACAACCTCATGCGCGGCGGCATCATGCCTGACGTCACTAAACATTCCTGTTGTGTCATCACAAAATGGCGGACGTTGGTAACCGAAATGACAGAAGCATTAAAAATTGCAATAGAAATGGAAGGTATGCAAGAAAAAGAATCCAATATGGTTGTGAGGGGGTGGATAGAAAAATCCGTCCCTCGAGATCACTGTCCAGCATCACTCGGCAAGCCTCGTGATGCCGGACTGTGTCCCTCGGGACGGATTTTTCCATCAACCCCTCACATCCATATAAGATTCTTATAGTCTCACATACATGTCTAGCAATGGAAATAGCATGCAACTATTGATAATTTAATTATTATGAATATTAACCCATTACATGTGGGAAACCCCTAAAGGGGTACCTTGGCATACATGTACATGTAGTGCAGGCCCAGATCAGACGCCGCAGAACGCGGCATCTGATCTGGGCCTGAACTATTTGCTAACAGAATTTTCCGTCAAAAATAGAATAAAAACGAAAAAATAGGCATGCCACCCCTAATATGATGTATGGACTTGTCACAAGAGTCCACCAGTATACAATGGGTAGTTAGATGTGCAGCTGACTGGTGACCCGGTATGTTGCAGGATTGAAATACATTTTTGATGGTGATTGAACATGAAATATTCTTACAGTCATATGGTTAAAGAAGACGAGTACTTGTTAACCACCTGTGGAATACATTATCTGTCCTGCTCGATATGACCTTAACAGTGTTGACTGGGTCATAAAACTTCAAAACAAACACAATAACCCATTTTTACGGGAAATTCCAAAGTGCAGGCTCAGATCAGATGCCTCATAATGTGATACCTGATATGCTTTGTTTTGTTTGATTTGAGGTTTAACGTCCCCATCAACACTGTATAGGTATTTTGGAGACGTTGCTTCAAATTCTTGTGGGACTTTTACCCGACATTGAGATGAAATGACATCTCA